>JAQQAC010018689.1:38175845-38259997 GCA_029783875.1 Phataginus tricuspis
TGATAAGCAACAAAAACCTTTTAATTTACAATTATTTTAGTTATTAGTAATATTGAGCATCTTTAATATGCATATTGGATGTTTGTATTTCTTCTGTGATTAGTGTGTTTGTGTTATTTGCCTGTTTTCTATTGACTTTAAATATAATGATTTGCAAGCAGTTTTTGAATGTTGAGGAAGTTAGTTTGTTATATGTGCTGCAGATATTTCTTCCCAGTTTGTATTTTTTTAGATGTGTGTTTATTTATTTACAGAATTTTTGAATTTTTATAAATATATTTATCAGTCTTTTACTTTTTTGGCTCCTAACTTGTATTATGCTTCAGAAAGGCCTTTTTCACTCAAAGATTATAAAAACATTTACTCATGTTTTCTGAAAGTACAAATTCTGCTTTTTTTTTGCGTTTAAATTCTTTGGCCCGTCTTAAATTTATTTTGGTATAACAAGTGACTTCTATATCTAACACCATTTATTGAATGATCTATCTTTTCCCCATTTATTCAAAATGTCATCATATACTAAATTCCCATATATGCTGAGTCTATTTCTGGGCACTGTATTCTTTACAACTGAACTTTTTCTGTTCCTTGTGCCAGCATCACCCTGTTTAGACACCACTACTTTATACGGTGTTCCATCTGGTAGAAGGGAAAGGAAAGCATAAGAGAGGGGGAGAATTCCATTCATCACTCATCTTTTTCATTATTTTGTATTTTCCTGGCTATTTCTTTAATCTTCCAGATGAACTTCTTTGGCATTATTGTTTGATGTGCACATGCATTGGGAACATTTATCCTCCATGACAGTGTGGAGAAAAGGGACAGCAAGGGGCTGACCTTAAGATTGGTTCATGGGAACCATGACGGAACACCCTGCCCTTTCACTGGCTGGGGCTGGGAAGGCCTGCAGAACCAGGGCAGAGGATCAGCTGGTGGGAGCTGAGAGGAGATCCTTAGTGATAACCTGTCTTCTTCCCCCTCCTTAGGGTATGAAGGGCAGAATTTGGGCAAGATCCTCAAGGAGTTAGAGATGAGCAAGGTGGTACACATGGATCGATGGTCTGTGGAGGTGATGCCCCAACAAACTGAAGAAAAGAGTGACCCAGTCCCATTTCAGATCATCAATAACTACTTTTCCATCGGTGTGGTCAGTGGGGTGGGGAGTGGGGGGAGGGCGGGAGCAGAGGTTAAACAGGCAGAGGCTGGAGGACAGAAAAGGAAAGTTAAGGGAGCTGTGACACGGGGAAATTAGGTGTGGGGTACAGTGGTGTGAGTTGCAGGGAAAGAACATGGGACATGCTGCTTCCAGATGGGAGCAGTAAAGAGAAAGAGTTCTGTGCTGAGAGAGGAGGCAGGCCTCTGATCTCACATACCCTGGACTCCCCAGGATGCCTCTATTGCCCATCGATTCCACATCATGCGGGAGAAATACCCTGAGAAGTTCAACAGCAGGTGAGGGAAATGGGGACTGTTGTGGCCAGGTTTGGCGCAGAGCCCTGCTGGGGGCAGTGACAACTCTAGGCAGCCCTTCTAGCAAAGCTGCCTGGTTTACCATGGGGCTGGGCGGGAGGCTGATGCCCTTCCTGTCACTTAGCCCACCTCTGCCAGCACTGTGTAACTTGTCCTCCCCCTCCTGGGCCTTGTGTTGGGGCTGACACAGAATGAAGAACAAGCTGTGGTACTTCGAATTTGCCACTTCTGAATCCATCTTCTCAACATGCAGAAAGCTGGAAGAGTCTTTGACAGTTGAGGTGGGTGTGATGAGACCCAACCTTACATCCTTTTCAGCTTCTTTTACCTTAGTTTCTCCCTGCACAGGCACCCTCAGGAACTTCCCATATTCCTGAACCTGTACTTTGACCTCTCAGTTCTCCAATACTGATTTCCCAAGTTCTCAAGATATATCAGTCCATATTTCCCTGCCTTCTTTGCAAACCTCCAAATCCTGGCCTTCCCAATTTGTCATATGGTGGAGGGAGGTGTCACATCCATGATCATGCCACGAGGCAAGGATCTGTGCTCTCCTCCCCCCAGATCTGTGGGAAACCTTTGGATCTGAGCAACCTATCCTTAGAAGGCATTGCAGTTCTGAACATCCCTAGCACACATGGTGGCTCCAACCTCTGGGGTGATACCAAGAAACCTCATGGGGATACCCATGGGATCAACCAGGCCCTAGGCGCTGCAGCTAAAGTCATCACTGACCCTGATATCCTGAAAACCTGTGTGCCAGGTGAGAGAAACAGCCTTGGGAGCTGAGTGGGTGGGACCAAGGGGAAAGGGTGCCTTAGAGGTACCCTGCTTCTGCAAAACCTCCCTCTCTACTTCCCATCCCCAGACCTAAGTGACAAGCGATTGGAAGTAGTAGGGCTGGAAGGTGCAATTGAAATGGGCCAGATCTATACCAAGCTCAAGAGTGCTGGACACCGGCTGGCCAAGTGTTCTGAGATCACGTTCCAGTAAGAAACCTCCAGCCAGGGGCTCTGAGGGAGTGAGGGGGCCAGGAGAACCAAAGGGTCATGGGAATCATGGGGAGGTTATATAGGAGATTTTCCTCAACAACAAAGGGTCTCAAAGCCAATGTGAGAAACAGAGTTTTGGTATTTGATTGGTAAAGAAATCTCCATCAATCTGCCTTGGCCTTCCATAGCACCACAAAAACCCTCCCCATGCAAATTGATGGAGAACCCTGGATGCAGACGCCCTGTACAGTGAGTACTGCCTATACCTGCCAAAACCTGAGCTCCCCTACCCCCGAGGCTTTGGGGGTCCTAATCTCCACTCCGTAGCTTCTTTACTTCCTCCTAATGCCTGAAATTCCCCTGTGCACCATTCCTCCCAAATCCTGATTTCTCAACCCCTGGCTTTCCTACCATAGCCTCTCTAGGACCCCAACAACCTATCCTAAGCCCCAAAGATTTCCCCCAAAATCTCTGCTGCAGCCCCAAGGCACCAGGTTCTGCCTCTGAACATGCCCCTTTCCCCTGCAGATCAAGATTACCCACAAGAACCAGATGCCCATGCTCATGGGCCCACCCCCCCGCTCCTCCAATTTCTTTGGCTTCTTATGCTGAGAGGAGTACCTCAGTCTCCAAGCCAGCCTTGAGCCCACCTCTTCAACCCTGGACTCTACTTCCTAGGCTCTGTATATTGCTGCCACACCCTCCTGCCAGCTCAGGGGAGTGTTCCCTCATCCTCACAATATTTATTATCCTGCACAACCTCCACTATTCCCCATGTGCACACACACACACACACACACCACAAACACATACGTATATTGGAAGTGCCTCATCTGAATAAAATGACTTTCCCACCCACTGGGATACCTGTTAAGTGAGTGGTATACCTCCTTCCTTTATATCTCCACTCCTTAAATGTCACAGATTCTCCCAGAAGCAAGAAAAAAAGAAAACAGCAGCAGGTTCTGAGTATTTATTTCATGTAACAGTCATCTCCCAGGGAAGACTGGAGAAAAGACAGAATTTGCTGTGGCCCCGGGCATTATGTGAAAGTACTCAGACCTGCTGCCCACTGAGGAGGGGGCTGCTCTCACCAGTGGGGCGGGAACGGAAGACCTGGGGTAGACGCAGCCAGTGGGTACTGCCCCGTGGCAGCTGGGGAGGGGGCAGAGCTGAGCCCTGCTTCAGAAGTCTGTGCCTGACATTGGGAGAAGAAGGGGGAAACTGGTTAACAACGGACACGGGCAGCCTGCTTCTCCAAAGAGCACAGACCCGTATCCCAGGTTTACTTGGCCTCCCCTTCTCCCTCCCCTTGCTCCTCACTTCCCCCTGCCCTTGTTTCTGTGCAAGTCTCTGTCTATTCTCTCTCCCCCTACTAGCTTCCCTTCTTTGAGAACCTTGGCACCCCAGGCCTGGTTCTGCCCTTCTCGCTCTCACAGGTGGAGAGCTCCACTCACCCCATCTCCACCACTCTTGGTATTGTGAGTGACAACAGTCACCAGCGGTACCACTCATGCCTGAGAACCAGGTGCTTTGCCCACATTGTCTCCAAACTTGACAATAGCCCACAGGACAGGACTCAGTCTTCCTACTTTTCAGAGGTTCAGAAGGGTTAAGCTACTTCCCAAGGTCCCGCCAGCAAGACTGCAGCCCAGGCCTGTTTAACTTCCAAGCCTGGGCTTTTTGCTGGACACCAGGCATCCTCAAAGGGAATGCAACTCCTTCTCCCCCTGGCGAAGAGTGAGTGCTGGTAACAAGGGAGAAGGGGTGAGAGCTGGGTGTGGGGGCCCTCACCTGTATACCAGAGATGCCAGCACCATCACTATCAACACCAGCAAGAGGACCACAGACAGGGGAGCTTGCCCAGGGCCTGCTTCCTGACCTGGGAGCAGAACCCAGGTACAGTTTCCGTCAGTCTGCTCCCTGCCAGACAACCCACTTCCCCATGTCATCCTAGCTCTTGTCCAAAATAAATACCTACCAGGCATGACAAGCTGGGTACTGACCATTGCCAGACTGTTGGCATCAGCCAAAGATACATTGAGGCAGTAGGTTCCTGAGCCACCCTTCAGTACCTGGTGCAGAACCAGGTGGCAGGCTGGACTGGGTAGCACAGGCTGACACAGACGCTGGCAAGGGGGCTGGCACCCTGGTGATGAGATGTCCATACAGGCCTCCTTGGGCAGCCTGGGAGAGGCGTCAGCTTATGTCAGGGGTTCTGGGAAGAAACACTAGGGACCAGAAAGCAGTGCAACAGTCAACCCAAGAGTTCTCAGCAGCAGTGGGACACTCACCCGCCTTGGCAGGACATAGTCAGCTCAAACGCATCCCCTTCGCTGGACGGCGTAGCCTGCAGAATCACAGCGCTCTCAATGCCCTCTGTAAGGTTGTAAGGTTTTAAGGTTGGGCTCCTCTCCCAGGCCTCCCAAAGGCCCAAGACAGGAAAGCCTTAGGGCTGCTTCCCCAGTCTCATCCCATCCCTGTGACATCAAATAAAACCCTGGGATTTGGATATTCTTGTCCAGGTGAGTAACTACTTCAAAGGCATGGTGCCACTGATCAGCCAAGACAGTACAGGCCTCCCTCCACCAGCCTCCACAGCAGGCAAGACTCACGGATAATGTCCAGAGTGAGGGAAAAGGAGCCATATCGATACAGAACACAGTCCATGGGGACTTGTCGTTCCACCCGGGTTACAGTGGTTGTGCTATCCAGCAGGGGGTTCTGGGAGCCTGGTAGGAGGGGATTAAAGATTCAGGTAAAAGCAAGACAAATGACTCTCCTGGAAACAGGCCAAACAGACCTGTGTCCAGGGAGAGCCAGAGCTACTGGATCCAGGCTTGGAATCAGATAAGACCTGAGAAATCCCATAGATTAGGAAACTGAGGCCCAGAGGGAGAAATGACTTCCCCAGAGTCATACAGCTAAGGGTGGAGTTGGAGTTTTAAAAAACCCCAAATATTTATCACAGCCCACACTATGCCAGATCCTGGGCTAGACACTGGGCATATGTTAACTCACTTAAGCATCACTCTCTCATTCCTCCCTTTTCAGTGTTCCTACCACAATCCCAGGTTGACCTGCTTTGGGATGGGAATCCAGGGGTGGAAAATGATGTCAGACTCTGGGAAACACTTCTATGCATTTGCACTTCAACAGAAATGAGATACAAATATGTGAACCACAGTCTGTTCCCTGGCTTTCCCCTCAAGGAACAGCTCTCCTCATGGATAGAGAAGCAACAGGCTCTCTCCCCAAAGGCTAGGGTTAGACCCTGGTTTCCTGAACTTCAGATCTATTTCATGTCATTAAGAGAGACTTGGGTTTAAAACCAGTGAGGGCTCTGAGGGGACCCCACTGCTATGCAAAAGATTGGGTAACATCTGTAGCCTGGGTAAGTCTTTAGCTCTGTAGAGTAGTAACAAAAGTGCACCCCTCCCCCCTGAACCTCTTACCCGCTTTACCTTCTGTAGGCATGAATGGGCTGGCAACTGGACTCTGCAGCTCAGGGGTGGGCACCTCTCCATCTGTGGGCGCCAGCAATTCTGTAGTCGTTACCGGTGTGACTGTGGGTTCAGAGGGCTCTGCAGTTGACACTTCAGGTGTCCTACCTATAGGCTCTGCAGTTGGCATCTCTGCAAGGGTGGTGCCCATGACCTCTGAAGTTGGCACCTGCACAGCTGTGCTTCCAGAGGGCTCTGAAGTTGGCACCTGACCAGGTGTAGTACCTGTGACTTCTGCAGTAGGCACTTGCCTGGCTGTGGTGCCAGGGGCCTCTGCAGTCGGTGCATGCCAATCTGTGGTACCTGGGCCTGGGGAGGAGCCACAGGAGGCGAGAGGAAAGGCAGCTTGCAGCACCACCCGGGCAGTGACTGGGCCAGGCTCTAGGTAAGTGTGAGTGACCAAAAGTGCCCGAGAGATCAGGGTCCCAGTACTGTCTCCAAAGTCCCAGGTGTAGGAGAGGTCAGCCCCAGCCAAATAGCCACTGGGATCATGGAGCCGGAGGGCAAAGGTCAAAGGTTGATTTCTCAGGTAGTGCTTGTTCCCTCCATCCAAGGCCTGCAGCTGGGACACGCTCACAGAGAAAGGCACCTGGTCTGGGGTTGGAGCCAGAAAAGTTGAGAACCATGCCTGGGCTGCAGGTTCTTCTTCTGCAGCCACATCCTCCAACCCAGCCTGACTGACCCTTCACTGACTCCAGGCCCCACATTTCTCTGCCCAGGCCTTCCTGGCTCTGCCCCTTTAAGGTCACACAACATTTCTCCTTTCCCCTTGCCAGTCTAGCTAAGCCGCCTCACCTCCTGCCCTGCAACTGGCCTTGCACCTTCCTAAATCCTTACCAGTAATGGTAAATGCTGAGTGGGAGTGAGCAAGGGGCACGTAGCTCCGAGCCCCCCGGTGGTGATAGACAATCACTTCCATGGTGTGTGTGCCCAGCACCGCTGCGCTGGTCCCAATGCTCAGCCCCGACACTGGGCCCCCCAGCACTTGCCAGTATTGGCCTGAGGTTTTTGGAAAGAAACGAAGGAGGGTGGGGTTATTGCTCAGAGGGTGCTGAGGGGCAGGATTGGAGGCTAGGCACCCAAGAAGGAGGGTCAGGAGATGTGTTGGGGATGGCTATTTCACAGGGCATTTGGGATATGGGGCAGAAAAGGAGTCCTGATGAGGGGTTCCATGGGGTGGGACTATCACTGGGGAAGGGCTCCCTGGAAGAATTATAATGGAGTCCGAGGAATGATCTGGGGCGGGTCGGAGTGGTAATGAAGATTAGAGAGCTCACAGAGCTTAAAGGGTGGGACCAAAAAGAAAGGGGGTAAGGTCGGAAGAAGTGAATTCAACTGTGGATAACAGGTCACAGAAGGAAGTCCTCACCCCACGTCTTCCAGACATAAACAAAGTCTCTCCTCTGAGACCAGGGGCCAGATGGGCAGGCCCCCCCGTCAGGGAAGACGCAGGCATCATCAGGGTCCTGGGGGTACACTGGCTGTCCTCCCCAAACCTGGCTCCCTGAAAAAGAAATACAGAGTCATCCTCGAATCCTGGTATTCCTCTTTATACACCAAAACTCCTAACAGCCCCAGAGGGGCTCAGGGAATACTCCCTAGTTACAAATGACATTCCTCTTGGTACAATCCGTTTGGGGTGGTCAAGGGGAGAATGGAACTGCAGTTAAAAGACTCCTATGTATATACTTAGGAAAGAGAGTGGAAGATCACATATCAAAATGCTTTGAGTGACTTTCTCTACCTTGTAGGATAAAAATAATAGCACCAGCTAATATTTATTGAGCCTTTACTCAATATAGGCTAAGGCAAGCATTCTGCTAAATCATTTATATATAACATTTTAATCCTTAAAACAACCTTCTAAGGTGGGTAGGTATCACTGCCATTCTATAGATTGAGAAATGGAAGCCCAAAATAACTAACCTGCCCAAGGTCACATACTAATAACACATTTAAATTCAAGTCTGTCCAAGTTATAGGTCCTTCAACCCCCGGGTCTTCTATCATCCATTCTAGGGACTATAATTTTTTCTTTTTGCTTTTTCTGTGTTTTATAATTTTTCTATAATGGATATCTATTGCATATATAATTTAAAAAAAAAACCAAAGGAGGAAGGGAGCATTCCCTGAGCTCATTAGGGATTCCAGGGAGTCTGAGCCCTAGGAATGAGGGCCTGGGCTAGGGAGGTACTCACCATTGATGATGGTGGTGTTGGCCCAGATGACCTGCCCATCTGGCAGCATCTTTTGGCTTTTAGGGAAGTGCAGAGCAATGGAGAAGGAGGCATTTGCCCCAACCAATGTAGGCCCATCATTACTGACCTTCAGGGACACCTGGCCACCTGTGACGGGCAGCTGCATTAGCTGGGATTCCTTGCCTTCCCCTCTCCATATACCTTTCCCTTTCATATCTTCTCAAGCTACAGTCAACCTAGTTCTTGCCCTTCTCCCCACCCCTTCCACCCTTCCCAGAAATTGCCAGTTCTCACCTCTCCAGCACTCAGACCCTTGGGTTTCTTTCCACTCTGGATACAGCTGCCTGTTCCAGGCTTTTGTTCTGAGCTGTCTTGAAACACCAAGCCAGTCTGGGTCTCTGGGTCCTAAAGGGAAGGTACTATGAGGGCCTTAGGATAATCACTTAGTCCCTTGTCAGGGGATAACACTGTTCCATGTCACCCTGCTCATTCTCACATTCAAAATGCATTTTAATTTACCAGATACCCACCATGTACCAGGCACTGTACTTGATATAAAAGATTTTAAGAAATGAGTAAGACACAGCCCTGAAAGGATTCCAGAGAAAGTATAGGAAATAGACATGTGGTTAATGGCACACTATGAGATGAGGCCAAGAAGAGGGGCTTGGGGGCTTTGAGTGCCAGGCAAAGGAGTTTGGGTTTTATGCTGTAGGCAAAGCTACCTCAGAAGATTTTTGTTTGTTTTATTGAGATATAAATTATATACCATAAATTTCATCCTTCTAAAAGCTTTTGGGATATAATTGGATTTGTGTTTTAGAAGGATCACTATGGTGAACAGTGAGGAAGACGGGTCAGAGGCAGGCAGATGTCAGGGGCGGAGGAAGAGCAAACAAAATTATTCTAACCAACTGAGAGACAGGTCTGAGTAAAAGGGGTGTGATAGATCTCCAGACCTAACAGCTATCAGCATTTTGCCACATGTGCTTTTTTCTCTTTTGTTGTTTGCTTGATTTTGGCTAAAGTAGTAAGAGCAAATCCCAGACATTTTGTAATTTTAACCCTACAAATTCAGCATGCATCTGCAAAAAAAAATCTAAATATTTTATTGAATAGGCACAATATCACTTCACACTAAACAAAATTATCAAGCCTGGTCCATATAAAATTTCATGAATATCTAAAAGATTTAAAAAATCAGCATCCAAAAAGTAAACACAATCTTTTAAGAGCTTTAGGTGGACAAGTATGAACAGAATTTTCCAGAATACGTTAAGGAACAGAGTAAAAGAAAAAGACTTGAAACTACAGCATGAATGAGGGACATCAGATGAAGGAGAACTTCCTAGAGGTCTGTGAGTCCAGGGATCTAGAGAGAGAAGAGGGAGACTGGGATATGATGTATATAATTCAGTACGGCAGAAACTATCCTCACTATAGTACTAATGTGTACTGGAAACAGAGTTGAGTCCGCTGGGGGATGATCTGGAGTCATCTCATTCAGCATCCCACCACTAGAGCCAAAGAATCACAAGGTGCCCTAGTCTTTCTCCACTCCCAACCGGCTCTCTCCTCAGAGCAGCATGGGACATTCCAGACCCTCTCACCACCCCCACTCTCACCCCTTGCTCCTGTCACGAGGCCCCAGTCCCCGAGAGCCGTTTCATGTGATGCTCAGCTGAGACCCCTCTGCATGTCTCTTCCAGTTCCAGAACAAAAGCCTGAGTTGTCCCATCCCAATCAGGGGAGGTGGTGCCTCTTTACCCTTCTTGTCCAGGACCACATTCTCTTAATCCCCACTTTACATATACCCTACACCAAGTGCCTGAGACATTGCCTGAAAGAGTCTCTGGCTCATTTCACCACCTTGAAGCTCCTGCCCCAGCTCACTGTCCCAGGCGACCTCAGAATTAGGAACACAAAGACCCACTGTCCTCTTGTCCTTCCAAGCAGATGGGATTATTTTCTGCCTCAGTCCCAACTCTCCATGTGGGGAGGGAACACAAAGTAGGTGAGAGAAGCACAAAGTATTGATTTTCTCTCCCATTAGGAGGGGGAAAACCAGAGCAGGTGCGCAACCCTAAATTCACATTTGTTTCATGTCCACACACCCCACACTCACCTTCTGTGGCCCCCACAGACAGAAGAATACCCATCACAGCCTCAAGGAGAAGGTATTTTCCCAGCACCCAATCCATCCTATTTTTCCTTCCAGCAACCAAAAGCACTGGAGGGGTGGGTGCCGAGACAAGCCCCTATATAAGAGATCGGTGCTCATTTGCATAGCCCTTCCTCCTCTCCCTCCAGAAGAGGCTTGGGAGGGGCAGAGGACTGGAGAAAGGCAGAACGGACAAGGGATCCTGGGCCTGGACGTCTTGCTACCCAATGACAATTCTGGTTTCACCGGATCACTCTCAACTTGACTAGGAAAGAATTGACTGAACGGCAGCTACATCACACGTAATCATGGGAGTGAGTTAATCTGCTTTTGAATTAAGCCAAGAATCTCTCAAAAAGAAACTGAGTATCAGGGCAGGCTGCATCCAAAAAAAGAGAGAGTATCAGAGTATTGAGAGTTGGAGACAACGATTCCTCCGAGGCCCAGGAAACCTTTACAATGAGATTTCCAGCTTCCTGCTTTTCACAGGAGGCTCCCTGGGCCAGGCGGAATTTAATTTTAGGTCGATACAGTTTTCTCTAGGGTTGGTGAAAACGGCGAGTTAGAGATCAGGAAATCCTTACAGATTCCGGACTTGTAGGAAACTCGAGACCAAATCAGGTACTTGGGAAATGATGCTCAGCTTCCCGACCTGGGAGAAGCTTGTCATTACTCCTCAGAACCAAACTTGCGTGGGGCTGGGCCATTTGCAGCGCGCGGAGCTAGGCTCGTCCCACCCGCTCTTACGTTGACCAATAGGAAGGTGCGGGGGCGGAGCCAGGGAACCGCGGGAAGGAGGGGCGGGGCCTCTGGTGGCGGTCGGGAACTGGAGGGGAGGCGGCAACATTGTTTCAAGTTGGAGAAATTGACAAGAGAGAGATACACGGCGTTCCATCCCGACTAGGGGTCGAGTCGCTGGGCCCTGTTTCCCCTTCTCCTCCTGCGAGAACCGTGGCCCGCTTTCTGCAGGGGTCCCAGGCCTCCGCTCCAGGGCCGGGCTGACCCAACTCGCTAGCGCTTCATGGAGAACTTCCAGAAAGTGGAAAAGATCGGAGAGGGCACGTACGGAGTTGTGTACAAAGCCAAAAACAAAGTGACGGGAGAAGTGGTGGCGCTTAAAAAAATCCGCCTGGACACGTGAGTGGCCTCTGTACCCAGGACTCCTAACTCGGGGGCTCCTTGAATGCCCCCACCCCCACTCCAACAGGCGGGTAGCCGTCCAGGGACCGGAAGGTAGCAGGGAGGGACTTTTGAAGTGAAGAGGTGGGTTGAAGTACAGTACAGGGTTTCCCTGTGGAGAGTGTAGGGTAGTGTAGAATCCATGGGAAGCTTCCTTCCTAAAGCGGAGTAATGTACTCAAATGTGCAGTCAGAAAGACTCAGGAAGAGGAAGGAGGCCTCCGAGATGGGGATCCAGGGCTTCTCATGGAGTTGGGTTTTGAGGGAATCAGTGAAGAGCACCTTTCTGAATGAAGTGCCCTCCTCACTGCCCCAAGCCCACCCTCATCTTAGAATTCTCTCCCTTCTTTCAAAAGAATGGCAGTTTAGCCTCACCTGCCACCCTAGGGAGGCTGGGTGCTGTTACTGCTTTTTTTTTTTTTTAATATTCCTGTTACCTTCTCTCTTCTTCACCTTCACCAGGAGGCTTTACGTACCTACCCCTGGGCAAAAAAGAAATAACTACCTTAATGTGTCCAAAAGCCATTCACTGTTCACAAATGAACTAACTCGGACAGTACCTTTTCCCATCTCTCACCCTCCTAGGGGATACTAGGGTGTTGTCTCCTTGGGGGGAAAGAATGACTGGCCTGGGGGAAAAGGAATATTTGTAACCACACTTCTGTCTCTGTTTTCCCAACCTCTCCAAGTGAGACTGAGGGTGTACCCAGTACGGCCATACGAGAGATTTCTCTGCTTAAGGAACTTAACCACCCTAATATTGTCAAGTAAGTATGCATGCATCCAGGAGGTGCTCTTGACAGTAAAGGAGGATGTGTGCTGTCTGCATAGTCTAGGTATTTCTCTCTCTCACCTCCATTCCTGGATCTCCCTTCCCTAGGTTACTGGATGTCATCCACACAGAAAACAAGCTCTACCTGGTTTTCGAGTTTCTGCACCAGGATCTCAAGAAATTTATGGATGCCTCTGCTCTCACTGGCATTCCTCTTCCCCTCATCAAGGTAACCCTTCTCACCAATTCCTCCCCAACATAGGCATGTTGTGGGGGTACTGAAGGCAAGCAATTCAGACCGAGTGATGATTTGTGATCTTGGTTTCCTCCCCAGCCCACATCCCCTACACACACACACACACACACACACACATACACACACACACACACACACACAAAACCTTTCTTTTGTGGCTCTTGCACTGCTCATTATGCTTATTAACCCTAGGGCTGGGCAGGAGAATCAAAGAAGTTGAAACTTAAAGAAGTGAGTCAACTTAGCAGCTCAGGTGGAAGGTCAGATGAAACTCAGATAAAGGGACTTGAGGGCACTTGGTAGATTCCTTCAAAAAACCCTTGTACCTGTTTGGTGGGACACATAGCCAGTGAGGCTCTATTGTCTGGACTCTTTACAGACAGAACTGCTTTTAATCTGTCAACAAATGTTTATTCAATGCACAGTCATTGAGCACCTTTAATGTGCTAGGCACAGGATTTCGAAGAGACACAAAACTATGTAAGACATGGTCCTTATCCTCACTTGACTGATAGTCTAATGGGAGAAATTGCCTGTAGAGGAGTAATAATAATCTAACATAGTAAAAGGCTTTAGTGGAGCTTTGGAAGGCCAGAGCAGCCCCCAGTCTGCTCACTGTAATGGAGGAGCACAGTCCTCTCTCTCCCTTGGCAGAGCTATCTGTTCCAGCTGCTCCAGGGCCTTGCTTTCTGCCATTCTCATCGGGTCCTACACCGAGACCTCAAGCCTCAGAATCTGCTTATCAATGCAGAGGGGGCCATCAAGCTGGCAGACTTCGGACTAGCCAGAGCCTTTGGAGTCCCTGTTCGTACTTACACCCATGAGGTGAGTCCCTCTCCATTCCTTCTTTGAACTTCCTGGGAGGTATTAACAAGGACATTCACAAAGTGACTAAACATATTTGGCCAGCAGTCTCTCCCTCACTAGATGGAAAGTATTCTGACACCCCAGGAGGTCTTAGATATGCAGAGTTCATACTGTGAGGCTAACTGGGCTTTGAGAGATACCACACCAGGAGAGCTGGGTGGTACACCATTAAAATTATGACCACTTGTCTCAAGTTTTCCAGGAAGGTTACAAACTGGAGATTCAGAAAATATGGTCCCTAGAGCCATGGGCTAGGCTAACTCTGGGCCAAGAAGTTGTATATAGTTATTTTACTTAGGGGAAATCAGAGGGAAGGGAAGGATGGAGGGAAAGAAGCTGCTTGTAAAGAGGCTCAGGGCAGAGTAGTGTTGAGCTGAGATATGGAAATCTCCATGACCCATATACCAGCACCCCTCTTCCTACTTTTGTCCCCAGGTGGTGACCCTGTGGTACCGAGCACCTGAAATCCTTCTGGGCTGCAAATATTACTCTACAGCTGTGGACATCTGGAGCCTGGGCTGCATCTTTGCTGAGATGGTATGGAGGCATGCCCAAGTTCCAACCAGCCCATTCCTCCCTATATTCAAGAACAACAGCTCTGTTTCTTGGCTCAGAGCCGTGGCCCTTCTATTATCACAGGGTTCTTTCTCTAGAGTAGCGCCAAGGTGGGTGGTGGGGAAAGGACAGGACTCTTGTCCTCCACTATACATCTCTTATCGCTGAATTGAGCTAAATTGTTTCTGGAACTATTTAGCTTTAGTGCATATATATTTGGGAGTATGAGTCTCATTTAGTGCTCCCTTCATTTGCCTGTAGGCCTTATACCATAGGGTGCCAGGAACGTAGGAAACCAACTGTGTTCACCTTACCCACATCTTCTATTTAAGCTGCGAACTTAGATCATCCACCCCTTCAATCTCTGGCTTTTCCAATTGAAGGATCCCTGAGGCCAGTTGTATATGAAAGCTCTCATTCCCTTTAATACAGCAGTGGAATGGGCTGAGTTTTCAAATCAGATTAACAATATGTTTTATGGTCCTTTACCTGGGTTGTAATGGGAGCTTGGAGGCCACTAGCCTATATATATAATGTGCATTTATCCCCCAGTGCATTAGCTTACGATTGCCCATATTCCTCTCTCGATTCACCAAACAATATTTGTTAAGCACCTAGTGTGTACCCAGCACCATGCTATGTGCTGTGGGGAACACAGAAGAAATGGAAGACACAGTCTCTGCCCGCTGTGCTCCTATCTAGAAGTGGCTGCATCACAAGGAGGGGGGATGACCGCAGTGTCTACCCCGCACCCCGTGAGTGGCTTGGGATCCCTTTGCTACGGTGTCAGTGGCACCCCAGACATTCAGCCCCACCCAGCCTTGGGGAATCTGCAAAACCATGGTTGGGGGAAGGAAGGAGGGGGCAAGGGGACAAATGAAGGGATTTCATTGTCTCAGGCTCTGTGTGACTGACCCCATGAAAGGCCCTGGGGAGGGAGTCATGGGGCCCTGCTGACCTTCACTGCCTGTGGGAACCTCCGTTGTACAGGGGCAGTTTTGACTGACGTCATTGCGGGTCTTGGCCTTTCCTCTTTCCCCATTTTCAGGTGACTCGCCGGGCCCTGTTCCCTGGAGATTCTGAAATCGATCAACTCTTCCGGATCTTTCGGACTCTGGGGACCCCAGATGAGGTGGTTTGGCCAGGAGTTACTTCTATGCCTGATTATAAGCCAAGTTTCCCCAAGTGGGCCCGGCAAGATTTCAGCAAAGTCGTGCCTCCCCTGGACGAAGATGGAAGGAGCTTGTTATCGGTGAGAGTTAGGGGTGGGCACCCATTGCTTCTCATTCACTCCCCCAGGGTAGGGTTGTCCAGGGTGAAGGAATGATGAGATTCTAAACTCTGGGTCTTAGTGTTTCCCTCGGCTCTTGTTTCTCCCTGCTGACACTCAGATACAGGGAGGAGAGAAATGGGAACTCAGCCTTGGGTTAAAGGAATTCTGGTTTCCTGATTTCTCAGAAGACCCATTTAGTTCACTATTGCATCACTGAAGTCAGCATACATCTCTCCCTCCAGCAAATGCTGCACTATGACCCCAACAAGCGGATTTCGGCAAAGGCAGCTCTGGCTCACCCTTTCTTCCAGGATGTGACCAAGCCAGTACCGCACCTTCGACTCTGATGTTCTTCCCCAGGCTGTTACCCCCGTCTCACCCTCTCCTCCACTCGTTCTCTTAGGCAACCGGCTCTGGGGATGCAGAGGGGAGAGGGGAGAAATAGGTGAAAAGAAAAGGGATCTTCAGTGTTAGATGCACTTAAGTCAGCCTCCACCACCCTCTCCTCCTCCTCTTGGTCATTGCTGAGGAGGGCTGGTATTAAAAAAAAAAAAAAGACGGACTCTTTCCCTTCCCCTCACATAGGGTTTGCCATCCCAGTCTCTGAAAGCCCCACTTTTCTTATTTCCTGGGTTTGGGATGACAGAGACCCTAAGCCTCCTGCAGCCACTGTGTGAAAGGCCAACTGATAGCAGGAGGCTAAGTTGGAACTTTTGAAAACCAAGAAAAACAAAAACAAAGGGAAGGGCCTGTTTTAAAGAATTAGGTTAAAAAGTAGATCCAACCAGTTTATACCCTAGTTTTGGTGTTTCATCTCACCGAACACTTGGGGAGACTCAACACTCCTGTTTTCTCTGCAGTCCTGGTGGGGCTGCGGTAGAAATGATTGCCTCTAGTCCTCTTGTCTGTCCCTTTTATGGGCAAGAGCTGGCTGGGAGGCCCTGGGGCCGGGATTGTGCTTCACCATGGCCTTATGAGGCAAGTGAAAGATGTCTGAATTTTTCTCTTCTTTTTAAGATTCTTAGTTCTAAAGGTGCTAGGTCCCATCTTCCCCTGAAGGCCATCCCATAGAAGTGAAAGTTAGAGTTTAGACATCATTTTGAGAATGCGGACACTTTTAGGGCTGTGATGGATGGGGGCATTGGGAAAAAATATTTCTTTAAAAGAAGGATGAATAATTATATTTATATTTCAGGTTATATTAATGTTTTTAAAGTGGGAATGGGTGAATTTGTTGCCATGTGCAGCGTACCTTGGGGTTTTGTAATGCAAATGTTTAAAAAAAGTTTTTTTTTTCTTTTTATGATTTGTCTCTTTTCTCACCTCTCATCTTTGAGTGTTCTTGCTGTTAACATTATTTGTAATTCAGTTTGTAATTCATTAAAAAAAATTCTTAGCTTTATGGTTTATCTTTTCCCTTTACTTTTGTGTATTTACTTACTGAAAGAATGATGTGAAAGAGAGTATGATTGTGTATATATGACCATTGGTTCCAGGTCCCCCTCAACCTTTTCCTGTCTCCATGGGCAAAGTTACCCACCTCACACCATTTTGGCCTCTGATGTAACAGTGCCAAGGGTAAGCAGAGGGAAATTATTGCCCCCATTTTACAGCTGGGGAAACTGAAGCTTGCTTCACTTTCCCCACAAACTTGCATCTTACCCCTCCCCAAAACACCCCTTGAACCCCCGCCCCATACACATACATAATAAGGCAGTGGTTCCAGAATTCTGAGGGCTTAGGAGGGGCTTTGGAGCAGCAATATAGTTGTAAGTGGGCCCATGGGAATTCGCCTTGACACTTGCATTTCCCAGTAAGCTCATCATTTTTCCTTTTAGATGCATATCACAAACAGCAAAGTTTTCTAAAGATACTTTATTCATATTTACATAAGATTCAAAACATATCAATTGTCTGTATGAAAAATTATGAAGGGACTAATGACTTCCCAAGCTACCTTCTTGGACCTACCATGTCCCACCCCACCAAAAAACATCTCAGACCACCTGTAGGGCCACCCCAAAAGCTGTCCTCTCAAGCCCCACTAAAAGGAGGGAGCACTGACGTAAGGATTACTTAAATTCCCAGACTCCTGGTCCTTAAGAGAGGCATTTCCCTTTACGCCCGCGAATGTGTCATAGAGGGTGGGGCCCTACAGTGTGACCCCACCAAATCCGGGGGAGGGGCGAGGGTCAGCGGCCACCTTCCTAAAGCTTCTTCCAACCCCCCCGCCTTGCCTGCCACTCAAATCCCTCATTTTCGCAGTACTGGTTAAAGTTTCACTTTGGCCCGCCTCCACCCCTCACCTGATTAGATGTTTATGAGTAAAGAGACAGGGTCATGAGGGTGTCGATATGTTATTGGTTTATATGTACGCCTGTCAATGGTGTACCGCCCCCTGTCTCAAGAGTCTAGTTCTTTAGTGGCTCCTCAGCTCGTCCATCATCAAGATTTCCCTCTCTGTATTGGTCTGGGGCCCCGCCTGTCCAGTCCCATGCTCGCACTCGTTGGTGACAACGCAGGAAGAGCCCCGCCTTTCTCCAGAGGATTGGCGGAATAGTGCACACAAGGCCGCCTTGATGGTAGGCGGGTAATCGTGCCATTGGCTGGTCCCCCGCCCAGGGCTAGGAGGGGCAGGAGGGTTTGGTTGAGCCGCAGCTGTTTGTCTGTTCGACACAAGCTTGGGCCCGACGGGGGAAACGGAGCCCCAGGTATTGGGCTGATGGCTCCCGCAAGCGCAGGGGTGGAGGCGCCCGGGAGACGAGAGCTGCCAGGGCTGAGAGCAGAGGCGGGTCTGGGCGTCAGCGAGGGCTTTGAGAGGCCTACTGGAGAAGGGAGAAGGAGGCTGGGCCCCGCAGGCCTAATGGGGGCGCTGAGGAGGGGGCCTGGCGGGCTGGGAGTCCGAAGTTGGGGAGGCCGGCGGCTGGGGGCCGGCGCGGGAAGCCGGGGCTTGTGTGAACAGCGCTGAAGAGGGAGGAGCTGGGGGAAAGGGACGGCGCCGCGGGGGAGGCCAGCCCATTTGCCGGGAGGTGAGGTGGGGTCAAACCTGGAACCCGAGGGTAACCGGGGCTGGGGCTCTCCCGACACGTCTAGATGGAAGTGCCTGGGAAGGGTTCTTAGTTGGGTAGGAGGTATTCTTTTCAGGAAGGTGACTATTGTAAAAATAACAAGGGCGCTCCAGACAGAGCCGAGCGGGGTTTGGGTTCAGCGATGGAGAACTGAGGCAACGAGGAGAGCTTGGCTAATCTAGAAGACTGGGGTGGCTGGGGAAATGCTGTTAGTTATGGCGGCTTCTGGGGATGCGCAAGGGTGTGCTAGAGGCTTTGGGTCTTGGGAAGACTCTTTTGTTCCCATTAGTGTTAAAACGTGGTAACTTGAAATTTTTTAGCACTCCCAGGGTAGCCAATGAAGACAAAAGTCATGTGGGTTTTTTTGTTGTTGCTTTTTTGTTTTCTGTGACTTGTTGGCTGTCCCAAATTAAGCCCCTAAACTTTCCCTTGGTCTCAGCTGGTTTAGGATGCAGTCCTGTGAAAGAGCTAAGAAGGTTAGTTAGTCCTTTTCCCTCCCACTTAATGTGGTCTATTGTGGATATTGTGTCTCTGACCTGGAAGTGGGGAATCAGCGATTTCATTATCAGCATTGTGGAGGGGCTTAGGGATCCCTAGCCACCAAGAGATCTGACCGTAGTTAATGAAAGTTTTGTTGGACTTGGGTATTTCCCAGGCAGGTAATGGTTAGGTGGAACCAAGCCTGGAAATACGAAGCGATAACACTGAGGAAAGGATTTGAGGAAGAGTGAGAAATTCCATTCCAGAAGGTTGACATTCTCTGTCTACTTCTGGACCCAGGTTTCGGTGCTATTTGAAAGTTGGGTCCAACAGTGAAGCATGTGAGGGAGGGGGTGAGTAGAGGAAAGGAATGTGGATTACTAAGGCACAGGAGTCCCCTCCTCCCCTATGTTCTTAATAATCTGATGGCCTCCTTAGTCCCCCATAGGTTGGAGCTTAATTGGATTTTCCCTGATTGTACTTCTCCCTTTTAACCAGTGTATTCAATAACTACCTTTCTTCTTATTTACAAAAGTAACATATACATATTTTTAAGTATTCAAGCTGTACTGAGTGTAAAAAGTGTAAACCCTCCCACACATCCCTCACTCATGTTTCATCCAGAAAGGTCAGAGAGAAGCAACAGTAATCTTTCTTTGCTTTGGGGATGTGCTACCAAAGGCTACTCTGTTTTCATGTTTGCACCAAGCTTGCCATAGTTTGCCGTCTGGGATGATACTGTTTAGTTTTTGTGGTCTTTTTACAGTTCATTTTGTTCTGTTTCTGTCATATTCAGATAAGCAAAGCAAAGAGCTGTACTCTGGTTTATCCCTCACCTTCTTACACACGCACACACACCAGTTTGGGAAAATTATTGGCGTCTCTGCAAAAGTGAGGAATTTGAGATCTCTTATCTTCTGGGTTCATGGTCTCCACATGTTCAGTTTATACGACTGTCCCTTCATTATCCCAAAAGAAGAAGATGGTTCTAAAGTGCTGTTGTACTTGTCTTTCTCTGGTGATATGAGAAGCTCCCAAGTTTCTCTGGATTGAGATTGGATTTCCTCTGAACCTCAGTGTACCTGGGACATTTCATACTAGCCTCTTAATAGTTGAATTTGTCCTATCTGGCTTTAGAAGCCCTCTAATGTGCCCAGCCTTTGTACAGTACCCTCAGAAACCTCCATTGTTGTTCCCCCAGAAGCTTTTATCTCCTGCAGAGCCAGTCCTAGAGAAAATTGTGTAGAGTGGGGTGTGTGTGTGTGTATGTGTGTGTGTGTGTTCAATCCTTTATAGACTTTGCCATTATCTGTATCCCGGTGGTATCCTGTCCCTTTCTCCTGTACTTTTTTTTTGTCTTTTCCACCCTCCCCTTAAAGCCTGTCTTTAAGAAACGACTTGGAATTGCTCCATATTAAGTCTTAAATAACAAATAGTCACTTAAATATTAATTCTTCCAAGGGTTTTTGCTTCTTAAGAAGGAACTAAGGAGTGGAATTATCAGTATAGAATTTCAAACATAGACCTGGAGTTAACAGAAATACATTTCGAGAAGAAGGCTTTCCCATTGCCCTTGAAGTCTTGCCTCTCATTTTCTAACTCTTACTTTGCCAGGGAGCAAGGGTTGCTCTTCTGTCCTCTGCTTGTTTGTGTACATTGGTATGAATTTGACTGCTGGGGAGGCATAGGGTAGGAGAAGCAAGTGTATATCGTGCTCCCTAATCCAGAAGCACTGCAGACTGGAAAGTAACCAAAGTGTAAGATAATGAACTTAAAATAAGGAAATGCAACAGTCCCCTAGGAGGAAGGATACCTTAAAACCCTACACAATGCACTGCCACTTTCCAAGAGTTTTTCAGGAAAGATTTAGTCATTGACTGAACAGTAACAGCTGCTTAAGGAGCCACCCAGGTGAGCAAAGTGTGTGTAGAGTTCTGGGCCAAGTTGGAGTGTCTTTTTAGGGGCAGTGGGTACCCTTTATGCCCCCTAGCTCTGTGGTGGTATGATCTTTAAAACTTGTGTTTCTTAAGTTTATGAATTAATAAAGATAATGACTCAAAGCTTTCTGAATACTTAACATCAACCAAAAATTCAGGGAACTTTGTTTTTAGCCACAATTGCTTCAGTGTGAGGGTGGGAGGGCCAAATATTGGGTGTGATTAGGCCATGCTAGTAACGGGTGACAGGAAAAGCAGTTAGCCCATGTGAGTTGCAACAGTACCTTGTGGACTAGGTCCCAAGGGGGCCGTCCATCCAAGGGAGATCACAGGAGGCCAGGGAGAGAATTGGTTCTCTGAGGCCTATTAAAAAACATTCCCAGATGGAACTGAGTAAGAAGTTACCCAAACAGTGCAGAAGAGGAGGAGTAGGTGGAGGAGGGAAGCAGGGTTGCTTTAGCCCTATTTAACTTAGGGACTGTCTGATGAACAGCTGTAGGGGCCAAACATTGCGCTGTGCTCTGGAGATTCAAGATGGCATAAAAACTAATCACTTTTTGAGACGTTCATAGTTTTGTAGAGCAGACAGACATAAGCATTTAACTCATACAATGTAATCAATGTTGTGATAGAAACACAGTCTTAATACCATGGGACCCCAGAGGAAGCAGTGAGGAATTCTACTGGGGCGAGGAAGTAATTATGCAGTTTCACAGAGAAGGTGACATTTGAGCTTAAAAAATACATTAGGAAAATTTCCCGTATCAGTGATAACCATTAAAGATTTTTTTCAGCCAAAAAAAAAAAAATACATTAGGAGTTTGCTAGGCAGACAGAGTGGGGACAGCATTCCTATCTTCCCTAGGGCCACAGTAGAGAGTTTGCACCGCGATACTGAGAGAAATATGCTTTTTGCCTCTTGGAGAAGTAAATACAAGGGAGAGGGTGGGAGAAGTGGAAGGGCTCCCATGTAAGCCAGCGATTCTGGTTAACATTTGATCAATACAATGAAACTGAGCCAAGTAAATGAAGCTGTCAGTTCAAGATTTTGGTGATTTGGGGTCTAAACACAGTTGGAGAGTTGAAGCTATTTACTGGCTTCTGCCCTGCTTCCCTACTCAGGAAAGCTTTCACTTTAATCCCAGGGCCCAATGAATCCTTCAGAAGTTACCACTCTTTATAACTTTCCATTCAATTGCTTTTATTTCAACTGTCCAGGTAGGGGTTTGTCAAGACCTTCTAGAGACATAGTCTTGAGTCCTTCTGTCAGAAGGACCTGGGGCTGGGTTCCAGTTCCTAGGGAAGACCTGGATCTTCCTGACTTGTTTACAGTCCCAGAGGAAGTACTTACCTAAACTGAATAGAGGCAAAAACTATCCAATCTAGGCTCTTGTTCCTGTCCTGGCACCCTCTTCAGAGTTGGGTTCAGAGAGCAGCATCTCCTGCTTCCTTTGAGGCAGAGTGGTGCAATAGGAAGAGTACATGTCAGGAGGACACGTGCTCCTCAGCAGCTGTGGTAATACCTGGCAGCTTGATTCACTTTATATGCCTCGGTTTCCTCACCTGTAAAAATAGAGACTGAACTAGATGACCTCTAGACTGCCTCTTACCCGGCAAACTGACCTTACAGGACTGACATTTCGCAGTGAGCTAGACTCCAGTGGCCATATACCTGGAACTCCGTCTCTACTGATAGGTAGGTGATGGGCTTCTGGAGGTTTTGTATGTATTTGACATAGGGACATAAAGGTGCCAGGTGGAAGGGGGCAGAGGAATGGAGTCTTGCTCTAGCTGGGATCAGCAGGCTAAGCAGCCTTTCCTGTTTATACTCTACTGCGCTGCTGGCAGAGCTACCCCCACTAAAGAACTTGCCCCCTCGTCCTCCGCCTCCCCCCTGCCCTGTGGGGCTGGTGCCATGAGCAAGCCTCTGTGCTCCCTAGTTAATGGTCATTTGGTAAGCTGTTCTCGTGGGGCTGTACTAATAAGGGAAGTTGAATCTAATCTCTCCTGAACTGAAAGGAGTTGAAGGGAAGAAAACCTTCCTTTTTTTGCCTCAGGTTTGAAGGTAAGAACCCTCACAACTACTGGGGGCTCTGGGTTGTTTTTTGCCTTTGAGTGGATCATGGATCATTTGCCTACTGTTAACTCTTAGCCAAAAAAATCACCATCAAAAATAGGGGAGAAATTAATTGAATCTTATACATATTATTTCATTTCTGTACCCCTGATCTTTTGAGAGTCTAGCTATTGAATAAAAAATATGATTACCTATAAACACGATGGGATTAAAGATGAAGGTGCAGGGATGGGCAGCCCATCATCACTTACTGTGAATGGGAAAGGAGGACGTAACTCTGGAGGCAAAGCTTTGGGGTGGGAGTTGGTCCGTTCTAACCCAGTAGTCACTAATCTTTAACATCTAAAGTTGCTTAGTAGCAAGAAAGTTTTCTGATCACGTCTGGGCTTGACTTACCGTCTTGGAGGGCTTAGTGACAAGGGTTTTGCAGCTGCAGTGTCTGTGACCATTTCCTGTCTTCACACTTCCCCAGCTCCCTACTGTCCTCTCAGGCCTAGAGCCATGTGTCTTGCCCGTGAGAATTCAGTCCGTCCTAATGCCCATGTTTTCATGTTGTGGAGTAGTAACATTAAGGCTTAGTGTTCTGCCCCTAGATCACGTGCTTTGAAGTAGGTACAAATGTGAGGGAGCGAGTGCCAGAATATAGTAATTTTTCGAGCTGTTTCTTAAGAATATAGCATCTGTATGTCACCTAAAGGAAACTTAAGCAGCTTATCATCTATAGTTGTTTCCCCCCTATTGTGTCATTTGTTCTGTTTTAAAGTAGTAGTGTTAGGATGGCCTTTACTCTTTTCCCATGAAACAGTGTATATGAATTACCACATAAATATATTTTTGAAAATAATTTTTCCTCACAGATACTGAGAAACCCTAAGAGAAACAAATTTCTTAAATGTACCCAGAACTTTGGAATTGAATTCAAATTTTGCTATTGCTACTTTTACCTGTCTTCCCACGCCAGACCGTTACGGACAAGGACACTAAGGCGAAGAGAGGCTAAGGGGCTAAGTAGCCTGAAACCATAGTGGGGTAACAGAGCAGAGAGTAAAACGCTGCCCTGCAGGATTCCAGAGTCCTGACTGCTCAACGGAGCTGCCTCTGTCTAATTGGCTCCCTATTTTAGTAATTGCCGCATAACTTTAGGAGCAGGGTTGGAGAATCCTCTGACCCCTGGAGAGCTATATTCAGGCTTCATTTTAATTTCATCTAGAAGTATTTTGTTTAGTAGTAACCACAGCCTGCCTATATGCTAGCCAGAGACTAGACTTCCTCCTTTCCCTACCTAGCCCATCTTTCAGTGTCAGGCCTCTCCAAGGCAGGGGTTTTTAATTCTCTTCTATCATGACTCATTAAAAAAACGTTTTTTTACATCTTATTTCAGCGTGTGTACATACACCAGTGAAACATTTTCGCAAAATGATTCTTATACTTATTATTTGCAATACACTTGATACTTGCTGTTCTTTTTTTTTTTTTTAATATATGATCATGATCCAGCCAGTGACTTCAAGGTCACTCTTGGCTTATAGCCCACAGTTTGAGAAACACTGCTCTGAAGGTTTGAGGATGAAAAGAGCTAAAGAACTGTGACTAGTGCTTAAGAAGCTAATTAATATGTATTCTTGCAGTACTGGTTCCCAGAAGTTTGGATTTCATGGACCAATTAATTTAAATTTGAGGGCTTTTATTTTTCTATATGGTAATATTTAGAAACCTTACTACTGCCTATCTGTGCTTTATTTTTTAAAAAGCATTAAAAAAAACTAAAGTTATCCAGAAAACTTTAAAATATATATATTTAAAAAATATATTCCTGTTATGTAGAATTATGTAGAATGAAAAAAATCTAAATCCTTCACGTGCCAGCCTTCTCCACCCCTCCTTAGAGGTTTACCTCTGTGTACTCTCCCATATCTTCCTCTGTGTAAAATTTTGTTTTGTTTTACAGAAACAGGGTCCAGCCATGTGTTTTCTACTTTTTTTTTTACTTTAAGTAGGTCTTAGAGGTTTTTCCCTGCCATATATGTATTTACCTTTGAGAGAAAATTGACAGTAAGAAGTTAGAAATCTTGTTATAAAAGATACTCCCTTAAATTGAGTAAATTTAGCTTTATGAAAAACTTGCTATATGGTCTTTGCCTTTATCATTTCACTATAGACCAGAGAACTTCATCACAAAATAGCATCTGTGTGTCTAGGTTCTTAGGACTCACTGGCCTATGGGGCTGTAAAAGACCCAGTAGAACCAGAGTAATTTCTTACATTTATCTGTCTTAATGTAGTCTGCTTTGGGATTTCTGAGGTCTCGCTCTGTCTCATTCCTGTTAACTTCCTCTTTATGCTTTTGTATTTTCTGTTTTTTTTTTTCTCTACCTCTTTCATATCATGGATGGTTTTTAGGAATACACTGGTACCACAGTGTTGAGATATGACTTTAATAAATTGATCTTTTCTGTGACTCAAGACCACTTAATAATATCTACCTTACTTATTAGTACTTTGCTAACTACGTCTTTCCCTTAATCCTCATAGCTACTTTATGAGGCAGGTATTTTTTCCATCTTATAAAGGTGGAAGGTAAGGCTCAGGCAGAGAAATTTTCTTGATTTCGTATTAATAATGATTAGTAGCTTAAAATTCATTGAGCACTTTTTGTCAAATACTATTTAAGTTCTTTATGTATATTGTCTCATTTAATTCTCACAACAACCTTACCCCATTTTACAGATGAGGAAATGAATGCAGACAGATTTAGTAACTTGGCCAAAGGTTGTCCACGGATAGTAAGCAAAACTGTAAAATAAACCCAGTGACCTGGACAGCCATTGTTCCTCTGCACTGCCTCCTTTGTGATTTTTCTGTCTTCGCTGTCTTTATTGTCTTTTCTGTCTTTACTGGGATTGCAGAGATTTTTAAGTCTGATTTGACTCCAAAGCAACTTATATTGTGACAAAATAATGTCATTACCCCCACCCCCAATGCCATGGAGCACGTAGAGTCACTAGAGTCAACCTTGGAGAAGGAAAAAGTCATTGGAACAAGCGAAGCACAACCAAAGCAGTGCTTGGGTCTGGGAGAGTGGCTTTGCATGCTCTGGTCTTGCTGACTCTTTGTTGGACCTCATAGTTCCTTTCCCCTGAGAGTCAGGATGGCAAAATATGTTCAGGTTTGGATGACTAGACTCTCAAAGTGCCGACTTATCTTTCTGTCTCCTCCACCACCAGCTTTTCTGGCCTCTTGGAAGGTAGAGAAGGTGATTCAGTTTATTCTTTCATCAAATATTTATTGCTTGAAGATTTAACCCTACACCAGCCTTTGGAGACTCCTGCATGTGTTTAGAAGGTACACCTTTCTCTGCCTCTAATTTGGAGGGCTATGGCTGTTGGGCCCATTTAGTGTGGAGGGTAATTCCTGGGCTCCAGGGAGACAGCTGCAGTCGAGAGTAGGTTGAGTCTGCTGACTCTCAGACTTGGTGGACTTAGGTAAGTGGCAGAAGCAAAGTGGAGAAGCTGATACTGCATGTGGTCTGTTCGTTGTGTTTCTCTATTTACTTTTGACCAGAAATGAGGAAGGATAGATTTTTCTGGCAGTTGGACCCAGGTTAGATTTTCAGACATGTCAAGAAGATGGACTATGTATGGACTATGTATGAAGGTTACAGAACCAGAAACTACCCCTCTACTCTAGGGAGTGATGACTCTTACTTCACACCCCTAGAGTGAGTCTCTCATTTTGAAAGCTAGAGAAAAACATGGGGAAGAGGACAGCACCCAGATAACCAAGCGGCTAGTGGGAATCCAGGGCACTTGTTGATGGGTCTGGGTGTTTTTCAGGATAACTAAAAGTTGATCAGTTTGCTGTTTTTTGAAGACCTGCTGGGGAATTAATGGGAGACTTAAAACTTACACACAAGTTTTTAGTCTCTCTTTTTCAACTTCCTTAGCAGTTGAAAAATCCTTAGCAGATTACGTGGTAAGGCAAACTCTACTTCAGATGCAATTCTTACTTGAATGTTCGCCACTCTTACCATGAGTTGAGTGTCAGCTTCCTGGCACCCTCTCAGTTTAACCTTGTAACCGTGCATGATTATAAAAGTTAAGTCCTTATGGGAGCAAATGAAGATATTCAATCCTTTCTTTTAAAGGTGATTTAAAGGTCTTTTAATGACCATATTTAATTTTACCCTTTTTTCTTGCAGGACTGTTGAAGCCTGAAAGTCCCCTCCCCTCCCCCCTCCCCCTTTGCCGCTTTGTGGCATCCCCCTCCCTGTACCCTTTCCCACTCTGATAATCTAGCCATGACTAGCAGAGGCACAGCCAGGCCCAATGGGCAGCCCCAGGCCAGCAAAATATGCCAGTTCAAATTGGTCCTGCTGGGTGAATCTGCAGTGGGGAAGTCTAGCCTGGTATTACGCTTTGTCAAAGGGCAGTTCCATGAGTACCAGGAGAGCACCATTGGAGGTGAGTACCTCAGGCAAAGAAGACTTTCAGTGCCTAGTGAGGCTTTTGAAGGGAGATCTAGGGACTTGACTGTGGAGCCGGCTCTCTTGCTCCCTGGAATGGAAGTTCTTTGTAAGATAGAAAAAACTGCCAGAATGCCAAAAAGCAGGTATATTTCATCCTCTGCTTCCTAGATGAAAGTTAGAAAGGTTGACCTTTGCACAACAAGAAAATCACTACTTTTTTCTATAGCATCTCACTATGCTGGTGGTCACTGTAATGGGGTATGTGATGGGGACTTGATAATGGGGGGGATCTAGTAACCACAGTGTTGCTCATGTAATTGTATATTAATAATACCAAAAGAAAAAAAGAAAATCACTACTTTTCTCAGTCTGTCTTCCTCATCCCAGTCTCTTAATCCCAGTGAAGGTCAGTGGAGTATCATCTTAAGCAGAGCTGGTTTGGAGCAGTGATTCATTTTCAATCATGTGCATGAGAATCCCCTGGGGAGCATTTCCATCCTATTCCTGCTTGGGCCCTTCCCTCAATCTACTGGTTAATATCAGAGGTAGGGTGAGGGTGGCAGTGTAGACATGTATGTATAGGAAAGCTCCTTAGGCGATTCTGATGCACATGATCTGATAGAGGCTGGAACTAAATACAACAGGTAAAGGGCATCTGCCTTTCCCTCTTTGCTACCACCTCCTTGTCACTACCACCAAAATGGTACTAATTCAATAAAAGGTCTTTATGGGAACCTCCATGTTCCTCCTCCCTTGCTCTTACTTTTCACCTTGGAAATGTGCTCTTGGACCAGCAGATTATGTGAAAATGTAACAGCTAAATAATAATAATGATGGGCCTGCCATCACGCTTTAAAATCTAATCAGTTATTGATGTGACTTTTATCTGAAGCTTATTATCTCTGTCATTATCTCTTATTTCTCTATTTTGGTTAGAAGAGAGAGAACTCTGGAGTAAGTGCCAGTTCTGTCTAACCCTCATAGTTTATGTGCCCCCATTCCTTAGGCAAAGAACTTCTGGTAGGAAGGGCTTAGCTAAGAGCAGCCTTAATCCTGGTTCCAGGACGTACTTGTAAGGAGGAGAACACTTGTAGCTGTGTGGCTCAGGTGGTGATGAGTCTTAGACTGAGAATGGAGGTACTTTGAAGGGGGTTGGGAACTTCCCGTTCATCCTCCCACTCAACAACTTCTTCCCTTCCCTTCTCTCATCCATAGCGGCCTTCCTCACCCAGTCTGTTTGTCTAGATGACACAACGGTCAAGTTTGAAATCTGGGACACAGCTGGGCAGGAGCGGTACCATAGTTTGGCTCCCATGTACTACAGAGGTGCCCAGGCTGCAATTGTGGTTTATGACATTACTAATCAGGTAAGTAGGCTGAGAAAATTCTCTTGGATCTTATTTATAGGAATTAAATTGAGTGGGGGAGAGAAAACCAGTTTTTGAAATAGCATGTAAGAGTACAAATTGTGCTTCTGAATGCTCAGAAGATAGATAACAAACCAATAGGTGGTTTCAGTGAGGGAAGGCCGCCTAGAAGAGGTGAGTTTTGAGGTTGAGTTTTGAAGGTGATTGGGTGATGGCAGTCATTCCAGCCCAGCCATTCTCTTCCTTATGTTTTCCTAGGAAACCTTTGCCCGAGCAAAGACATGGGTGAAGGAACTGCAGCGACAGGCCAGTCCTAGCATCGTCATCGCCCTGGCAGGGAACAAGGCTGACCTGGCAGATAAGCGCGTGGTGGAGCATGAGGTAAGACGGCCACACTCCCTCTGTGCTTAGGACCCCTTTTCTACACCTGCCTCCTCTGAAAACCTCATCTGAGAATGTTCATCACCTCATTCCCCAGTTCTGCACCAAGTTAAATACAGCAGTACTGTGACCCTAAAGACAGCCAGGAGATTTTAGAGGAGTCAGAAGAAAACTCCAGATCCCAGGATAGGGGAGTACTAGCTGTGGGGGTGCCCGAGTGAAAACAAAGGAGGGAGCAAGTGAATTTGAGGTAAGGGGCTATTCAAGTGTCACAAGCCAAAAGCTCCCAGCCAGCTTACCTTCTCCCCCTTAGGTCTCCTGACAGCTGTTTGTTGCAGTAAGTGCTCTAGCCCATGGATTATCCTTGAGGGGGTTGCTGACAAACTCTGGATGGACAAGGGCTCAGAGAGGCAGTTAGTGGGAGGAAGCCTAGGACATTGCCTAGCTCTGGTGCTGCAGGGAGTGGAAAGGCAGTACTTGTTCCTACTGGACATTCTGAGCACCACTACGCCTCATCCTTTGCAGGAGGCCCAGGCGTATGCAGATGACAACAGCTTATTGTTTATGGAGACATCAGCCAAGACAGCTATGAACGTGAACGATCTCTTCCTGGCAATAGGTAAGGTCAGAGCAGCCTGGGGTCTTCCTGTCTTTAGCCCTTGCCTCCAGGTAAGATCACTAATCCAAGTCATAAAGACAGATGGGAGTGTCTCCTCTTGGGAAAATTTTAGGTGTGAAAATAACTTTCCATTGTGACCTCCGTCCTTTGGCTGCAGCTTTAGCCCCCTCATCTTCAATGCACTTTTCCAACAGTGAACTCTCCCCTCTTGAGAATATTCTTTGAATCTCTCATATTTCCCTTTTCCTCCCTCTTCTCCCCCATCCAATAGTCTTTTTGGAGGGATGAGTAGAATCTACCATACTTTGTTCCCTTCTCTTTTTATCTGTAGCTAAGAAGTTGCCAAAGAGTGAACCCCAGAATCTGGGGGGTGCAGCAGGCCGAAGCCGGGGTGTGGATCTCCATGAGCAGTCCCAGCAGAACAAGAGCCCGTGTTGTAGCAACTGAGAGGGTGCTAGCCGCAAACAAGTATGGAGCTAGCAAGAAAGCTAAGAAGTAACCTCCACCCCTACCCCTCAGCACACAGCCCCTATGGGAACGGCACACTGGCCCCGGCTCCCAGGGGCTGCCTCCTGACAGCTCCGTCATGGCACTTTTTAACGCTTCAGCAACCAACACCAGGCAGCTGTTGCCACTGGCCTCCTGCCCCTACACTGGGGCTTGGGGGGTCCGATCCCCCAGGACTTACCTTCCAAAACAAACTTTCTTCACTTTGTATTATAGGTGCAAGACAGTGACCTACTTATCTTTCCTCCGCCTCCTTCTCCTCCTCCTCCCCATTTTTTCAGAAAACATTTTTTGTCTCCTGCCCCTTTCCCTTCTGCTCTTGGTCAGTCTCTGTTCTTGATCCCCTTTTCCTCTTCCCAGGATGGAGAAGGTGATGAACCCAGGAACTGAGGATGGAGGTTTTCAGTACAGTCACATTAAGGGCCCTGGGGGACAGTAAGGCTCAGCGCTGGAGGGAGTAAGGACACATCTCCGGTTTGTTTTTATTTGGAGTTTCTCATATTTGAAGACACTGCAGTATCCATGAGTTGTCCTTGGGGGGATGTTTCTAAGTAGAGTTGAGAATGGGAAGACAAGCTCTCGGGTACCAGGTGGGAGTCACTTTGTTAGCTTACTGGGCAGAAGTGGAGGAGGAGGTGCAGTGTCATCTGTGGCTCTGGAACTGTACCAAGGCCTGTTTTCCCCCTTACCCAGCCTCTTAGGTAGCTTCTCCCCCACACTGGGGGAGACTCTGGACCCTGAGTCCTCCAAAGAACCTTCACTGGTTGCCTGCATCTTTGGCTCTGCTGTGATCTAATTAGAGGAGGGACCAGTTTCTGATACCCATCCTCTGATTTATACATATGCATTTTCTTTTCTCTCTGGCCTTTAGATGGCTTCAGCCCCAGCCACTATATCCCCCTACAGTTTGCACTTTAATTGATGGTAGCTCAGTTGGGATACTTGTTTTATGGGGGTTTGATTGGTTTGTCTGCTCCCTCACCTTCTTAATTAAATGGAATCTGAGGCAGTATGTATATGAGTTTTGGGAGGGGCTGTAGAGAACAGTCAGTGGCAGCTACCCAAACCCAGTCTCCCTTGCTTGCTTCCTCCAGATCTAATCCTTAACCTGTATTCTTGCCAACCTAGCTCTCCAGTATACGTTTGCCTTTCCTAGGGAATCAACTGAGCACCTGGAGAGTGGTCTCAGATAGCACAGGCCATAGCGGGGAGTGAAAGGGTCAGGCAAGAGGGAGGGGTTTTTTTATCCTTTCCTAGGGTTCACATTCAATTTGATCTGCCCTTTACCATGTCTTTTCTACTTCCCTGTAAATAGGTATGATCTTTATTCCCACTGTACAGTCTGTTCCGTCCCCTCCCTGCCATCAGGGACTATTTCTTTTCTCTTTGTTAGTGTCTTCAGTTTAGTGCCTCCATCCATATCCCCATACCCACCCACCCCCATGCAACCAGTGGTTTAATCCATGAACCACTAGGGACTAGTACCACAGAGGCCTACTTGTGGCCCCTTCATATCCTAACACCTGACAACTGGCACTGAAGGGAAGGTCCCTCACAGCTGTCTCCCATCACCAGGGTACTTTGGTCCTTTCTAAATCTCTAGCCTTTTTTCACATCCCTCATCAGGTGTTTTAGGATGTCATTGGGAAGCCATCAAGGCAAGAGGGAATTTTAAACTTGTTATAGCCCAGAGTTTTAAGAAAATAGAGAGAAGTGAAATCAGAAAGGTCACAGTGACTTAAGATTGGAACCTTTCCACCCATTAGGCTTGTAGACTGCCTTCTGTCCCAGAGCCCCTGAGAAATCCATGAAACTGAGATTCTGAAGGATCCAGCTTAAGTTCTTCCAGTTAGATCTCAATTCTCTTCCTTCTCCAGGGGCAGCCTTAGTCCCCATGGCCCTGAGACACACTTACATTTCCCCCTTCCTTTCCTAGCACCCACTAGCCCCCAGAAGCCCCCAGTGCATCCTTACCAGTGGAAGAACTAGGATGGCTTTCTTAAGTCTCTTAGAAATGAAGTTCTTGCTCTGTGTACCTTTCTCTGAGAGCAGGAGTAGAAACGTTTCATTGCCTTGGGGCTGGGAAGCCATGTCTCCAGGCTTCTTCTCCCCTCCCCTCCCCAGTGAGGAACAGGCTTGGCCTCAGCTTCTGGGCCTGTTTGCTGCCTTCCTTTGTTCTCACCAGCTCTGCGGCCTTCCTTTGAGCTCTGTTCGACTTGGAGATACTTAATTTTTATTTCCAGCTTTTCTTTTTTCTTCTTCTCATCACTTTTTTATTTTGCCAAGATTGCGGGGGGGAGTTTTTGTTTTTGGGGTTTTTTTTGTTTGTTTCTAAGAAAGCATTTGCCTTTTCCCCCCTTTCTTGCTCCTCTCCCAACATAACAATCGTGGTAACAGAATGCGACTGCTGATTTACCGATGTATTTAATGTAAGTAAAAAAGGAAAAAAAAATGTATTGGAGTGTTGCTTATTTTTTGCTTGTCTGTCTGATACTAGAAATTTGGAAGAAGGGGGCACACAGTAGTTTTGTTGAATCAGAAACACCTCTTTATTCCCTTTAATCTTTTCTTGAATAGTGAGATAACCCAATTTGGAAAATACCTCCTCTATTGCTCTTTAATCACTCCTATTCCCAGGCCACTAGGAAACTCACTCACCTGACCTTGCCATTTTTAGGTCCTCTTTAACATAATGCATATATATGGGGGGAGGAGGGTGTATGGTGGGCCTCTGACCAGACAATTGAGACTTGGAGGTATTTATGAGTCCTCTGAAATATGCAAAAATTTATGTGCATTTCTCTAGGGTGAGGGCCCATTGCCTTATTAGTATTCAGAGGGGTCTATGACCTAACAAAGGTTAAAGAACTCACTGAATTAGCATTTTTGATTGATCATGTGGCTTCCACCCAATGGGAAAATGTTTTTGTAGATCTGCATGAAACCTTTTAGTCTGAGGTGAATGGGGGAGAATGACTGGAGAAAAGATTAGGTATGGTTGCAGGAGTTTTAAACTCCAAAGAATTCAGAGGACAGGAAAGAAGAGGACCAGAGCCAGACAGAGTTGGCATTCCAGTCTTGTCTCTGCCAACTGACCAGCTGTGGCCTTGATCAAGTTACTTAGTTGCTCTCTGCCTCCGTTTCTTGTGTAAAATGAAGAGAATTTGAGGCTTGCAGGTCAATTATGGAAAGCATGTGTCTGGCACACAAGAAGGTGACACTGTTGTTAGGAAGACGTCTTTTTTTTTTTTCACCACTGTCCGTCTGTTTATTTATTTATTTATTTTTATTTTTTACAATTTATTTTGGTATCATTAATCTACAGTTACATGTGCAATATTATGGTGATTAAACTACCCCCTTCATCAGGTCCCCCCTACCAACCCCATTACAGTCTCTGTCCATCAGCGTAGTGAGATGCTATAGAGTCACTACTGGTCTTCTCTGAGTTGTACACCCCTCCCCGTGCCCCCCCAACATTACATCTGCTAATCGTAATACCCCTTTTACCCTCTTATCCCTCCCTTCCCACCCATTTTCCCCAGTCCCTTTCCCTTTGGTAACTATTAGTCCGTTCTTGGGTTCTGTGAGTCTGCTGCTGTTTTGTTCCTTCAGTTTTTTTCTTTGTTCTTATACTCCACATGAGTGAAATCATTTGATACTTGTCTTTTTCGGCCTGGCTTATTTCACTGAGCATAATACCCTCTAACTCCATCCATGTTGTTGCAAATGGTAGGATTTGTTTTCTTCTTATGGCTGAATAATATTCCATTGTGTATATGTACCACATCTTAGGAAGAAGTCTTAACCGGTGACTTGAGACAGCCCCTGACTTCTCTGTACCCTTGGGCTGAGCCTCTTTCTAAGACTGGATAACTTGGGCATCAGCCCTCCCCAATGATTTAATTGTACACAGTTGAGTTGGAAATGTTTCCAAACCCATAGGAGGGCTAAAATCACCTTTCACTGTCAATTACCCTTTCCTTAAAGCTCTCAGCAATCCTGCAAGGCTCCTTGATTTCTGGTAAAAGCTCTACTTAGCTTTAGTAGAGCAGAAAGAGCAAACGATCTTCCCCAAATTAAGATGAGAACCACTTAAGAGTAAGATTGTAGCTCAACCTTTGATCTCTAGAGGGCGGTGTGGAAACGTCTGCCCCAGGTTCACAGCCTGCCAGTGAGCGTTAGGTGCGGTCCTGAAACGAGGGTAATAGCAGAGGTATTAATGCCCATTACTCTGAGGTTATACTCCTGCTTTTGGGTGTTAAAATGTCATAACTTGTTATAACGATTTAAAAAAATTGACTTAGCTAAGCAAAACTTAAAAGATGGCTATTCAGTGTTGGTTCCATAATTTGGGGAGAAATTCGACTAGTCCCAGAAACCTCGAAGTCTTTGAACTACTATTTAGGCCTCATTTCTGCTCTCATTTTTGGATAAAAGAGAACTGAGTGCTTGACCTTGTTTTCCCTAAAAGACAGACAAAGCTATTGTAGTTGCAACACAGACCTTTGTCAAAACTGGCCAGCGGGGGACCCCTCCACCGGGAGAAAGCCTCCCGTGGACGCGCCTGGTGTCACAGCCGCAGGCGCGGGGCCGGGATCCCACAGTCAGCCCCATCTTTGTGTCCCCGAGTCCAGACAGCAGTGAGGACCTCATTCCTCGCCCCGCGGGGACGGTATGAAACAGCCTGCCCTGGCTCGAGCCCACTCGCTCTCCAGGAGGTGGGCACAGCCACGCGCAGGAGGACGAGCCGAAGCCGAGGGGTCCTTTCCTCCCGCGCGACGTCACGGCGTCGGCCCCGCCCCCTCGCCGCAGCCGCCGGCGCCGGGCGCGGGGCTGGAGCACGGCGGTGCGGACGCCTACCCGGGTAAGGTTGCTGGGGCCGGGAGAGGGACGAGGAGGAAGCGCTGGTAACCCGGGCGACGGCGGAGTCATCGGCACCCGAGGGTGCCCCGAGTCCCAACAACTAACAAACTGCGAGCGCCCATTCACGCTGCCTGCGCGCTCCTGGGGGCTGGGGGCTGCTCTATGATACTGTTGTACCGGCCGGTGGGCAGTGGCGTGGGACCGCTTTCCTGTTCCCTGGTGCCGGATGTACAATCCTACCTAGAGTGCCTTGGGGAGGGGCCACCACCAGCACGAAGGCATCTGTTTCTCAGCAGAAAGCTACCTCTTCCCAGTCTGGGACATTGGGCTGACGGACTTCACCCGCATCAGCTTTACCTGCACCGCCCCAGTCTGACTCAAGTGGGCTGCTGGGATTGAGGGTAGGTGGGAGGAAGGGAGGTGTCCTAGGCCCGAATGAAATGCACTCTGCCCCTCCCGTCTCCCTGTAGTTTCTCTGCCCGCCCCTCTCTTTAGCAAATCACCAACAACTGGGACTCATTCCTCCCTACTTTGACCCTCCAGGCGTTCAGTTAATTGCACAGTGCTGTGAGGAAGAAACCACTACGGGGCAGAGCAGAAAAATTACCTTTCTTTTCTAGCTCAGATGGGAGATAGGTGATTCTAGAAGACTACCCCCTGCCCCCATTTCCCTTCCGTTCTGTCAGCATAGTCTGATTCTGAAGTGCTCCAGGATTTTTCTAAGGATCCATTTGGACCCCTACTCCCATCCTTTGGCATCGTTGCCTCAGGAAGAGTCTCTCATTTGCCCAGAGAGCTCCTTGCTGACTTTCTCTGTCTTCCCACCAATTTCCTGAAGCTTCCCTAGTAGCACCCATTCCCAGGACTCCCAATGTTTTTTGTTTGTTTGTTTTCTTTTAGGTTATCAGTTTCAGGACTCCCTATCTTGATCTTAGAATCTTCCTCCTACAGGCCTGCCACAATGCTGCTGCTGCACAGAGCTGTGGTCCCAGGGCTCCGACAGGCCTGCAGGTAGGCCATCCCTGGACTGTCTCCTAGCCTGTATCTCCTACCCCCAGTATCTTTATGATGTTTTCTCTTAACTGCCAAATGAGATAGTGGCCCTCGAGAAAAGGGAAAGTTGGATCCCACCCATCCCTGGAGAAACTTAAGTCCCAACTGAAGGAACCAATGGCTTTCACTGGCCCTTTCATATGATCAGAAGTGTGTTAAGCAGGCCTCTCTTTCTTCCAGACTCAAATCAACCCCCTCAGTGTTCTGCATTCAGGCCTGCTCTACAAATGATTCGTTTCAGCCCCAGTACCCCAGCCTCGCTGTCTCTGGTAACTCCAGCACTAGAGGATGGAGAGTCATGGGGACCCTGTTAGGCCTCGGTGCAGTATTGGCCTATCATGACCACCGGAGCAGGGTAAGTGGGGAAGAAGGGACTTTACTGTAGAACAGAGGGGCCCTAGTGAGCTCTCCAGGCAACCCGAGCTATTACCATAAAGCCTATAGTGACACTGTCTTCCTGCACAGTAGAGGTGGAAACTGCCACTTCCATTTCCTAGTGGCCATTCCCAACTTTGTGGATTGGGTCAGTGTGAGCTAGTGGTTTCTTCTTAACATTCTTAATATTCTGTTCCCTTGTGCCTCACCCCTGCCCCACCTGTAGGCTGCTCAGGAGTCACCACGCATGTATACAAGGGAAGAAGTGAGATCCCACAGCAGCCCTGAGACTAGGATCTGGGTGACTTTGGGCCATGAGGTCTTTGATGTCACAGAATTTGTACACCTACACCCAGGGGGGCCATCAAAACTGATGCTAGCAGCCGGGGGTCCTCTAGAGCCCTTCTGGGCTCTCTATGCTTTTCACGATCAGTCCCATGTGCGTGAAATACTGACTCAGTACAAGATTGGGGAGCTGAGCCCTGAAGACAAGGTGCCCTCCACTTTAAAGACCTCTGACCCTTATGCTGATGATCCTATACGTCACCCAGCTCTGAAGGTCAACAGTCAGCGCCCCTTTAATGCAGAACCTCCCTCTGAGCTACTGACAGAAACCTACATCACACCCAACCCTATTTTCTTCACCCGGAACCATCTGCCTGTACCTAACCTGGACCCAGACACCTATCGCCTGCTTGTAGTAGGGCCACCTGGGGGTCAGTCACTGTCTCTGTCTCTGGATGACTTGCACCAGTTCCCCAAGCATGAGATCACAGTCACTCTGCATTGTGCTGGCAACCGGCGCTCTGAGATGACTCAGTTCAAAGAGGTAAGAGGTCTGGAGTGGAGTATAGGGGCCATTAGCACTGCACGCTGGGCTGGAGCACGGCTCTGTGATGTGTTAGCCCAGGCTGGTCACCAGCTCTGTGAAACTGAGGCCCACGTCTGCTTTGAGGGACTGGACTCAGACCCCACCATAGGGACTGCCTATGGAGCATCCATCCCTCTGGCTCGGGCCATGGACCATGAAGCTGAGGTCCTGCTGGCATATGAGATGAATGGGCAGCCTCTGCCTCGTGACCATGGCTTCCCTGTGCGGGTGGTGGTTCCTGGTGTGGTGGGTGCCCGCCATGTCAAATGGCTGGGCAAAGTGAGTGTGGAACCAGAAGAAAGTTACAGCCACTGGCAGCGGCGGGATTACAGAAGCTTTTCTCCATCTGTAGACTGGGACAGTGTGGATTTTGACTCAGCTCCATCTATTCAGGAACTTCCTGTCCAGTCAGCCATCACTGAGCCCAAGGATGGGGAGACAGTAGAGTCAGGAGAGGTGACTATCAAGGGCTATGCATGGAGTGGTGGTGGAAGGGCTGTGATCAGGGTGGATGTGTCTCTGGATGGAGGCCTAACTTGGCAGGTGGCTGAGCTGGTTGGAGAGCCACAGCACCCCCGAAAGGCCTGGGCCTGGCGGTTATGGGAGCTGAAAGCCCCTTTGCCAGCTGGGGAAAAGGAATTGAACATTGTTTGCAAGGCTGTAGATGACAGCTACAATGTGCAGCCAGACACTGTGGCCCCGATATGGAACTTGCGAGGCGTGCTCAACAATGCCTGGCATCGTGTCCACGTCCATGTTGCCCCATGAGAAGGTGAAAGGGAACCATCTGTTTCCCAGAACTACCTTCTCAATCCTTTCCCACAACCATCCTTTGGTCTCATTACCACAGAAAAACCTTTCCCTCCCATCTCTACTTCTTGGACCACAATCTTGTGCTGTGCCTTCCTAAGCCACACACAGGTGTACACACTGCACATTTCCACCCAGTTATCAGCCCTCCTTTAGCATTATGCTATCCCTCCTGCCCACTGACCTATGCCAGGGAAGAGCTGTTGGAGCAAGGGGCTAGAAGTGGGGAAAGTCATTCTAGAAACAAGTGCTCTTTCCTATTCCTATCCCACCTCCATTGCAAATGCTTATCACCACCAAGGCCTTATTTTGCTTTTCTTCGTGGATTCTTAAGAGAATGTGTGTGGATATGTGTAAGAAAGGTATATATGAAGCTTCTGCCTCTGGGTTCTGAGGGGCGCAAACCTCTCCCTTTATAGTTTCACTTTTCTAACTACATCAATAAAGTATCTGTTTAATACTACAAACGCAAAAAAGGAAAAGAACGACTTTCGGCACTTCTTCAACCTGGGGCATGAACATGTAGCAGGAGGGAGGTGCATTGGTACTGGGATGTGGAGTGAATTCAAAACGTGGTGGGGAGGAGAAAGGAAGCAGGTGCAGAGAATTTAAAAGTGCGGCTTGCTTCTCTGAGGTCTGTCATCTGCAGGGCTGCTTAGGTGATACCCCCCAAGAGATGTTTTTAGTTGGTATTCTTAGGCCCTTCCCCCCACAATTCCTACGCACTTGCCAGGAAAGGCAAAGACTGCCAAGAGCTTAAAGTCAATATTGTCTTAGGAGGGGCAGGACAAAACTTCGCACTAGGGTCAGAGGTGTCGGAATACGTGGGCGTCCAATGTGCGCCTAGTTTGCAAATCAGAGGCAGATGAAGGGGCGGCCATTGAGCTGCCCTTTGCCCGCGACCGCGCCTTTCGGACTGGAATCTTTCGGCGCTCGGCTACTCTCCCCTAGCTCTTCTCCCTTTCCCCAGCAGTCTTCCTGGCTTGGGGTTGGGGGGGGTGTTCGGTGTTCAGCCACACAGCCTGTCGCTTGGTAGTGGGACCGGAAGTTGTTCGGGGGCGGGGGGACGGCTGTGATGGGGGGGGTTTATGGGGGGCACGGGTCCCTCCTCAGGTGAATCCGCTGATGGAGATGGAGAAGGAGCCGCCGCCGTCGCTGAGCGCCAGGGTCCTGGCTTCGGCCCGGCTGCCGCCGCCTCAGTGACCCCACTCCCCCCGCACTGGGCCGCCCGGGCCAGAGTGGGGGACCCTCGCCGCCCCGCCCCCCTCTCCCACAATACCGTCCCCTCTCCCTCACCCCCGCATACTGCGCGCGCTTGGAGCCGCCTCAGGTGAGTGAGGGGCGGGGCTTGGGCGAAGCGCGGGGCGGGGCCTTGCTCGCCGGGGGCGGGGCCTGAAGGACTGGGGCGTGAAGCTGGGAGACATGGGCGCGGGGTCTGCTGGAAGAGGTGGCGGGGTGGGCTGCGGCAGCCCACGGGGAGAAGGGGCTGGTCCGGGGCATTTGGGCATGAGGCCCCAGGATTAAGAAGGAGGTAGCACGGACCTAGGGGTCCTTAAAAGGCGGGAGCCGGGTCGAGGCCGTGGACCGAGGACAGGAGTTGGGTGTGTGAGGCTCCTCGGTGGGGTACGGCTTGGGTAGAAAGAACAGAGACACAGCGGAAGAGAACAGCAGAGAAGGTACCTGGGCAGAAAGGTGAGGGATCCTGGGATTTTGTCGAGAATGCTGGAGAGAAAGACATAGGCCTAGGTGGGCAGATCAGGGTGCCAGTGAGCAGAGTGAGAGAAACGTGGTAGAGAAAAAACTTAGGGTGGAGTGGAAAGAGCTGTCTGGGATGAGAAGTCTAGGGAACTTGAGGAGCAAAGCTGGAAAGGACGAGATTCACTGTATATGAACCTTAGGAAAGAAATAGAACAGAGCAGACTAGAGAAGCAGTCTAAACCAAAACAGCCCTCCATGTACCTCCTCGAACTGCCCCATCCCCAGATATTTTCTTACCCCTTGTCTGCTAGAGTCGTAGATTCTCACTTAAATTTTTCATTCAATTTCTATGCTTTTTTTTTTTAATCATAACTGGTCCTGCCTGGGGACAGTAGAATGTTTAATGGAACATGTATCTTTAGATATGAGGTGTTTAGGAAATAAGGTACCCCATTTCCCCCTACAAGGTCAAGAATTTACTTACTCTGCTTCCAAGAAGATTTGCTGCATTACTGACCACATTGGGTCAAGCTTTGCATACCTTCTTTCTCCTCAGTCCCTTCTCATAAGCAAAACTGTCTACTGTTGTGACTCTTATCAACCCCCACTTACATGTTTGATAGCTTCATCTGTGCCCAAGTCTCCCTAGCCTGACCCCTCAAAGCATCGTGGTGAGCTTGATATGTTCCTGACTCGCTCACATGTCAGTTTTAGGCCTTTCATCATCATGGGCAAGTCAAAGACTGAAGGCCTGGCTGTCTCCCATTATTGCTACTTGTTCACTTTGCTTGGGTGAAGGTATGTGTTGATATCTTTAGGAAACATTAAAAACAGGTGACTGACTACCTAGACTATTTCAGCATAAGGTATCTCAGATTCTGAGGACAAGACCAGATAAAGGCCAAATCAGATGATCTTTGGATGTGTAATGTCTCATTTGGCATGTGAAATGCCTCGCTGAGAATCCCTTATCTCCTCATGGTCTCCGGGAGGTCGGTGAGTCTTGCTTTATGGTATATGGGGTACTTCAGCCCTCCACCCCCACGCCGACTAACAGCCTAAAGCCAGAGAATCTAGACAGCTCTCTGGGTCATGAGAATAGGCAGAAGAGTGGCTCCTGAGATAAAAATAAAGCCTTTAAAGAAGAAAATAGCCTTACGGTTAAAAAGCAGGAGAAATCTCATGGGAGCTTCTGGGGTGGGCCCCACAGTGTAGGAGCTGTCTCCAGGCTGGTAGCTTCAGAACTGTTCTTGCCCTAGTCAAGAGGCACTGATGTCTCTAGCACAAAATATAATGGCTTTGTTGCCCACTAAGTGCCTTTAGTTCAATTGTATCTTATGTGCAGTCCCTTTCCTCTTAGTAGGTTATGGGTAAGGCATTTTTCAGGACTTGGCTCAGAAATAAGTCCTGACTTTTTTCCAGTGAAAATGCAATTGAAAGTTTCTTCTTTATTTCCTCTTAGTTTAAACCTGCAGCTTGTACTTCCCAGCATGGGAGGAATATTATTCTTTTACCACCTCCTCCCCAACATCCACAAAAGAATGATTTTCTCCCAACTGGCCCTCTCTCTTCCCTCAACACACACAAAGTAGCCAGGAAAAATTAAGATAGGTTATTGTTGGCAGGTATTTCTGGCCTCATTTTACTCTGTAGGAACAAATAAGAATGTGGAATTCTGTCAGTGTAGACATTGCCACAGGCAGACTCCCTTTCTTTGCTGGTTTCTTAGTCCTGCTGGAGAAGACTCTGAATTCCGGAGAAGACTCTGAATTCCAGGCTGCTCGATTTGCCTCCTCCTCTTAGAAGAATTGTGAATTCTGTGTTGGAAACAGACAGGTTCAATTTAATCTGAGGAAAGTATCTAAGAAAGGGTAGTGTTGATATGAATGGCCTCATCTGTCTCCCTCCACCCCCCTGGGTAGCATCAACCTGTAGACTTTGCTGGAATGCATATGCTGGTGTAATCCTTGAGCCAAGGAGTCCTGTTTATACCTTAAAGAGACTTAAGTGAGTGTGTAGATTGGCACTTTCTTCAGGCCCATAATCTCTGAAAAGAGACAAGAAAGATAGGGTTATTTCTTCTCCTATCCATAAACCTGTGTTTCTAGTTGAAGGATTTAAGTCATTAAGATGCAGGCACTAAAACTGCTCACTTCATCACCTAAGAAAGCAAGCAGCTACGGCAAGATTTACCAGACTGCTAACATAGGTTTCATTTGTCCTACTTCAGTTGCTAACCAGTGACTCTGGGCTTACTTTTTTCTGTTAAAAAACAAGAGATTGGAGATAATCTCTCAATTTCATTCTAGCTCCAAGATTTCCCAGGTGTTTGAGTACTGCTGTCCTGGCTGTCTGCATGAAGAGAGGCTTACTAAATTGGATTGTCAGAGCAAGGTTCTTTGCTAGCATGGGAGCCTGAACACATCTTTTAGTCCCAAACAACACTGAGCTGTTTTGAACAGTGTGCATTAAAGACTTTTGGTCAGGACTGCCACTAAAGGCAGTTGTTCCTGTATCTTCCACCTTTTTGCCACCCTACCCCAGTCAGTATAGTTAATTGAGACTTCCATGTAATTTCACACTTCACTTGATAAAGCTAACCCTGTTTTAGGCATCTATGATTTCAAAACATTACTGAGGTCCCCTGCTCTGCTTTCTTCAGGACTTGGCTTGGAAATAAGTCCTGCCCGAACATATAGCTGAACAGCAATGACTTGTAGGGCCCTCCTATAAACACAGGGCTTGCCTACTCAAAGGTATACCCAACCCCAGAAGGTATCATCTCATGTGCATCACACCTAGTGATTTATACTGTTCAGTTAGCCCTTTTCTTGGTTCCCTCAGTCCTGAAATGAGACGGAGGGGCAGGATTGTTTCTCCTCCCACTCAACAAACCTTAGCCACCTCTCTATTCTGCAGCCTCCTTGGAGAGGGCAGGGAGGTACAAAGAACCAGAAAAAAAGATGCATCCATCTGAGATCTAAAAGGAGACAATGACGTGATATTTTCCCACTGCCCAGGTGTGTTTCCAGCTCTTACCCCTTCTTATTTTAGAGGCTGGCCAATCCTAGGATGACCTGAGAATTCATCCCTCTGCACTGCTGTCCAAGCACTTGGATAATGAAGCTGAGCTGTCTTCATCTGGGTTATATGTAGACAGAGGGTCACTATCTACTGCCTGGTGAAAAAATGAGTCAGACAGACACATGAGCTGAGAAAAGGTTGGTGGGTTTCCTTCAGAGGGCACTAGGTTGACCTTAAAAATCATTTAGAGCTCCAAATTGCTCAGCATCCAGGTCAGTTTCCTGGAAAGGGGCATGCAGGCAGGTTGCAGACAGTGCCTAATTCTACCTCTTCCCTCAACCCTTTGCCCTCCCCACCACCTCCCCACACGAGCAGAGCCAGCTGTGATGCAGCATATTTTCACCCAGACCTCACCGAGCTCAGGAAGGCACAGAGGACAGCATGATGCTATGGGTTTGGTCTACTTGCAGTACCTGAACTGTTCACTCCCAGGCAGGTGGGACCTTGTCTTAGATCCCGGGTCTGAAGGGAGACCAGAGAAAAAATTTCCACTTCCCCCTTTTGTAGTTTGGGACTAACAGCCTTACAAAACTCCCTTTTGTGGTTTGGGATGGCATGGATGCTTCCCATTGTCTCCACCTCCACCCTCTTCCACCGCAATACACTCCTCACTACCTTTCTACCCATTGGGCCACATGGAGTGTGTTTTACATCCCAATCTGCATTGTCACTAGATCAAACAGAATTTTTTTGGTGGATCTGAAGAGATTTAATTACTTGTGATGTCCATCTTATTTGAGGCTTTCAGAGCCACTACATGGAGAAAACTTGACTTTCTGACATTTTTATCACCAGTAGTTAGAGCTGTGGAAATGTTTTTGGGGAGATAAGGATGGTAGCTGATGCCTTCCCTGCCCTTGAACTCAGACACTGGCTTGATCCTCACCTGTCTCTTGTCAGGAAGTGTGGTGGGGTATCTGTCTAAAAGGGTGCCCCTTCCTGCCCCTTCCTGTTCAAATGTTAATGAGAGAAAGCCAGGGCCATGGAGGACTCTTGCTTTGGTGCCAAGTGGATTCAAAAGAACTAGGAAAATAAAACGCCCCACAGTCTGAAAAAATAAATAAATAAATAATAAAATAAAAAAGAACTAGGAAGAAGATCTTTGTTTCCAGGGTTACAATGACCTCCCTCCTTAGAGATAACTTCCTTTTGAATTGGGAAACTAGTTGTTTCTAGTTGCTTTGTATCCAGGTCACTGAACTGAATTCACAGTATGTGTGTGCCTACTCCATCCCTGAATGATGTCTGTGTTGCTGTCGAGTGAGTTTACTTCCAAGATCTTTGAGCCAAACCTGTCTTGTGTAACTAACTTCTCTCTCCTTATATCTCCTCCCCCTGGAGCGTGTCTCCAGTTGGCACTGCCTGATTTGGCCTAGTTCCTCCAAGGAGACACTAAGATCTGCCTTCCTGGCCAGGCAGGGGAGGAGGTGCTTTGAAGGGTGGGGAGCCAGAACGTTGAGAGGGAGACTTGAGCAAACTGAAGTCTATCTGCCTGGCTTTCAGAATGCCAGGACTGAGAACAGCAGAGTCTCCATCCCCTCTCACTCCTGGGGTTACCAACTTGGCGTTTAAACCAGATGGAGGAAGTGAAAGACTGATCTTGCCCAAGATGTGTCCCAGAGCACCTGCTAAGAGCAGGTAAGAAGCAGAAGAGGTCAATTTACTGCCAGGCACAAAGTCCAACTCAGAAACAACTCCTTCAGACCCTTCTGAAAATTGTTTTGGGGCCATCTGGGCAAGTGTCCAAGAATGAGATGCTGTACCTAAGCCAGTGCCATGCTGGATGCCATGCCCCAGCTGCTCTGCCCACCCAGTGCTTCTCCAGCCCCGGTTCACACGGGACACATACACGGTCGCATTAGCATACTTCTCCCTGTGGAGCCTGCTCAACTTGCTCTTCCTTTTTAAGTAACAGACTGCACTCCCATGGGATCACACCAAAGGAAAAGATGCTTTAATTGATGTTAGAACAATGGAAAAGCAAGAAGATCCATGAAGGCCTAGGGTATCCAGGCTTTCAAAAGGTAGCAAGATAGGTTAATGGAAAGAGCACACCTCAGAGAGGCAGGATACTTACGTTCTTTCTCTTATTCCAGTCTTAACCATGAGCCCTGAGACAAGTCACTTAACTGCTCTGAGTTTCTCCAAGCAGAAAATGGGAAAAATGCCACTCACTCTTGCTTTTCCTGCATGTGTGTGTGTGTGTGTGTAGTCATGTGTGGCATCTTGAGCTTTGCATTTTGAAAAATCCCAAGGGGCAATTATGGAGCTAGTGATTTGGAAATGAAAGCAGCCTATGAATACCAGGTCACCCTCTCTCTTTAGGTCTCTGACCACTGCAAGTTCTGTGGCTAATTCCAGAGGGTATGACGTCACTCATCACTGTGGACTTAGGCTTTTCTAAGCATTGCCCCTAAGGGAGACTTCAAGGAACCACTTATTGTGGCTTCATCTACCAATCTGGGCCCAAACCTCAGTCCCAAGCTTAGTCAATCCCTGGGAGGGTGTCAAGAAAAGACGAGTTGAAAATCAACTTAGAGAATTTTTTCTTCCACATCCAGGCTTCCTGGGTGAGACTAGGAATCTCTCATGAAATCTCAGGGAGATCTGCTTTGTGAAGTGAAGGAAAGCCTGTGTTCCAGGCTTTCTCATGAGACTTTGTAGAGGAGTGTGATGTCTCCGCACTAAAGAATGACCAGGTTGATGGGGAGAGGGGGTAATAGACCCCCTGCCCCCACGTCTGTCAATATAGGACTACAAGCAGACCGGACTTTTATCCGTCTGCCTCAGTGAGAGCCTTCAAAGAGACCATGAAACTCAGTGGCAGCTCAAGCCCCTTGCCACACCCTTGCTCCCTGTATCTTCCCCTGGGGTATTTATTTTTCATTAATTACTGGTGAAATCAAGTTCGGATAATGTAAATTTCCACCAAATAGATTTTTTTTATCTCCTCCTACAGGCTCCTAAGGAGATAATTCATTGCAACAAATTATCACCTTTAATGGTTCTCAGTTCCTGATTGTTTAATACTCTTACTGCCAGTTACTGCTTGCCTTCCCTCAGACTAACCTGCATTGTAAATCCAGGCTCCTCCTTAAAAAAAAAGAAAGGCAAGGTAATTGACAACAGGATAGGGGGCGCCACTTAGAGGTTTAATTTCTTTATTACACCTCGGTAGAGGCCTCCTCACTCAACCTGAGGTGGGCTGCCCTCTTCCATCTTCTACTTTCCTGTTGGCCTTCCTCCTGCAGCACACCCAAAAAAGAATCCCTTGAATGATGGAACCTGGCCTCTTCCTCTTTTCTATACCACGCTTAACTAGCTCTAGAGGCTGCCCAGGGCTGACCTGTAACCTGTCTCCTTTCCCACAGCATCAGCTCCACCTACAGGGGGAGGATCTACTCTCAAAACCACACACTCAGAACCGCTCTGGAATATGACAGTGTCTTCACGCTAGAGGCTGGGGAAGCCTGCCCAAGTTGTAGGTTGGAAGAAGCCCTAGGGTTTGTAAGTCATTGCCATTCTCACCAGGATGAAATATGAGGCTTTCTTTTTTAGGATCAGAGCGCATTTACCTGATCCTTTAGGTTTCTTGCCAATTCCGGAACATTAGAGAGAAACCTGCCCCTTCCCAGATCTGGCTTCTAATATCAGCTGTTTTCTCTTTCCGCAGAATCTCGCTAAGATGGACATAGAAGACTGCAATGGCCGCTCCTATATGTCTGGTATGCTCACTTGTGCATTGTTTATAAGGGGCCGGGAGCAGACTCCTGTGAGTGGAGTGGACTGCCTCAGCCTAGCACAGGACCTGAGTGCCCTAGTCACAGGGCTGACACATTTGGTAGTGTTTGATAGTGTGCATTCCTTTGGGCCATTTTTACATTCCCTTCCTGGACGCTGGGGACAGGGAAAGCTGTGGGGAATAGGCGAACATGTCAGGAGAGGAGTTAAATTTGATAAAGGAGTGATTTGAAGCAAAGAGATGGAAGGAAGGTGTGATTCCTTATCCTGCGCTCTGAGGTCACCAGCCAAACATGACATTCTGTCCCAGCCTGGTAGAGAGTGGAGGAGGGATTTAAACCTCCGGGGCCTGAGTGGCCAGGTGATAAGTAAATGAGCGAAGTGGGTTAGGATAATGAGCAGAAGAGAGCAGTGGGGACTGTCATGAATTGGAGAGCACAGGTCCCACCTCAAGGAGCAACAGCTTTTAGGTGCCCACCCATCATTGCCACATGGGATATTCATTGTGGCCAGAACTCCCACTTTTTTAAGAGAAATCAGAATCCAGACTTTGCATGAACTATCTCCATTTTAAAACAATGACTCAATATTTAAAAAATGTTCTATGAAACAGGCCAAACTTATCTACCAGCTGAATTCAGCCAGTAGGCCAACAATTGATAGCCTTTGAAGTTGAGAAATAGAGTTCAGTTCTCGTGTCCACCAGTCCTTTACCATGATCATAACATGTCATAGCCTTCATACCTGCCAAATACTCTGAGACAGATGAGACCACTACATATAGTGTGAGTGGCTTTTAGAAATATGAAAGCAATCCAGATCCTCTCAGAACTTAACGAGGTGAAAAGATATGAACTTTATCTGAATCCCTCTTTGAGACTGCAGGAATGTGAGAGTGTAGAAAAGAGTCTAAGACAGAGTTTGTCTTTAAGATGGGAGGAATGTTTGGAGTATTAGACTGTTGGGGCAGGCAATGATTATAAGAGGAAAGGGAATCCAGAAATGGGTTTTGACATGGTGCGTATCCGCATCAGAAATTCACACACCATTATACAAATGACCTATGGCTTATTTTTTTTACCCTCAAGTGGGCCAGTGGAGGAAAAATAGGCATGTGCTAAGGGAGATAGCAAGATGGGTCAGAGACAGCATAACAGTCATTGACAACACCTGAGTAACGTGAAGTAAGACACTGACTTTGACTCCTTTCTCCTTCAAAGAGGGAAGGAGTTGGAATAGGTAGAGGCATTCAGTACCTGCCACATGCTCGACAGAGTGACAGAGATTGAGTCTGACTTAACTGAAAGAGACCTTATGGGAACTAAAGTCATGGCCATTCTGAGGAACCAGCCAATCCTCCCACCTCTTGTTCACTTAAGCCTATTCAGAAAACTACTGTTGAGCAACAGCCACGCTCAGGACCGTGCTTCATTGCTGGGGACTACTCAGACGATAAAAACCAGTCCCTGCCCCAAGGCAAGTTCATGGGAAACTAGGAAGGTAGCTGGGGAAATAGCCCACAGAGCTCTTTTCAGTCCTGTCTCTGAAGAGTGTTGGATATTAGAGGAGAACTTCAGTGGGCTAGGACACTGAGCTTTTCCTCCTGTTAGGAGGCTGGTATTTCCTAGATGAGAAGGCAGCCCTGCACAGGATGTTTTTTGAATGGAAGTGGAGGCCAGAAACCCCTGTGTTTTGAGAATTCTAGAAGTCAGCAGCTACCTTGGGGAGGAAAAGCTGAGGTGGGGCTGACCTTAGTGCTGCAGGGCTGGCACTGCGGGGACAGTCAGCCTGAGCGGCATCTGAGAGCCTGTCCCTGACCCGGCCCTCCTGGGGCCATACAGAAGCTGTGGGAGGGGAGGGGCTGCTCGTGCGCTGGGCACCACAGCACTTCTGCCTCCACACTGGGCAGCCTCTCCTCATCTGGCCACTTAATGAAGTGGGTCTCTCTCCTGTTCTTTAGAGACTTTCCCTTCTCCCAGAGCCTGATACAGCCCTTTCCTCCCCCATCTCTTTTTAAAGGTGCAGATCATTCCCTCCTGGGGGAGCGAAGGAACCCATTAATTTACCACCAGATCTCTCCCCACCCCCATTCCCTATCTTTCAAGGGAAACTCAGACCTAGCGCTTGCGGTTGACTGACGGAGCAGTGCTTGTCCCAAGTTTGCTGGGACTGAAATGTTTAAGGGAACCTTAGTAGAATGGGATCCAGGGGTGGGCAGCCCAAAGTTTCAAGGCCTCTTCCACCCCTAAATTCTTGGAGTCAGAAAATATAGTCTCCAAAGTAGGTCAGCACATCAGTGAGCAGCAACTCTGGAAGGGAAGGGAGCAGAGGCCTTTCTTGGAGGAAGGCAGGTTCATCCAGCGCTATTGGCTGCTGGGCCTCCGGGGCACCGGAGAACGGGGAGGTGGGGAGACTGTACCGGGATTTTGCCTGGGATCTGAAAGGGCTCAGGGCCACAGAGTAACACTCACATCCTGAGACCAGACAGCCCACCCTTTCGCTGCTAGGAAGGAGGGGCCGTCAGTCCCCTGGTCTAGCAACACCTCCCTCCTGGAGGAGGAGGGAAAGGAGTGCCTGAGTTTGGGGGAGGAGCTCTCACCGATTAGTGGATCCTTGAAGCCGCCTGGTGTCCTGGGCCCCGGGACCTCTGGGGCCTTGGCTTCCCCAGCTGGCAGAGGATTGGGCCTTCCCGGGAGGCCCCCCTTCCTCCCAGCCCAGGCCCGTCCGTCTCTCTCCTGCCTCTCTCAGGCATTTGCTGTACCATTCCCCTTTGTCTGCTGGGCACGAGGGCCACGGCATCTACCTTCCCCTCGTGCACACCCCCCACTCCCCACCCCTTTCCCGGCTTGGGCAGGGGATGCTGTAGCCTAGCGCTCCCCAGCCAGACACACGGACATGCTCTCCAGCCCCCTCCCCAAGCACATCCAAGCTTGCGCTCCCTCGCGCCCTCTCCCTCTCTTTCCCTCCCTCCCTCCCTCCCTCTCTCTCTGTCTTACACACACACACACACAGACACACACACACTCTCTCTCTCTCTCTCTCTCTCTCTCTCTCACACACAGACACACACTCACACACACACCCGGGGCTGAGCTCTTCTTCTGGCTGCAGCCGTGGGCCCCTGCTCACAGTGCCGCTGCCTGCGAAATGACGGCGGTTCCCCTCACTTCCAGGAATCCACGCTTCCTGGAAGGTGAGTGGCTGGGCTCACCCCTGCCTGCCACCGAGACGCAGACATGCACACACCGCCCGCACTCCCTCGCCGTTTCCAAGGCGGCGGCCGCATTCGCACCCCAGGGTCTCACCGGCAAGGGAAGGATAATGTAAGTTCAGGCAGAAGGTGGCTAGTGGAGGAGGAGGGCGCCGGGCTGGGGAGCTAGTTCAGTGACAACTCCGCAGCCTAAGGAGAGGGAGAGGCTGGGGGCCGGCACAGCAGGGGAGGGGGCGTCCTCCTCACACCTGGAGGAGGGGAGGGTGTGCGGTGTCGCTGAGCAGAGGCTGCGACTTGGACAGTGGGAGCGTGGTGACATCTTCATTAGGCCTTGGGGACAGCTGTAGGGCCGCACAGGGTGAGATGCCAAGGCAGGCCTGGGTGGGAATGGGTAATAGGTTGGAGGTAAAGGGGAGCCTCAGCCTGAAACAGATGTAGGGGCCTCAGCCTCTTCCCCACAGTAAAGCTGGGGGTGGGCATCGTCCTTGCCCCGTACCTGCTGTTCCCTGCTGACAGGCTAGCATCCTGCCACGTGGGGCCCATGGTCAAGAAAGGAAAAGCAGTGAGCCTGAGCTTCCCCGCAGAGAGGTGTGCAGATTTTCTGGCCTCACAGCTCCTCCCTGAGAGGTGGCCACTCTGAAGGGACCAAGAAAGGGCAGCCAGAGTGGAGGGCCAGCCTCCTTCAGCACGGGAGCACACTGAGCTTGTGGGAGGTTGCCCTGGTTCCTCTCTCTCCCTCCTGCTTTTCTGCCCTTTACCCACCTCCGAGTTCCTAGCTCTCAGGGAACCTCATGACTTGGCTTTGCCCTCTGAGGGTTCAGCCAATCTATGATGACTTTGACCAAGAAAATTTCTCTGGGACCTAAGAACGGCCTTAATTATTGGCTTTGACAGTCCGGGATTTCTTGGGAGTCCCAGGCATTTGAAATTCTCCCACTGGGGTTTCTCTGGCTGAGAGAGGAACTACTGAACGTCCGAAATCTGACTCTGGTCTCCTCCATCCTCTGGCTACAACTCAAAATCCCTGGGGTCCCATAAAGCCTTTCTGACCCCTGGAATGGAATCATTTTTATGTGTTGGCCCCATAAAAGTAGACTTGAGCCTGTTTCCCGCTAAACTTCATCGTAGGGAGGGCACTGGCATCAAAGAGCCTCTCAAACTCCCAGTGCGGCTTCGGAGGCACCTGTTCTTCCTCGTGTCCCCAGGCCTTAATAGGGAAAGCCACAAGGGATATTTCCCCCTTAATGTCCCCAGATATCCCTTTAAGGATGTTTCCTCCCATATAGCAAGCCCCTGGCCCCAAGAGGCAGCCTCAGCCTAGTAGGCTGGGACTCACAGTGGATTTCCAGCAGGCTCATTCATCCTTTTAGGGTCCAGGACTCATCACCAGGGCCCAGACTCCGTTATTCCCCCATTACCAACATCAAGTACTTTAGGGCAAGTCAGCACTAAGGTTTGAGAAGAAACGAGAAAATACGCCTTTCAGCCCTTCTAACCATAGTAAAGCCTACACTTAGTTACAGGACATACTTTGAAACCGGGTCTGAGTCTGCAGGTCTTCAGCCCACAACGCTAAGATGCTCACCTCATGCTGTATGTGTCTCTGATGTGGGCAGCTTTTTAAGATAACTATGGCTTATCTAAAGAGCCCCAGCTGGGGAAACAGTTTCAAGCCATAAGGCATCTTCTATAGATAGTGAACAAATTTCCTTAGACTTTGATGGGATAGAATGGGGGAAATGGGACTTTAGGAGAGGATATGAATGGGAAATGGTCCCAAAGTCCTGAGTGGCTGTTTTCTTCCCACTGACCAAAGCTGGAGAGGGATCTCCCAGGAGGGTGTGTTCCGGATTTCTTGCCTCAGGCCCAAGACTCCAACCATTTTATAATGGAATCTTTATTTTGTGAAAGTAAGTATGGGCATAGCTGGGAAACTGGGTAAAGTGCTAATAGGTGGACTTTAGGGATGAATTTTAGGGTTTGTCTCTCTCTCTTCCATATTTAGGCCTGTGTGCACACATCCATGCATGTTCATGTTAGCAGATAATGTAGAAGGCTATGGGTGTGTTAAGCCCAGTAGGTATGTTTTCCTCATGTATATCTATGTATGTGATATGTGTCTCTGTGTGTGTGTGTGTTTACCTACGTGTTTTATTTCACCTGTGTATTTGTGCAGAAGATTATGGGAAGGAGGGATTTTTTTTTGCTACTATTAATATACAATTACATGAACAACATTATGGTTACTAGACTCCCCCTATTATCAAGTCCCCACCACATACCCCATTGCAGTCATTGTCCATCAGCATAGAAGGATGTTATAGTAAGGGAGGGATTTTTTTTTAAGATAATGATTCATATTTTCAGGTAATGTTATCTGATTTTTAAAAACATGCATGAAACTCTTAAAACGCATTTTACAAATAATTTTTCAACAAGTTAAAATGAACATATTGAGAAATATAAAATGATTATTTCACTGTCAAGGGAACACCAAGTAGTAAATAAAAATGTGATTGGAATCATATCAGATCAAAAGCTTCCTAGAGTTGTCACATTTTTGCTCATTTTAGAAAGTCTAACCTCTCCCCTGTGGAAACAGAGTCCCAATTGGCTGTGTAGGTGGTAATTAAGGCCATGAGCACTGACTGTGATCCAGTCTGGGGTCCACTGCTACCAGCTATGTGATCTTGGACAGATATCCCAGCTTCTTTTGTGCCTCAGTTTCCTCATCTGCAAAATTAAGATAATATTGGCACCTACTTCATGGAGTTGTGAAGGCTAAGGGTTTAAAGTGCACAGAACACTCCTGGTACGTAGTTAGCACTCATCAATACCAGCTGTTACCACCGTGATTACTTTTGTTATTGTTAGATTCAGGGGCAATTGCAGCGGTCCTTCCTGCAGATCCCGAACCTGGTGCTGGGGGATCCACCGAAGAACATAGGGAAGAACATCTGTCCTGAACCGCCTCCCTCCCAAGGCCCCCATTTTCCTATCCACCCTGGCCCGCCCAGCCCCAGCCCTGCTTCCTGTGGACGTCAGGCTGTGATGCTCTTCCCCTCAGGCCTAGATAAAGGTAGGGTGGGCGAGGTGCAGCCACTGAGCCCACAGAAGGTAGCGCCGGGCACGCAGGCTGGTGGGGGCACGAAGTGTGGTGCCAGTGTATGACACCGCCTTGCACTTGGTGACAAGACAAATGTTTGTGAAACTTAGCTGCATTTTGAAAAGCTGAGGCGATGGACTGTAAATGGCCCCAGCTGCGGCTTCACCTGTGCTCTTGTTTTCTCCCCCAAGGTAGCGGGGATTCATCTCTGGAGAAGGAGTTCCTCGGGGCCCCAGTGGGGCCCTCGGTGAGCACCCCCAACAGCCAGCATTCTTCTCCCAGCCGCTCACTCAGTGGTAAGTGCAGCCTCCCGCCCTGCCCTGGCACTAGGCACCCCCATTTGTGTTTGGCCTTCAATTCATCTTCCATTGGCAGCCATTTCCCTCTCTCTGCCTCCCTCTGGTTTCCTGCTCAGAACCTCTAAACCTACTAGTGAGCTTAGGGACTAGAGTTTTCCTGACTTCTGAAAGGAGGGTGAATGGTCACTGCCAGGCAAGGGTGGGATTAGAGTGAAGTCTCCAAAGAGAGCTTCTGGGATTGGAGAAGCAAGTAGACAGGGTGATTCAGAGCTGGAATTAGATAGCCACAGAGGTGAGAAGGATCTCCTCATCACCTCCCAATTCTCCCTCCCAGACAGAGCCCTGGACTGTCCATCCTCAGCTAGCCCTAGGTCTGTGAAGTTCTCTAAATGGCTGAAATAGCGAGGGATGTAGGACAGAGCTAGAGCCACCCTTCCTCCTCCCCCACCCCCCGTCTGGATTTATATGGAGGGAGTAGAGGGACTTAGTGGTGCAGGAGGGAGGGCAGTGTGAGCCCGTCTGTTGCACAGTTTTGCTCTTTCTTCAGCGCTCTGGCTCTTCAGTCTTCCTAGGACTGTTTTCCCACCACTGTTATTTGCTGACTTCCCACCCAGGGCCAAGCCAGACGTTTTTCTTAATGACAAAAGAATGGAGAAAAAGGCTCCCCTTAGCCTCCTCCTCTCCCCAGTGACAGAAGATATCCCATGTACTCCAACTTTTTTCTTTTGAACCCTATTTGCTTGGTTGGTGGGATAGGAAGAAAAGGTAGTTTCAGGGACACTACTGCAGTTACTTAGGGTGTGTGCCTCCTTTAAAGCCTGAATGTCTTGGGGCCTTGAGACCCTACAGAACTTTAAGAGTGCCATTCTGGCTTGTAGGTGTGTTCCCACCTTTGCCTGTCTCTATCCAAACACTCTCCCACCCTCCAGCCAACTCCATCAAGGTGGAGATGTACAGCGATGAGGAGTCAAGTAGACTGCTGGGGCCAGATGAGCGGCTTCTGGAAAAGGACGACAGTGTGATCGTGGAAGACACCTTGTCAGAGCCCCTGGGCTACTGTGATGGGAGCGGGCCAGAGCCTCACTCCCCCGGGGGCATCCGGCTGCCCAATGGCAAACTCAAGTGTGACGTCTGCGGCATGGTCTGCATTGGACCCAACGTCCTCATGGTGCACAAGCGCAGCCACACGGGTGAGTGACCGGGGGACCTGCGGGCTGGGGCCCCCAAGGCTCGCCGGGAGGCCGTGCCTGCAGGGGTAGCCCCAGGGCTCTCCGGCACCTTTCCTAGCTGATGGACAAAAGGTTGGGAGGGATTTAGACTTCCTCAGTACCTTCCTCCCTTGGCCCTTCCCTCAGCCACTGCTATAGTGAAGAGCTGATGTCTCCCAGCAGGCGCAGGAGATGGAGGTGGTGTAGCCTCAAGAAAGGTCCCAGCGTCTTTAACAGGGGTAGGACTCCTGGGTGTTGTTTGCCTCCTCCCCCGCCTGCATCTTATGATTCACAAAGCAGAAACAGAAGCCTCCTGTCACCTTCCCCAGGCTCCCAGGGCAGAGTGGGCCCTGTGGGGCTTAGTTTTTGGCAATAGTCTTTGGGCCAAGGGTTCTCTCCTGGCACCCTTCTCCCTGCCACTCACCTCTGATCCACACCTTCCCAGAATGAAACTGTCCCCAAGGGATTTGGTGTGTGACTTGGCCCTGCCTCTGAAAAAAAGGTGTTCTGAGCGCCTCTCTTGGGGAGGGTCTGGGGGACTCTCCAGCCTCTGAAGTCCCTCAACCTGGGGACTCTGGCCTCTGTTCCCCCCAACAGGGGAAAGGCCCTTCCACTGCAACCAGTGCGGCGCCTCCTTCACCCAGAAGGGGAACCTGCTGCGCCACATCAAGCTGCACTCCGGGGAGAAGCCCTTCAAGTGTCCCTTCTGCAGCTACGCGTGCCGCCGGCGTGATGCACTCACTGGCCACCTCCGCACGCACTCTGGTCAGTGATGGTCAGAGTGAGGGGGACGGGGGGGCACCCCAGTGCACTGGAAAGGAAGTGCAGCGCCTTCTCCTGTATTTGGGGAGTGACAGAGGCACTGAGGAGGCAGAGCACACACAGACCAAAACAGACAGGGCTCTGCCCTCCGACCCCTCCTTTGGGCGGCCTGCCCCATGGGGATGTGGGGACTCTTTGATGGGGCATTTTACATCTGCCATGTGAGGACGTCTTCAGCTCTTAACAATCACCCCTCATGATTCTGGTGCCAGAACCATCAGTGCCCCATCATTCCCCACTTCTGAATGCAGGAAAACCCCTTCTCCCAGTCCCATGGGCTGCAGGCCCCACACCTGTCACCATCTTCACCAACCCCCGCACCGGAGGTCGTGTGGGCAATTGCTATCTGTTGTCTACTTCCTACTGGTTTCTGAAAATATCCATGGGCCTCCCAGAGGAAGCCTAGGAAAAGCCTCAGTTCCCCATCCCAAGAGGTTTTCACCTTCTCAAAGGCAGGAGCAAGTCCAGAGGGTGCCTGGAGTTCACTGTTCAGAGCAGCGGCAGGACCTGGACTAACCAGTTTTCCTGAAAGCCCGGACCAAGACTATTTAAATCGGTATCTGTCTCTTGAAGCATCTCACTAGGTTTTAAGCTTTTGGCTTGGACTTGGGAAGAGACCAGCAGCTGAGCTGGCAGGAAGGAGGGAGCTTAAGATTGGGAAAAGTCAGGAAGAGGGTAGAGGGGAAAGAATGAGTAGGGTCTGTCCTTGGAAACTTTCCTTGCAATTTTTCTTTTCTAAACTCTCCTGGGCCAAGACTTAAAGGGATAGAGCAGTCACTTCACCGCCCTCTGCTTTTTCCAGCCTGCTACCCTGCTTTAGATTCTGTCACCTCGAGCCGGGCAGAGAAGCGGAGAGTGAACACTGTTGCTTCATGCTTTGTCATCTACAAAGCATTCCACTTGTATCTCCTCCTGGGGTCCTTACAACAATTCCCAGGGAGGATTATTATATCCCCACTTTGCCAAAAAGGAAACTGAAGCTCTGGGAAAAGATGTGCCAGGGCCAAACCATTCTTCAGCTTCCCTGGGGCCCTGGCAAGGTTCCGTGCCGGAGAACTACGCTCCTTTTCCCCAGATGAGGGACAGCTTCCACTGCTGTTTCGGACAAGGACGGCTTGGCCCTTAGAATTCTTACAAATTGAGGCCAGCTGGGTGGATTTTGGATGTTGTACTGTAGGAGATTATTAGGGACAGCAGACACAGATATACTGTCAGGTGGCATCTCTGTGAGCTGCTTTCTATTACAATCCTATGAGAGTAATGAGGTTCCTCTCCCAGGTGTTAAACCATTTCCCCAAGAGTCTCGGTTGGGAGGGGATCATGGCATTCATCTCATCCCCCTGATGCAAAGTGGCAGCAGATGAGCAGATTAGGCCCAGTTTGGGTGTGGTGGGGGAGTAGTAATTACCAGCTCCCTAGAGATACCTTTGCCTGTCTCAATAGTAGCAAAATATGTAAAATGAAATGTACAATACCTTGTTTCTCTCACTTTTTTCTTTTCTCTCATAAATATCTCCCAGAAGTTGTCTTTAAAGGAAGTGTTGATCTCAGTTTTCTCAACCTTTTTTCTTCAGTAAAAACAAAATATAACCCATTCTCTATTTAAAAATTTAAGAAAGACCTCCAGAGTTGGTGTTCTCTTTTTTTACTCACCTCCTTTATTTTCCTCTTTGTTCTTTCATTCTTTTTCTCTTCTTAAAATTTCTGTTACTGATGGTTTTTCTGGGGCTCTCTTGGTATCTCAGTGAAGAGAGAAAGAAAAATCAGCAGTAAAATCAGGCTAGGGGTGGAGGCACAAGCGCAAGTAAAGGCCAGAGAGAGCCGCCCCCCCCACATCGGCGGGCTAAGGGCTCTCGTTTCTGCTACTCCAGCCCACCAATTTCCCCCAAACCAAAGAAGATAGATCATAAGCAAAAAAAAAATCCCCTTCTCTGATAAACAGCACTTACACCCGCCTGCCACATGGAAAGGTTAAACCACAGTCTGGGCCCCAATCTCTGAGACCTTGGGTGGGGCTGGCTTGCTTGCCAGGGATGGTCCCCTACAAAGTCCCTGGGTTCCCCTCCCTGTGAGCAGAAGTTGGCCATCGAGGCCCACCAGCATCCTGAAGCTGTAGGCCCTGGGCCCCCTCTCTCCTCCCAAAGCTGCACATTGGCCGTCTTCTCTAAAGTCTGGCCATCTGTCCATGCTTGCAGCTGACGCCGGGTAAGGGAAGACAGGCCGAGGATTCAGCTGAGCAGCACCCCTCCCTCCCTGTGAGCACTTCTCCTGGGCGATTCGCAGCATCAGGGCGCTGGGAGAAGGAGTCTGATGCTCTTTGCCTTCTCTGCCCTCCACAGTCTCCTCTCCCACGGTGGGTAAGCCCTACAAGTGTAACTACTGTGGCCGGAGCTACAAACAGCCAAGCACCCTGGAGGAACACAAGGAGCGGTGCCACAACTACCTACAGAGTCTCAGCACTGAGGCCCAAGCGCTGGCTGGCCAACCAGGTGGGGCTGCAGGCAGGGCTGTGGGCGAGTCAAGGGCAAGGCCCAGGAGAGCACAGGACAGTGGTGATTCCAAAAGGGATGGTCTGTGGGAAAGGGGCAGTTACCTCGGCAAATCTGGGTACTCCCGTTAGTGCCAAGCCCTGTGGTAGGTGCTGCCAAGAGATCTAGAGGTAAAGAGAGATTTGATCTATGTCCTCACTCTATTGGGAGAGAGAGAGCGCAAGGAAGTGTAAAATCGGGGGTCAAATGTGTATGACTGTCCTCAGTTACCTGAAGTGTTGCCTGGGGTGAGCTCTAGGTAGGGTACAGCAAACAACCCAGTTTCCCAGGCACTGGGTATGACCGTCCTCGGCTGCTGACGTGCTGGTTTGTCTCTGCGGAGGCCGCTGGGCCAGTACCAGCCCTGCTCAGCTCCAGCTTGTCCCCACCTCCTTCCCACCAGGTGATGAGATCCGTGACCTGGAGATGGTGCCAGACTCCATGCTGCACTCATCCTCCGAGCGGCCGACATTCATCGACCGCCTGGCCAACAGCCTCACCAAACGCAAGCGCTCTACCCCACAGAAGTTTGTAGGTAAGAGTCTCGTCAGAGAGGAACCATCAGCTTTTAAGCCCCAGCTCATCTACATCTGAGCTGTGGTAGCCATTAGACCAGTTGGATCTGGAGATTTGATGGGAGGAAAAAGGGGTCTGGTGGTCTCTGGTGCTCAGAATCTATCCCCAGAACAGGAGGGGAGTGAAGAGGGAGAAGGTACCATGAGAGGACGGAGAGGGCCAGTGCCGGGGGCTCTCAGGGTGGGGTAGGAGGAGGGCCAGGGAGCCCAGCCCTCCCAATTTGTGAGCACAGCCAGGACTTCAGCCTGTGGGGGCTGAGAGAAGGGCTCTTAAGCATCCGCGGTGGTGAGTACGGCGTCCACTGTGGCCTGGTCTTTAGCTCTCTCAGAACATGGAGTTCTACAGAGAGTGATAAAGGAGGTATTAGGGATCGGCGGGCTCTCACATTATAGCTTGGAGGCAGGAAGCAGCCCCACCAAGGAGCTGACTTCACGGGAAGTCAGGGAGGGACGGCAAATAATGTTACAGCCGTCCCCGTGATGACATTCTCCAGACCCAGCTCCACTGAAGGCCTCTTCTCCACAGGCGAAAAGCAGATGCGCCTCGGCCTCTCAGACATCCCCTATGACGTGAACGCCGGCGGCTACGAGAAGGACATAGAGCTGGTGGCCCACCATGGCCTGGAGCCTGGCTTTGGGGGGTCTCTGGCCTTTGTCGGGGCAGAGCATCTGCGGCCCCTCCGCCTTCCACCCACCAGTTGTATCTCAGAACTCACGCCGGTCATCAGCTCTGTCTACACCCAGATGCAGCCCCTCCCTGGTCGGCTGGAGCTTCCAGGGTCTCGAGAAGCAGGTGAGGGACCCGAGGACCTCGCTGATGGAGGTCCCCTCCTCTACCGGGCTCGAGGCCCCCTGACTGACCCTGGGGTGTCCCCCAGCAATGGCTGCCAGGACTCCACAGATACAGAGAGCAACCATGAAGATCGGGTTGGGGGCGTGGTGTCCCTCCCCCAGGGCCCTCCACCCCAGCCACCTTCCACCATGGTGGTGGGCCGGCCCAGTCCTGCCTACGCCAAAGAGGACCCCAAGCCACAGGAGGGGTTACTGCGGGGCACCCCAGGCCCCTCCAAGGAAGTGCTCCGCGTGGTGGGTGAGAGCGGAGAGCCGGTGAAGGCCTTCCGGTGCGAGCACTGCCGCATCCTCTTCCTGGACCACGTCATGTTCACCATCCACATGGGCTGCCACGGCTTCCGAGACCCTTTCGAGTGCAACATCTGTGGCCACCACAGCCAGGACCGGTACGAGTTCTCCTCCCACATTGTCCGCGGGGAGCACAAGGTGGGCTAGCGACCTGCTGCCCCCCACCGCCCTGCCTGCAGGAGCCCGGTCCTGCCCCCCACTGCCAAGGAGTTGTGCAGCCCCCACCCCTGGCTGCCAACTTCATGTTCGGCCCTGGCCCCCGCTCACCTAGTCTCCTCTGCCCCGACTGATCGGACATTGTGAGGAAACAGGCCTTTTGCTTATGCTTCTCTTTTCTCTCTTCTCCCTTCCCAGCCCATTCACTGATTTATTTATTAATATAATTCGATTATCTTCTGCTTTTTTTCTTTAATTTATACCAGTCACTTGCACCCCCCACCCTCCTGCCCACAGTCTCCTTCCACATTAGGCCCAGTTTTCCTCTTTGGTGTAGCTTTGCCCCCCAGACCCAGGTGGGAAGCTCCCTTGAGTTCTAAGACACCTTGAGCTTTTTGCTCTAAGCCCTCACCCTCTGCATCATCTGCTTCCTCAGCGCTGATGCTGAGAACCCCCTCTGGCCCTCCCGTAGCTCTGCGGCATTATACCTCCTCTCTGGGCCCCTTCAGCCTGGTACTCCATACCTCTTGTGCCCTCTCACCTTAGGCAGCTTGCACTATTCCTGAACAAATGAAGAGTTTCCTCATTTGGAAGTCGGGGCTGAGGAAATTCTCCCCAGGCACCGTGGGACTGAGCGTCCTCTTGACATCCCCCTAGTAATCTGAGTTCCCCAAAGCCCACATTCAGGACCTCCCTCTAGGATGTGATATATTTCTTCTCCTCGAACAACCCCCAGCACTGCTGTACTCTCGTACACCTGCTGGTCCGCTCAGTGGTGGTTTTGCTCTCCTTGGAGTGCCCCAATTTTATATTCTCAGGGGCCGAGGCTAGGTCTGCGGTCCTCTGACTCTGACATGTTGAGAGCCACAGGTGCCTAATTGGGAACCAGGGCATGAAGGGGGTGAGTTAAAATTCTTCTCCTCCTCCACCTCTCATACTTCTTCACTCTCGTGACCTTCCCAGGTTGTCAGGGGCCCCTGCAGTCCTCATCCTGTGAGAAACTAGTGGGTTGCTGCCTGATGACAAGGGGCATCTCACCCCTCAGGCTGCCTTCTCCTCTCCCCCAGCAGGACCCACCCTCTCATTCCCGGGCTTCTGGGCCCTGTTCTTAGGATCGGTTGCAGGGGGAAAAGGGTGTCTCTTTTCTCTCTTCTGATTTTCAGTATAACCAAAAATTATCCCAGGATGGGCAAGGACATGTGCCCCTCACCCTATTCCACTCTTGTCCCAGCAAGAATAGGATGGGTGCCGCTGGACTAGGGGTCATCCTTTACCCCCTAGTACACTCAGCTCCCAGATGGGGGGCAGGAAGGGGCAGTCTCCTCCCGGCTGCTGTGGAGACTCCTGGCTGCCTAGGTAACCTGGTCAGTGAGAAGGGGGCAGGAGGAGACACAGCCCCCCTGCAAGTGGAGGGCTCTTTCTACAAGAGTTCACTGCCCAAGGCCACAGCTATCCCATTCTCTGCTTCCTTGAGATTCAAACCAAAGGCTGTTTTTCTATATTTAAAGAAAAAAAAAAGTGAAAACCAAACACAGCACCTCACAAGTTGTAACACTTGGCCCTTCTCTCCTCTCTCCCCTTCCCTCTTTCCTTCCACTTTTCTCACTCCCTATCAGGGATAATTTAGGGGGATGGTAAAGGGTTGGCTAAGGAACAGACCCTGGGATTGGGGCTCCTAAGAGCTCTAAGAAGAGTTTACCTTACCCCCTTACGGGAAGGGAGACCCTAAAAAACACTTCTCTTCCTCCTTTTTCTCGCCCATTACGTGTGGTCTCCCCAGGAGAACCAGCCTGTCACGGAGGGACACTATGGTCCTCCTTGTCAATGTAGCAATAAACAGATGCTGCCAAGGGCAGAGGATGGGAACTTAGCTGGGAGGAGAGCATCTCTAGTGGGGGGAAGAGTCTTTTCAAAGCACCCTGGAGAACTGGCTTCTTGTTTCAGGATGGCAGCAGAGCTGAGATTAATATCTTGGGTTCTCCTCTACTGTTCTGGTCAATGAGCCGTTTCCCATTGAACCCACCTATACCTCTTCTGTGTCTGCTGTTGTGTTTGGTGACACTTCATAAGGACTACTCCTTTCTGCAGTATCAGAGCCTTAGGGTGCCCCCATCCCTCCCTGGGTCAGCTTTGGCGCCTGTAACCTCCTGGAACGTGAAGGACTATGCTCTGAGGCTATACTCTGAGCCCATGAGAGCAGAGACTGGAAGGGCAAGACCAGGTGCTAAGGAGAGGAGAGAGGGGCACTGTCTCTCTCCAGACCATCACTGCACTTTAACCAGGGTCTTAGGTACAAAATCCTATTCCAGAGTCTTCCAGCTCTGGAACCTCAGACATCCTCATGCTCTCTCCCAGCTCCTTTTGCATAAAAAAAAGAAAAAAAGAAAAAAAGAAAAAAAAAACATACATTGAAACCCATATGGAGAAAAGAGGTGTTTTCTTTTTATATTGGTATTCAAAATCAACTCCACCCAAAAAAATTTCTAAACACACTTTTCCAGTGTTTTTTGTGTCCGTGTCCAAGCTGCAGACGGGATTTTATAACACTTCTGGCAGCTTCCTTCCTTGTGTACATAATATATATATATTATATATATTTTTAATCAGAAGAGTGAAAAGAAAAAAAAAATCACAGAAGCAAGTGCAATACCACCTCCTCTCTCTCCCAGGGCTTCATTTGTAGCCTATGCTTCGTGTCTCCTTGGACTTGCCCTTCACCTCCTCCTCTTCCTCTGGTTCTCCCCTCCTGTTTTTTTTAAAGAGTTTTTCTCCTTTCTCAAGGGGAGTTAAACTAGCTTTTGAGACTTATTGCAAAGCATTTTGTATATGTAATATATTGTAAGTAAATATTTGTGTAACGGAGATATACTACTGTAAGTTTTGTACTGTACTGGCTGAAGGTCTGTTACAAATAAACATGAGTAATTTAACACCCCTGGTTGTTTTTGTAGACTTTCTTTGCCTTATTTTTCTGCTGGGGGTCGGGGTGGGGGGATCCTTGCAACAACATAGTGTACTAACTACCTACATTTTCAAGGTGAACAAGTCTAAGACTGAGAGGAAACCAAATAAGAATGCTCAAGTTCTTGCTACAGAAGAACAGAACTTCCAACTTAGAACAACAGGAAGTGGAGATTTTCCTACTAGGAGTGACTTTAGGATTGGAGAGAAAAGCCTAATTTGGCTATCCATCCAAAGCAGAGATTCATCAAACACTTGCTGAGTACATATTATGTACAAAACATATTAACCAAGGGAGATAGATGTTAGTTACAATGACATGAATGATCATAATAATAGGGTCTACCATTTCTTGAGCATCTCATAAGTGCCAAGCACTGTGCCAAGTATTAATTGTAGAAACAACCTACAAAGAAATGACCACCCTTACTATTGAAATAAAAGCCCAAGAGAGAATACATAACTTGTCCAAGACTCATCAGCCCACAAGGGACAAAACCTGTATTTGAACCTGGGAGTGTGTTGACTCCAGTCTGTGCCCAACCCTTTATGCCAGGGAATTCAGTCAGTGAAATCCTAGGCTATAAAAGTCCAAAGAGCCAATATAGGAATATTAACTTGATTCTGTCTTAATATTAACTATTTTCTGCCCCCTTTACTCTAGAAACGAAAATTGAAGACACCTCCATCTAGAATCTGTTTTCCATGCCCCATTGAAACTAACAAATTCAAACTTGAAAAAGACTGTGAATGTAGTTGTTTTGAAGCCATAACAAAAGTTAGAAAATAAATTTTAACTCATAAAGTGGGTTCGAGGTTAAACCACGATGGATTGTTGGAGGGGAAATGAATCGGTGTATTCAGGCTCCAGAATGACTCATGAATGAAAGGTTGGTTTCCATCTGCACTATCTTGGGTCTGAAGGCTGGGAGGTCCCCTTGACACCTTAATTTCTTCACCTTCAGAGATAACTGGGGGTTTGGCTGCCATGGTTAGCCACTCCAGCTCACAAGGCTTAAAGATCTAAATCAAAATCGTTTAGGTCACCGGCCCAGGCTATATACCACCATCCAGTTAGGTGAGAGGCAGCATAGTATGGTGGAGAAAGAACACCTCTTAGCTCTGTGTGACTTGGGCCAACCTTAGATTTAACCGCTGTACACCTCAGTTGCTCAATCTCTAGAATGCCGGTAATAGTGCCTGCCTTACAGGCTTGTTGAGGGTTAGATGAGTTAATACTTTTACAGCACTTACTACAGTACAGGAACAGTGCTAAAAGAATTCAAGAATAAAAAGGTGAATAAGAAATAGCCCTAGCACCTAAGCACTTTCACGGCCCCTCTTCGCGGCGTTTTCTCCACATTTGGAAGGATGAATTAACAAAGTGTATTGTTTCCGTTTACCATTCCTACACGTAGTGGCAGGACTGTCAGAGAAACTAGCCGAGAGCGTCCCCCGGTGGCGTGGCGCCGCCTTGGTTGTAGTGCTCCGGCCCAGGGGCCTGCCAGCCTTGCACTACAACTCCCACAATGCATACCTTCCCCCGGGCGTCTAGAGGGAGTGCGACAGGTGGTTTAGCGCGGGTCAACTTAACGCGCCCAGCGCGGCAAAAGCCGGAGAGTGAGAACGATGAGAATACGTCCGGGGCAGGGCGTCGCGATGCTTGCTGGGAGACGTATAACTCTGATTTTCTTCCGCCAGCAGGGTAAATAGTCCCATAGTCGCTTTATGCCACGGGTAAATAAATTCGAGAAGTGCCTTTTTACCCTAGATTTCAACGGAAAAGCTGAATGATAAGAAAATCTGGGTAAAGTGGGTCGCCGTCCTCGGCTACCTTTCCCTAAGGATTCTTCCGTTGTGGGCGTAGGGATCTCGCGCTATATAAAGGCGGCGGGCCGGTACCGTGCCCTTTTGGGCTTCCGTGCCAGGATGGTGAGTGAGGGGTGGTGATAGACGTGCGGCCCGTGGGCGGTCGAGGAACGGTTTCTGGGGTTGCGGGCGTTTGGGACCATGGGGCCATGTCGGAGGTATGCATTACGGGTTTGGAGGGATTTGTGGAGGGAGCGGGCCCCTATGACGCCTTTCCGCGAGCTGCGGGCGCGGGGTGTAGGCCCACGGGCTGGGGAGTTTGGGCCCCCCACCTAACGGGATCTTTACCTTGGTTCAGACCAAGAAAAGAAGGAACAATGGTCGTGCCAAAAAGGGCCGCGGCCACGTGCAGCCTATCCGCTGCACCAACTGCGCCCGATGTGTACCCAAGGATAAGGCCATCAAGAAGTTCGTCATTAGAAACATAGTAGAGGCCGCCGCGGTCAGGGACATTTCCGAAGCGAGTGTCTTTGACGGTAAGCAAGCTCTAGGCACGAGTATTTGGGCCCACCCCGTGCTATGCTCATAGGCTGTTTATGGGAGCCGGCCAGGCCGATTCCACCTTCGAGGTCGTTTCCAGCAAAGAAAACGTTTTTTTATTGTGGTTGCTGTCTTGATCCTTGTCTGAACAGAAGGGAACTCTCACTGCCAGTGGCCAGGTTTTTGAGTCAGTGTAACCATTAGGGGATGCGATTTCCAACCACTTAGCTTACTCTGTATTAACAGCCCAGGCTGTAGACGTAGTCCGAACTCTTGAATTATTGAATATTTGAGTATCTGTTGTGCGAATGTACAGGTTAATTTGAATGATGTTTCAAGAATGGAGGCAGTCTAGTTTGATCAGTGGGGTTGAGCCGCTTTAGAGCAATATGCCGTTTTTCCTAAGACAAATTAGTTTTCTTAGGCAACAAGGAGGCACCCGGGAGTAGGCATTAGGGCTGGTGCAGCTGTTGAGGGATTTTTACATATAGGGCACGCATTTGCCCCCATGATGACAGGATGGGTCTAAGGCGGAATATTTTTCATTTATAAAACTGCCAGTGTGTTTAGGTGTGAGAAACTGAAGTTTAGGTAACAGTTGCTTTGGGGGTGAAATTTTGTAGGTTTGCTAGGCAGTGAGGAGATTTACTTTTGACTGAATAAGGACAGTGCGAGCCCGGTATATGAAACCTGAGATTTTGCCTGTTTCTATTCCTTAGCTTACGTGCTCCCTAAGCTGTATGTAAAACTGCATTACTGTGTAAGCTGTGCCATTCACAGCAAGGTAGTCAGGAATCGTTCTCGTGAGGCACGGAAGGACCGAACGCCCCCACCCCGATTTAGACCTGCCGTAAGTATCTTAAAAGGGGTGTGCAAGCCAGAGGGGTGATGGGCAAAAGATGTGGGGCCTACACCTGAAACATGCTTAAGAGGCAGGTCGGAAAGTTGTTAGCATTAGTTTCAGATGGAGTAGTGTGGTCTCCACATCTCCCAGTTCTCCGGATGTTTATGGCCCAGATGCATTGTTAGTGATGGGAGGGTAGTGTTCTTAAAAGAGTTCTTTGTGGGGGGAGCCTTCAGTTGCTTGTTTTTATTTACTCTCTGGTTCTTTCATCTTGCAGGGTGCTGCCCCACGACCTCCACCAAAGCCCATGTAAGGAGCTAAGTCTTTACAGACTGAAGAAAAGTCGTTCTCTGGAAAAAATAAAACAAATTATATAGCATGTTGAGTCTGTTTGTTGCCAGGTGGAGTGGGGATTGTGTATACCTTAGGAACTAGTTGCTTTTTCTGAGCATTCAAGTGTGGAGTGCCTCGTGTTTTTCGTGGAGAAAACTTATCCATGAAAGTTAAGCCTTATCAGCTTTCTTTTGAACCTAACGGTTTTAGCCTTCCCGATTACGTAACTGTGTGGGGAGTGGGGGGGGGTTGAGCATCTATGGGTGTTAATTCATCCTGGCCAGTGGCTTTAAGCTGTGTCTTAAAAATGAGGGAGAGCAACTAGGAGGGTAAAAAAGGTGTTGAGTGATGAGCACATCAGGAAGTAACAGACTGAGGTGTGCATACCTTTTAGACTTGCACTTAGACACAGACTTAAGTGCATGACTTGGGTATCTTTTTTTCTTTCAGTTTTGATAATCGTTAATGTATAATTACTTGAACATTATGGTTACTAGACCCCCTATTATCAAGTCCCCCCCACATACCCCATTACAGTCACTGTCCATCAGCATAGTAAGATGCTCGAGTCATTACTTGTCTTCTCTGTAAATACTGCATTTCCCATGTTCCTCCACACACAGTGTGCTAATCGTAATAACTTATCCCTCCCCAGTCCCTTTCCCTTTGGTGCCTGTTAGTTCATTCTTGGGTTCTGTGAGTCTGCTGCTGTTTTGTTCAGTTTTTTCTTTGTTATACTCCACAGATGAGTGAAATCATTTGGTACTTGTCTTTGCCTGGCTTATTTCACTGAGCGTAATACCCTCTAGCTCCATGTTGTTGCAAATGGTAGGATTTGTTTTCTTCTTATGGCTGAATAATACTGCATTGTGTATATGTACCACATCTTTATCCATTCATCTACTGAGGGACACTTAGGTTGCTTCCATTTCTTGGCTATTGTAAATAGTGCTGTGATAAACATAGGGGTACATCTGTCTTTTTCAAACTGGGTTCCTGCATTCTTAAGGTAAATTCCTAGGAGTGGAATTCCTGGGTCAAATGGTATTTCTATTTTTAGCTTTTTAAGGAACCTCCACACTGCTTTCCACAATGGTTGAACTCGTTTACATTCGACTTGTGTATCTTTAGAGCATCTATATCCATGTCCCTAACTTGATAAAATTGACCTGCCTACCATGGCATGAGTCCACTGGTATTCCTGAAAACAGCCCCATGAGAAGAAAGTGTAGAGAAAGACTGCGTCTTGTTTCATCTAAGTGACTGGTGTGTGTGGGGGGTGGTTTTTCTAAGTAAGCTAAACCAGTAGCTTGGAGGTTTTGATTGAAGTATAGTTGGTCCTTGAACAGCAGTTTGAACTACATGGTGTGTTTGTATATGGAGTTTTTCAATAAGCATTACCAAAAGTTTTTGGGTATTTGTGACAATTTGAAAAAACCTATGTAGCCTAGGAATACCGAAAAATTAAGAAAAAGTCAGGTCATGAATACATAACACTTGTAGATGTTAGTCTTAACTACTGTAAAATGAAGAGCAGACTGTCCAGTTTTTGAGTCGAAAGATAGAAGTGGGTTTTCTGCTGCACTGGGGGTCAGTGCCCCTAACTCCCGCATTGTTAGCCATCAGCTGTATGCTGAAAAACACCTTTGCAAATATCTATATTCAAAGGGATATAGCAAGGAACGGGTGGAGTTTCAGAGGTGGTCCTGTAAATTAGAGAATAGTTGGCGGGGGGAAAAAAACATGGGAACTTTCTCATGGTCAACATACCAGTGCATGTGCTGGAACAGCTGTGGTAAACCCTGAACTTTCCATAACACTGAATGTAGGCAAAAGTGTGTCCATCCTTTGAGGAGGCCTGTTGGACTTTGCGCCCCTTTCTTCCTCTACCATGGGTACACATTGGGTAGAAAAAAATCAAAACTGATGCAAAAATGAATACAACTTGGTGGTCCCAATTCTCAGCTTAGTAAAAGTAGGTGAAGATAGTAAATCAAGACCATATACCTGCTCCAAGATCTCTTGAAGTAATTTTAGGTACAGCCTATTCTTTTCTAATGGTGGATCTCAACAGGCTCTTCTATGCGATCAATGACTGATTTGTGTGTTTACATGTGAAGTAGGATCCTGTCTCCAGGTGACCTACATTGAAGAGCCTAATACTGCAAGGAATTAGCAGTTTTTCTATTTGAAGGTGACCTCAAACGAGTTCCAGAGGCAACTCACCAAAAGGCTTTCCATGCGCTTGAGGCTGTAAACCCCATCTCACCTCCTGGCCCAACACCAGTTGGAAGGGAATCAAACCATGTCTTGTCTGATGGACAACCAGGATATCCAGTTTTTCTACCTATGGGAATTTTTTTTTATTAAGGTATCATTGATACTCTTAACGAAGGTTTCACAAGAAAAACAACGGTTACTACATTCACCCTTACTGTCAAGTCTCCCCCCATACCCCATTGCAGTCACTGTCCATCAGTGTAGTAAGATGCCACAGAGTCCCTATTTGTCTTCTCTGATATACACTGTCTTCCTTGTGACTCCCCACACACAATGCACTAATCATGATAACCCCATAATCCCCTTCTCCCTTTTCCCTCAACCCTCCCCTTTGATAACCACTGGTCCCTTCTTGGAGTCAGTGAGTCTGCTGCTATTTTGTTTCTTCAGGTTTGCTTCCTTGTTATACTCCACAAATGAAGGAAATCATTTGGTATTTGTCTTTCTCCGCCTGACTTATTTCACTGAGCATAATACCCTCTAGCTCTACCAGTGTTGTTGCAAATGGTGGGATTTGTTTCTTATGACTGAATAGTATTCCATTGTGTATATGTAACACATCTTTATCCATTCATCTACTGGTGGACGCTTAAGTTGCTTCCATATCTTGGCTATTGTAAATAGTGCTGTGATAAACATAGGGGTGCATATGTCTTTTTGAATCTGAGAAGTTGTTTTCTTTGGGTAAATTCCTAGGAGTGGAATTCCTGGTCAAATGGTATTTCTATTTTTAGTTTTTTTGAGGAACCTCCATATTGCTTTCCACGATGGTTGAACTAGCTTACATTCCCACCAGCAGTGTAGGAGGGTTCCCCTTTCTCCACATCCTCCCCAGCATTTGTTGTTCCTAGACTTTTCTATGTTGGCCATCCTAACTGGTGTGGGGTGATATCTCATTGTGGTTTTAGTTTGCATTTCCATGATAATTAGCGACGTGGAGCATCTTTTCATGTGCCTGTTGGCCATCTGAATTTCTTCTTTGGAGAAGTGTCTGTTCATATCCTCCACCCATTTTTTAGTAGGGTTATTTGCTTTTGGGTGTTGAGGTGTGTGAGTTCTTTGTATATTATGGATGTTAACCCCTTGTCAGATATGTCATTTACAAAGATATTCTCCCATACTGTAGGATGCCTTTTTGTTCTGCTGATGGTGTCCTTTGCTATACAGAAGCTTTTTAGCTTGCTATAGTCCCATTTGTTCATTTTTGCTTTTGTTTCCATTGCCTGAGGAGATGCGTTAAGGAAAAAGTTGCTCATGGTTATATTCAAGAGTTTTTTTTCCATTGTTTTCTTCTAAGAGTTATGGTTTCGTGACTTACATTCAGGTCTTTGATCCATTTTGAGTTTGCTTTTTTATATGGGGATAGACAATAATCCAGTTTCTCTTGCATGCAGCTGTCCAATTTTGCCAATGCCAGTTGTTGAAGAGGCTGTCATTTCCGCATTGTATATCCATGGCTCCTTTATCGTATATTAATTGATCATATATGCTTGGGTTTATATCTGGGCTCTCTATTCTGTTCCATTGGTCTATGGGTCTGTTCTTGTGCCAAATTGTCTTCATTGCTCTGGCTTTGTAGTAGAGCTTGAAGTCAGGGAGCATAATTCCCCCCACTTTATTCTTCCTTCTCAGGATTGCTTTGGCTATTCAGGGTCTTTGTGGTTACATATGAATTTTAGAACTATTTGCTCTAGTTTGTTGAAGAATGTTGTAGGTATTTTGGTAGGGATTGTATTGAGTCTGTTGATTGCTTTAGGCAGGATGGCCATTTTGACAATATTAATTCTTCCTATCCATGAGCACAGGATATGTTTCCATTTATTGGTATCTTCTTTAATTTCTCTCATGAATGTCTTGTAGTTTTCAGAGTATAGGTCTTTCACTTCCATGGTTAGGCTTATTCCTAATATTCCTCTTTTGACTGAAGCCTCCCTCAGAGTCCTGGGGGCGGCAGACACACTGCACCAAGGGTCAAGGGAATCAGAAAATCAGCAGCCTGGCATTATACGGGAGAGAAGGTACAACAGCTAAAATCTAACAGAAACATTTCCCAGGGCTACTCGTGGCCTCTGGGGGACAACTCAGTTTAAACAAAGTCCCTGCTAGGCTGGTGTTCTCTGTTAAAAGTCCACTGCCTCTGCCCTGCTGCTCAGACCCACTGGTGGGTCCACCCTGGCCCGTGGGGGCCTTAGAGAAAGTGTAGGGACAATTCCTGAGTCAGGCAGGGATGAGCTATTTCAGGAGTGTCTTCTCCTAGACAGAGCTGCTGCAGATGCTTCCAGGAGAGAAGTTTTGCAAGCCTGCAGGTAGACACATTCTTCCCTGGCCTTTGCTTCTATTTAGCTCCTGTCGCCAGGAGGTCACAGATACATGAGCGGAGATTTGCAGCTCCACAAGAAGATGGCCGAGATGGAAGCCTGTTAGGAGCACGGTGTGGGCACATATTTGCAGACTTTCTGGAGGAGTAGTGGAGAGAGACAGGAGCAGTCAAGGCAACTGGAAGACAATAGGAGCTCTTCAGAGGAGAGGGTGTTCCCGGCAGAGGAAAACGCAGGTGTAGGGCACAGATGCCACCCTTCCCTTTCTGGAAGGGGTGAGCAGTTTTGTTTAGTGCTAAATGGAGTGAGCTGGGGAAGTCGTGGGAAGTGAGATCAGAGAGTAGTCACTCCCTAGAGAAGGCTTCTTTTTGTTTTTAAAAGAGTCATTAAACAATTTTTTGGAAAAGTAATACATTAATATGGTAAAAAAATTACAAGGTACAAAAGGGATTAAAGGAAAAGTTCTCTCTTCCACCTCTGTCTTCCAACCACTCAGCTCCCCTCTCTGGAAGGACTAAATATCACATCATTAATTTCTTGTGAATCCTTCCAGAAATGAAGATAATCTGTGAATTAGTAGATAACATTCACACAGTACATTTTCATGCATATATGTGTATATATATATATATATATATATATACATATTCCCCTTTCTTTACCCAAATGGTAGTACTCTGTACATACTCTTCTGTTGGATTTAGTAGATGCTGCCAGAAGGTTTTCCAAAGTGACTTCCCCAATTTATGCTTCGGTCAGTCATATTTGGTATTATGTAGCTTTTATATGTTCATTTATTCATATTATCATTGACTCACAGATTTTTCTATTTTATTCAATGGGTTGTAACCTAATATCCTATTTATTTACAGTTTTATTAAGGTATAATTATGTTTAATAAAGTATACACATAGCATACAACCAAGTGAGTTTTGATACATGTCTACACCTGTGAAACAGTCACCACTGTCAAGATAGTGAACATGTCTATCAACCATGAAAGTCTCCTTGAGTCTCTGTAATCTCTTCTTCCTCTTCCATCCCCATCCTCAGGTAACCATTGGTCTGCTCTCTGTCCCTATAGGTAAATTTGCATCTTCTAAATTTTTTTAAGTAGAATTGATACACAATATTATATTGGTTTCAAGTATATAACATAGTGATTCAGCAGTTATCTACATTATTAAATACTCACCCCAACTACTGTAGTTACAATCAACATACAAAGATGTTACAGAATTTCTATGTTCTTTATGCAATACTTTGAACTCTGTGACTCATTTATATGACTGACATTTTGTGTCTTTTTATCACCTCACATATTTAATGCTCCCACCCTCCACCACCCTCTCCCATGGTAACCACCAGTCACTTCTCAGTTTCTATGAGTCTACTGCTGTTTTGTTCATTTTGTTTAGGTCTTTCACATCCTTGGTTAGGTTTATTCCTACATATTTTATTTTTTCTGATGCAATTGTATATATGGCCTTTATTATGTTGAGGTACTTGCCCTCTATACCCATTTGATTGAGAGTTTTTATCATGAATGGATGTTGAATTTTGTCGAATGCTTTTTCAGCATCTATGGAGATGATCATGTCCTTTTTGTTGGTGTAGTAGATGATGATGATGGATTTTCGAATGTCATACCATCCTTGCATGCCTGGGATGAATCCCACTTGATCATGGTGTATGATCCTCTTGATGTATTTTTGAATTCGGTTTGCTAATATTTTGTTGAGTATTTTTGCATCTACGTTCATCAGGGATATAGGTCTGTAATTTTCTTTTTTGGTGAGGTCTTTGCCCGGTTTTGGTATTAGAGTGATGCTGGCTTCATAGAATGAGTTTGGAAGTACTCACTCCTCTTCTATTTTTTTATTTTATTTTATTTTTTTTGCTATTATTAATATACAATTACATGACCAACATTATGCTTACTGACTCCCTCTATTTTCAAGTCCCCACCACATACCTGATTGCAGTCACTGCCCATCAGCGTAGAAGGATGTTATAGAATCACTACTGGTCTTCCCTGTGTTATACTGCCTTCCCCGTATCGCCTACCCCACCCCACCCCCACCTTTGCTACATGATGTGTGCTAATTGTAATGGCCCTTTTCCCCACGTATCCCTCCCTTCCCACCCATCTTCCCCAGTCCCTTTCCCTTTGGTAACTACTAGTACATTCTTGGGTTCTGTGAGTCTGCTGCTGTTTTGTTCCTTCAGTTTTTTTCTTTGTTCTTATACTCCACACATGAGTGAAATCATTTGATACTTGTCTTTTTCGGCTTGGCTTATTTCACTGAGCATAATACCCTCCAGCTCTATCCATGTTGCTGCAAATGGTAGAATTTGTTTTCTTCTTATGGCTGAATAATATTCCATTGTGTATATGTACCACATCTTCTTTATCCATTTATCTACTGAGGGACACTTAGGTTGCTTCCATTTATTGGCTATTGTAAATAGTGCTGTGATAAACATAGGGGTGCATATGTCTTTTTCAAATTGGGCTGCTGCATTCTTAGGGTAAATTCCTAGGAGTGGGATTCCTGGGTCAAATGGTATTTCTATTTTGAGTTTTTTGAGGAACCTCCATACTGCTTTCCACAATGGTTGAACTAATTTGCTTTCCCACCAGCAGTGTAAGGAGGGTTCACTTTTCTCCACATCCTCGCCAACATTTGTTGTTTGTCTTTTGGATGATGGCCATCCTAACTGGTGTGAGGTGATATCTCATTGTGGTTTTAATTTCATTTCTCTGATGACTAGTGATGTGGAGCATCTTTTCAAGTACCTTTCGGCCACCTGAATTTCTTCTTTGGAGAAGTGTCTGTTCATCTCCTCTGCCCATTTTTTAATTGGGTTATTTGCTTTTTGTTTGTTGAGGTGCGTGAGCGCTTTATATAATTTGGATGTCAACCCCTTATCAGATATGTCATTTATGAATATATTCTCCCATACTGTAGGATGTCTTTTTGTTCTACTGATGGTGTCCTTTCCTGTACAGAAGCTTTTTAGTTTGATATAGTCCCATTCGTTCATTTTGCTTTTGTTTTCCTTGCCCGGGGAGATATGTTCATGAAGAAGTTACTCATGTATATGTCCAAGAGATTTTTGCCTATATTTTTTTCTAACAGTTTTTGGTTTCACGATTTACATTGAGGTCTTTGATCCATTTTGAGTTGGCTTTTATGTATAGGGTTAGACAGTAATCCAGTTTCATTCTCTTACAGGTAGCTGTCCAGTTTTGCCAACACCAGCTGTTGAAGAGGCTGTCATTTCCCCGTTGTTTATCCATAGCTCCTTTATCGTATATTAATTGACCATATATGCTTGGGTGTATATCTGGACTCTCTATTCTGTTCCCCTGGTCTGTTCTTGTGCCAGTACCAAATTGTCTTGATTACTGTGGCTTTGTAGTAGAGCTTGAAGCCAGGGAGCATAATACCCCCTGCTTTATTCTTCCTTCTCAGGATTGCTTTGGCTCTTCAGGGTCTTTTGTGGTTCCATATGAATTTTGGAACTATTTGCTCTAGTTCATTGAAGAATGCTGTGGGTATTTTGATAGGGATTGCATTGAATCTGTAGATTGTTTTAGGCAGGATGGCCATTTGACAATATTAATTCTTCCGAGCCCAAGAGCATGGGATGCATTTCCATTTATTAGTGTCCTCTTTAGTTTCTCTTAAGAGTGTCTTGTAGTTTTCAGGGTAATAGGTCTTTCACTTCCTTCATTAGGTTTATTCCTAGGTATTTTATTCTTTTTGATGTGATTGTGAATGGAATTGTTTTCCTGATTTCTCTTTCTGTTAGTTCATCGTTAGTGTATAGGAATGCAACAGATTTCTGTGTATTAATTTTGTATCCCGCAACTTTGCTGAATTCAGATATTAGATCTAATAGTTTTGCAGTGGATTCTTTAGGGTTTTTTATGTACAATATCATATCATCTGCAAACAGGGACAGTTTGAGTTCTCCCTTGCCTATCTGGATGCCTTTTATTTCTTTGTGTTGTCTGATTCCCGTGGCTAGGACCTCCAGAACTATGTTGAATAAAAGTGGGGAGAGTGGGCATCCTTGTCTTTTTCCCAATCTGAAAGGAAAAGTGTCGGAGTTTCTAGCCTCTCTCCCGCCAGTCCTGCTTTCGGTCAGGACCACAGCCCTTTGTGTTACAAGCTCTTTCTGCAACCCTCCGAGCCAGCGGAGGGGAGAAAGGCAGGGAGAGAGGCTTGCCCCAACAGGCAGAGCAAGGGAGGTAAGCACTGCTGTCCGCCCGTTCCCGCAGCCTCCAGCGCTCGGCGGCGCCGCCGCTTGCAGCCGCTCCAGCCTCTGCTGCCGCCGCCGCCGGCCACTCGCCGCTGGCCGCTCCTTTTGCCGGAGGCAATCAGACGCGACAGGAAGTTCACTCGAAGGAAGAACTCGTTTATTGGGGCTCAGGGCACAGGATATATAGAGTGAAGTCTCTCCTGATTGGTTACACCTATGCTAATAAGGCAACTTTCAACTTTCCAATCACACACAGAGTTGTGCGCATGCGCAGCTGTCTCTGATGTAAGAAGCGGACCGGAGTGGGCGCAGCTAAACCTCAGGGGGCTTTCAGCGGCCACCCCTGCAGCGCGGCTGAGTTCTCAGTGGCCATCTTTGTGGCGAGGCTGAGATTCAAAGGCAGTTCCCCACAAAAAGCTTTCAGGTTCTTGCTGTTAAGTATAATGTTGGCTGTGGGTTTGTCATATATGGCCTTTATTATGTTAAGGAACTTGTCCTCTATACCCATTTTGTTGAGAGTTTTTATCGTGAATGGATGTTGAATTTTGTCGAATGCTTTTTCAGCATCTGTGAAGATGATCATGTGGTTTTTGTCTTTTTGTTGATGTAGTGGATGATGTTGATGGATTTTCGAATGTTGTACCATCCTTGCATCCCTGGGCTGATCTTTTCGATGTATTTTTGAATTCGGTTTCCTAATTTTTTTTGAGTATTTTTGCATCTATGTTCATCAGGGATATTGGTCTGTAATTTTCTTTTTTTGTGGTGTCTTTGCCTGGCTTTGGTATTAGAGTGATGTTGGTGTTGTAGAATGAGTTTGGGAATATTCCCTCCTCTTCTACTTTTTGGGAAACTTTAAGGAGGATGGGTATTAGGTCTTCACTAAATGTTTGATAAAATGCAGCAGTGAAACCATCTGGGCCAGTGGTTTTGTTCTTAAGTAGTTTTTTGATTCCCAATTCAATTTCTTTGCTGGTAATTGGTCTATTCAGATTTTCTGTTTCTTCTTGGGTCAGCCTTGGAAGGTTGTATTTTTCTTGAAAGTTGTCTGTTTCTTCTAGTTTATCCAGTTTGTTACCATATAATTTTTCATAGCATTCTCTCATCATTCTTTGTATTTGTGTGGTGTCCGTAGTGATTTTTCCTTTCTCATTTCTGATTCTGTTTATGTGTGTTGACTCTCTTTTTTCTTGATAAATCTGGCTAAGGGTTTATCCATTTTGTTTATTTTCTCAAAGAACCAGCTCCTACTTTCATTGATTCTTTCTATTGTTTTATTCTTCTCAATTTTATTTATTACTGCTTTAATCTTTATTATGTCACTCCTTCTACTGACTTTGGGCCTCATTTGTTCTTCTTTTTCCAGTTTCAGTAATTGTGACTTTAGACTATTAATTTGGGATTGTTCTTCCTTCTTTAAATAGGCTTGGATTGCTATATACTTTCCTTTTAGAACTGCCTTTGCTGTGTTCCACAGAAGTTGGTGCATTGTGCTGTTGTTGTCATTTGTCTCCATATATTGCTTGATGTCTGTTTTAATTTGGTCATTGATCCATTGGTTATTTAGGAACATGTTGTTAAGCCTCCATGTGTTTGTGAACCTTTTTGTTTTCTTTGAACAATTTATTTCTAGTTTCATACCTTTGTGATCTGAGAAGCTGGTTGGTACAATATCAATCCTTTTGAATTTACTGAGGTTCTTTTTGTGGCCTAGTATATGATCTATTCTTGAAAATGTGCTATGTGCACTTGAGAAGAATGTGTATCCTGTTGCTTTTGGATAGAGTGTTCTGTAGATGTCCATTACGTCCATCTGTTCTAGTATGTTGTTCAGTGCCTCTGTGTCCTTACTTATTTTCTGTCTGGTTCATCTGTCCTTTGGAGTGAGTGGTGTGTTGAAGTCTCCTAAAATGAATGCATTGCATTCTATTTCCCCCTTTAATTCTGTTAGTATTTGTTTCACATATGTAGGTGCTCCTGTCTTGGGTGCATAGATATTTATAATAGTTATATCCTGTTGTTGGACTGATTCCTTTATCATTATGTAATGTCCTTCTTTGTCTCTAGTTACTTTCTTTGTTTTGAAGTCAATTTTGTCTGATACAAGTTCTGCAACTCCTGCTTTTTTCTCCCTATTAGTTGCATGAGATATCTTTTTCCATCCCTTTACTTTCAGTCTTTGTATGTCTTTGGGTTTGAAGTGAGTCTCTTGTAGCATGGGTCTTGTCTTTTTATCCATTCAATGACTCTATGTCTTTTGATTGCTGCATTCAGACCATTTACATTTAAGATGATTATCGATAGGTATGTACTTATCACCATTGCAGGCTTTAGATTCTTGGTTAGCAAAGGTTCAAAGGTAATTCCCTTACTATCTAATAGTCAAATTTAATTTACTTAGTATTCTATTGCAAACACAACCTAAAGGTTCTTTTTTTTCCTCCTTTTTCTTCCTCCTCCATTCGTTATATATTAGGTATCATATTCTGTACTCTTGGTCTATCCCCTGTTTGACTTTGGGGATTGTTGATTTGATTTTTCATCTGCTTAGTAATGAATTGTTCTGCTTTTTTTTTTTACTGTGGTTTTATTTCTCCTGTTGACAGCTATTTACCCTTAGGAACACTTCCATCTATAGCTGTCCCTCCAAAATACACTGTAGAGGCAGTTTGTGGGAGGCAAATTTTCTCAGCTTTTGCTTATCTGAAAATTGTTTAATCCCTCCTTCAAATTTAAGTGACAGTCTTGCCAGATAGAGTATTCTTGGTTCGAGGCCCTTCTGTTTCATTGTATTAAATATATCATGCCACTTCTGGCCTGTAAGTTTTCTTTTGAGAAGTCTGGTGATAGCCTGATTGGTTTTCCTTTGTATGTGATCTTTTTTCTCTCTCTGGCTGCTTTTCATACTCTGTCCTTATCCTTGATGTTTGCCATTTTAATTATTATATGTCTTGGTGTTGTCCTCCTTGGGTCCCTTGTGTTGCGAGATCTGTGCACTTCCGTGGCCTGAGAGACCATCTCCTTCCCCATATTGCAGAAGTTTTCAGAATTACCTCCTCAAAGACACTTTCTATCCCTTTTTCTCTCTTCTACTTCTTCTGGTACCCCTATAATGCAAATATTGTTCCTTTTCGGTTGTTCACACAGTTCTCTTGGTATTCTTTCATTCCTAAAGATCCTTTTTTCTCTCTACCTCGGCTTCTTTGTATTATTCTTCTCTAATTTCTATTCCATTTACCATCTCTTCTACTACATCTAATCTGCTTTAAAATCCCTCTATTGTATGTTTCATTTCAGATATAGAATTTCTTAATGATTTGAATGTCCAACCTAAATTCGTCCCTGAGTTCTTGAATATTTTTCTGTACCTGCATGAGCATGTTTGTGATTTTTATTTTGAACTCTCAGGAAAATTGGTAAATGCAGTTTCACTTGGGCCTTTTTCTGGTGTTTGTGAGATTTTGGTTTGAACCAGGTTCCTTCGACGTTTCATGTTTGTATGTGGAGCCCTCTAGTGCCCAGAAGCTCTAGTCTCTGGAGCTGCTCAGCCCCTGGAGTGAGGTTGGGGGTTGTTGGGGAGCGGTGCTGGTGCCTGGGGGGAGGAAAGAGCTGTTCCCTGCTTCCCAGCTACAGCGCATGTCTCCACTGTCAAAACCAGTGGGCTGAGCACACGGGTATAAGCCTCTGTGCTTTGCATTTGTAGCTGCTGTAGGTGGTGCCTCCCTCTGGCTGACCTGACACCAGGGCAGGGACTGCGGAGCACCTGAAGCTCCTGAAAGTTCCCAATCCGCTGGGCAGAGCATGCCCAGACAACCTTGTGCACCTATCCCTTGTCCCAAGCAGCAAGCTCTATGCAATCCCCGCCCCTTCAGCAGCCCTCTTGCTGTTAGGAAGCCTTTCAGACCACCCGCCTTTCCTTTGTCCCAGAGCAGCCAGATGTAGATCCCTGTCCTCCACGAACAGCTGGAACCTCAGTCTCTCCAAGTATTCCCCCTATCTTAGCTTTTCAACCCCATTAATCTCCAGCACACCATACAATGTAGGTTTGTGCTCCCAAAGAAGATCTCCAGGGCTGGGTGTTCAGCAGTCCTAGGCTTTCACCCCCTGCCTACTCCATTTCTCTTCCTTGTGCCAGTCAGCTGTGGCAGGTGAAGGGCTTGGGTCCCGCCAGATCAAGGCTTTGGTACATTACCCTTTTCATAAGGTCTGCTTTGTTCTCCAAGTGTATGCAGTCTAGCACAGCCCTCTTTCCTGTTGCTCTTTTAGGATTAGTTGTATTAACTATATTTTTCTGTTATATGTGGTTTTGGGAGGAGTTTTCTGTCTTACCTCTCATGCCGCCATTTTTAATCTCCCAGCTCATCTTAAAATCCACCTATGGAAAATTAACCTGCTATGTAGGCATCCCTTACCTACCTCCAAAAAAGAAAGCCATGTCAGCTTGAGGTTCTCCAGATACTTGGGACAGAAAAATCAGCCTGATCTAATTCTATTGTGAATTGGGTTCCAGTAGTTGATCACAAAAAAGGTGGTATAGGCCCATAAACTCCACCTCTCAGCCCTACCCAATTTGAATGGACTTTGATGGGCGGGGCTTTGCAGTCTCACCAGCTCCCCAACATTTCTGATGTGCACCTCCGGCTCTGTGTGTGAAGGGCACTCAAGCCAGCAGAGGCTTCTAGCTTCTTTCAGCCATTAGTCCAGTGTCCGTCTTGTGAGGTTACTGGGTTTCAAGTCAACATCTGTAGTTGCTAGGATTCCTTAAGGCCCTGGACTGCTCTTTCCCTCAACCACAAAGTCTGGATTTTCATTATTCTTTGCCTGCCTCTCCATAATTTTTAGCTTGTATGAGAAAAAAATTACTGCCTATCACAGTACTTTGGTTAATGCCATGCTCCTTCAGGTTTTATATACATTTAGCTTATTTATTCTTTCAATAGCTATTAGGTATAGAGGCATTTAGCTAAGTCCAAGTGAGCTAGGGAAAAGTGCTCTGGGTCTAAGTCCTTTATGTGAAATTCTTGAGATCTTATCTGCTTTGGAATTGATTTTTTTCTTTTAGGACAGTAATACAGAGCATATGCTATTTAACTTATAACATCCTCAAAATGATCTGGATGCTCGCCCAGGATAAAACACATTAGTATTTCCTGCAGCAAAACAGAATAGTCATGGTAAGTGGAAGAAATAAAGGCTATGGATTACCTAACATGAGTTTCATGTCTGGTTTTGCTACCATATGAGTTCCAAAACTCTTGGTTTTTAGAGCTGTTCCACTTTTTCAATTGTAGATAAGGGATTATGTTGTACCTGTGGTACACAAAGTTAGAGATGATAGGTCCAGAGCAGGTGGGGCCTGGTAGGCCCTGGCAAAGACTGAACTTCACTCAGTGTGGTAGCAAACAATGAGATACCACCTCGTGCCCACTAGGGCGGCTGTAATAAAAACGGCAGATAATACCTGTGCTGCTGCTGCTGTGCTGAGGTTGGGACCTTTGCTGGTGGGAATATAAAATGGTGCAGTCACTTTGGAAAACAATCTGGCAGTTCCTCAAAAAGTTAAACATAGTTACCATGTGATTCCCCTCCTAGATATATATTCAAGAAAACTAAAAACATGCAGAAAAACTTGTGCACGAATTTTCATAACAGCATTATTCATAATAGCCAAAAAAGTAGAAACCCAAATGTCCATAAGTTGGTGAATGGATATATAAAACTGATCTATCCACACAATAGAATATTAATTTGGCAATAAGAAGGAACAGAGTACTATATGCTACACCACTGATGAACCTTGAAAATACGCTAAGCAAAAGAAGTCAGTCATAAAAGACCACATACTATATGACTGATTCTGTTTACATGAAATGTCCAGAATAGGCAAATCTTCAGAGACAGAAAGGTTAGTGGTTGCCAGGAACAGGGAGCTTTGAGGGAAAGGGGAGTGACTGATAAATAAATGGGTTTCTTTTAGGGGTAATGAAAATATTCTAAAGTTGATTGGTGGTAGTCCACAGTCTGGCAAGCATATAAACCCATTGGATTGTACACCTTAAGTGGATGATTGTAAGGCATGTGAAGCAGAGCCCAGTGAGGTTGTTACTGGGAGGGTCATCCATTGCAGGCTTTTGAGCAGAGCAGTAACATAATCTGACTTAGATCTAGTCTGCTCATGATAAATGTTAGTTATTGCTTTTCTTATTTCTTATACCACAGCTACCTCTGAAATGTAGACAAGTATTTCCCAACTCCAGGCATTTGTGTATGTCTTTTAGTATATCTGTCATATTTACACTGCCATTTTCTTTAAATTGACTCACCTTATATATATATATATAAAATATATATATTATATATATAATAAAAAAGGAAATCATACCAGTAGTCTAAATGGAAAACTAGTAACTTGCCATAAATAAATGTAATCTTTAAAAAAAGTACATGATTTTTAAATTTGAGAAAAAGATTTATCATGATTTTTTATCACCACTTTATCACCAAAAATGGTACTCATCCTGCAAGTGTCCCTGGGAAATGTCTCCTGAGTGGTAAGCCTGTGAGGTCAGGGGCAGTGTCTAGATGAGCACTTGAAGTGCCTGGCATACGGCAGGCGCTTGGCCTTGTGGGTGAGTAAACATACTCGGTCTGTGGAAAAGTCCAGATGAAGGAAATCATTTCTGTGAATAAGAATCATCTCTGCTTTTGAATAAAATGTAGAGTCGTAGGCCACCTACAAAAAGCATGATTTGGAGGGCTTGGGGTAGAGTCCAGAAGTCTACATTTTAACAACATCCCAAGTGATTCTGATGTGATTGGTTTGTAGATCAGACTTTGAAACATACTAAGAAATTGTATTAGAGAAAAAAGAATATGCATGATCAGCTTGCGTTAGTTTGGGAATATAATCATAGAAATTATGGTGCTATTTCAGTCATGATTGGTGGATGGAGTCCAGGATCAATTGGGAGAAAAGGAAAGCCAAAAAAGGACTGGAAAAAATAAGGGACTGAGTGTACTGATCAAGAGCGCAAGACCAGAAGGTATAGAAGTAGCTGGGTTTTTTCCTTCCAACTACTTGTAATGCAAAAGGTACAAAATTCAAGACGTGCCAAAGCATACACAGTGAAAACGACTCAATTCTCCCAGCTTCCCAGGAGGCAAACACTCAGGACTAGTTTCCTGTATAAATACATAAACAAGAAAACACACATATATTTAACACAAATGATAGCACACTTTATTTTTATTTATTTATTTATTTATTTATTTATTTATTTATTTATTTACAATTTATTTGATAGCACACTTTATATACTGTTCTTCACTTTTTTTGCAAAACAGTTTTTAAAATATAATAAAATACAAAAAAATATATGTGTATATATATATATACCCACACACACACACATATATATATATATATATTGATTGAAATACTTGAGACATACAATGAATGCCTGTATATCCACCTCCCAGTTTAGGAAAGAAGGTGATACCTGTACTGCTAAATATCTCTGTGAACTCCCCACTGATTGCATCCCTCTCTATCCCTGCAGTTATAACCACTGTCCTGAAGCTGGCTTTCATTCACATCAGTTTCTTTATACTACATTACATTTGTGTGTATCCTCACATTTTGTATTCAACTGGAGTTGTCAAGCAAATAATCAGAAAAGTCTGAAGATTAAGAGAAAGAGGCTTAGGCTACATATAAAGATTTGAGGATCATCAATCACCTTGTAACTTTTATTTTTTGGTATTATTAATGTGCAATTACATGAGCAACATTATGGTTACTATACTCCCCCATTATCAAGTCCCCAGCACATACCCCATTACAGTCACTGTCCATCAGCATAGTGAGATGCTATAGAATAACTACTTCTCTTCTCTGTGTTATACTCCTTTCCCCGTGTCCCCCCTACAGCTACATTATGTGTGCTAATCATAATACCGCTAATTCCCCCTTATCCCTCCCTTCCCACTCATCCTTCCCAGTCCTTTACCCTTTGGTAACTGTTAGTCCTTTCTTGGGTTCGGTGAGTCTGCTGCTGTTTTGTTCCTTCAGTTTTTTTCTTTGTTCTTATCCTCCACAGATGAGTGAAATCATTTGATACTTGTCTTTTTCCCCCTGGCTTACTTCACTGAGCATAATACCCTCTAGCTCCATCCATGTTGTTGCAAATGGTAGGATTTGTTTTCTTCTTATAGCTGAATAATATTCCATTGTGTATATGTACCACATCTTCTTTATCCATTCATCTACTGATGAACACTTAGGTAGCTTCCATATCTTGGCTATTGTAAATAGTGCTGCGATAAACATAGAGGTGCATCTGTCTTTTTCTTTTTTTAATTTATTTATTTTTATTTTTTTGTTTTATTTTAGTATCATTAACCTACAATTACATGAGCAATATTGTGATGATTAAACTACCCCCTTCATCAGGTCCCCCCCACCAACCCTATTACAGTCACTGTCCATCGGTGTAGTGAGATGAGAATCACTACTTGTCTTCTCTGAGCTGTACAGCCCCCCTCGTGCCCCCCCACCCTATGTCTGCCAATCGTAATGCCCCTTTTACCCTCTTATCCCTCCTTTCCCACCCATCTCCCCAGTCCCTTTCCCTTTGGTAACTGTTAGTCCATTCGTGGGTTCTGTGAGTCTGCTGCTGTTTTGGTCCTTCATTTTTTTTTTCTTTGTTCTTATACTCCACGTATGACTGAGATCATTTGGTACTTGTCTTTTTCGGCCTGGCTTATTTCACTGAGCATAATACCCTCCAGCTCCATCCGTGTTGTTGCAAATGGTAGGATTTGTTTTTTTCTTATGGCTGCGTAATATTCCATTGTGTATATGTACCACATCTTCTTAATCCATTCATCTACTGATGGGCACTTAGGTTGCTTCCATTTCTTGGCTATTGTAAATAGTGCTGCAATAAACATAGGGGTGCATCTGTCTTTCTCAAACTGGGCTGCTGCATTCTTGGGGTAAATTCCTAGGAGTGGGATTCCTGGGTCAAATGGTATTTCTATTTTGAGTTTTTTGAGGAACCTCCATACTGCTTTCCACAATGGTTGAACTAATTTGCATTCCCACCAGCAATGTAGGAGGGTTCC
>JAQQAC010018689.1:38264997-38294534 GCA_029783875.1 Phataginus tricuspis
CTGTGGGTCTGTTTTTGTGCCAGTACCAAATTGTCTTGATTACTGTGGCTTTGTAGTAGAGCTTGAAGTCAGGGAGCATAATTCCCCCTGTTTGATTCCTCCTTCTCAGGATTGTTTTGGCTATTCGGGGTCTTTTGTGGTTCCATATGAATTTTAGAATTATTTGTTCCAGTTCATTGAAGAAAGCTGTTGGTAGTTTGATAGTAATTGCGTTGAATCTGTAGATTGCTTTAGGTAGTATAGCCATTTTCACAATATTTATTCTTCCTAGCCAAGAGCATGGGATGCATTTCCATTTGTTAGTGTCTTCCTTAATTTCTCCTTGGAGTGTCTTGTAGTTTTCAGAGTACAGGTCTTTCACTTCCTTCGTTAGGTTTATTCCTAGGTATTTTATTCTTTTAGGTGCAATTGTGAATGGAATTGTTTTTCTGATTTCTCTTTCTGTTAGCTCATCATTAGTGTATAGGAAAGCAACAGATTTCTGTGTGTTAATTTTATATCCTACAACTTTGCTGAATTCAGGTATTAGTTCTAGTAGTTTTGGAGTAGAGTCTTTAGGGTTTTTTATATACAGTATCATGTCATCTGCAAATAGTGACAATTTGACTTCTTCTTTACCAATCTGGATGCCTTGTATGTCTTTGTTTTGTCTGATTGCCCTTGCTAGGACCTCCAGTACTATGTTGAATAACAGTGGAGAGAGTGGGCACCCCTGTCTTGTTCCCGATCTTAGATGAAAAGCTTTCAGCTTCTCGCTATTAAGTATGATGTTAGCTGTGGGTTTGTCATATATAGCCTTTATGATGTTGAGGTACTTGCCATCTATACCCATTCTGTTGAGAGTTTTAATCAAAAATGGATGCTGAATTTTGTCAAATGCTTTTTCCGCATCTATGGAGATGATCATATGGTTTTTGTTCTTCTTTTTCTTGATGTGATGGATGATGTTGATGGATTTTCGAATGTTGTACCATCCTTGCATCCCTGGGATGAATCCCACTTGATCATGGTGTATGATCCTCTTGATGTATTTTTGAATTCGGTTTGCTAATATTTTGTTGAGTATTTTTGCATCTACGTTCATCAGGGATATTGGTCTGTAATTTTCTTTTTTGTTGAGGTCTTTGGCTGCTTTTGGTATTTTACTGATGCTGGCTTCATAGAATGAATTTGGAAATATTCCCTCCTCTTCTATTTTTTGGAAAACTTTAAGGAGAATGGGTGTTATTTCTTCTCTATATGTCTGGTAGAATTCAGAGGTGAATCCATCAGGTCCGGGCCTTTTGTTCTTGGGTAGTTTTTTGATTACCGCTTCAATTTCGTTGCTGGTGATTGGTCTGTTTAGTTTTTCTGTTTCTTGCTTGGTCAGTCTTGGAAGGTTGTATTTTTCTAAGAAGTTGTGCATTTCTTCTAGGTTTTCAAGCTTGTTAGCATATAGATTCTCATAATATTCTGGTATAATTCTTTGCATTTCTGTGGGGCCCGTCATTATTTTTACTTTCTTATTTGTGTTTCTGTTTATGTGTGTAGATTCTCTTTTTCTCTTAATGAGTCTGGCTAGAGGGTTATCTATTTTGTTTATTTTTTCAAAGAACCAGCTCTTGGTTTCATTGATTTTTTTCTATTGTTTTATTCTTCTCAATTTTATTTATTTCTTCTCTGATCTTTATTATGTCTCTCCTTCTGGTGACTTTGGGCCTCATTTGTTCTCCTTTTTCCAATTTCAGTTATTGTGTCTTTAGACTATTCATTAGGGAATGTTCTTCCTTCTTTAAATAGGCCTGGATTGCAATATACTTTCCTCTTAGAACTGCCTTTGCTGCGTCCCACAGAAGTTGTGGCTTTGTGTTGTTGTTGTCATTAGTCTCCATATATTCTTTGATTTCTGTTTTGATTTGGTAGTTAACCCATTGATTAATTAGGAGAATGTTGTTAAGTCTCCATGTATTTGTGAGCCTTTTTGATTTCTTTCTAAAATTTATTTCTAGTTTTATAAGTTTGTGATCTGAGAAGTTGGTTGGTAGGATATCAATATTTTTGAATTTACTGAGGTTCTTTTTGTAGCTTAGTATGTGGTCTACTCTGGAAAATGTTCCATGTGCACTTGAGAAGAATGTGTATCCTGTTGCTTTTGGGTGTAGAGTTCTGTAGATGTCTGTTAGGTCCATCTGTTCTAGTGTGTTGTTCAGTGCCTCTGTGTCTTTACTTATTCTCTGTCTGGTTGATCTGTCCTTTGGAGTGAGTGGTGTGTTGAAGTCACCTAAAATGAATGCATTGCTGTGTATTTCCTCCTTTAATTCTATTAGTATTTGTTTCACATATGCTGGCGCTCCCGTGTTGGGTGCGTATATATTTATAATGGTAATATCTTCTTGTTGGATTGACCCCTTTGTCATTATGTAATGTCCTTCTTTATCTCTTGCTACGTTGTTCGTTTTGAAGTCTATTTTGTCTGATACAAGTAGTGCAACACCTACTTTTTTCTCTTTGTTGTTTGCATGAAATATTTCCATCCCTTCACTTTTAGTCTGTGTATATCTTTGGGTTTGAGGTGAGTCTCTTGTAAGCAGCATATAGATGGGTCTTGCTTTTTTATCCATTCTGTTACTCTGTGTCTTTTGATTGGTGCATTCAGTCCATTTACATTTAGGGTGATTATTGATAGATATGAACTTATTGCCATTGCTGGCTTTAGATTCGTGGTTACCAAAGGTTCAAGGGTTGCTTCTTTACTGTCTAATAATCTAACTTAACTTTTTTGTTAAGTTATTGTGAATACTGTCTGATGTTTCTTTATCTCTCCCTTCTTATTCTTCCTCCTCCATTCTTTATATATTAGGTGTTTTATTCTTTGCCTTTAGTTAGTATTTGGGTGGTCTGCTTTCTTTGCTATGATTTTATTTTCTCTGGTGGCATCTTTTTAGCCTTTGGGGTGCTTCCCTCTAGAGCAGTCTGTTTAAGATATCCTGTAGTGGTGGTTTATGAGAGGCAAATTCTCTCAACTTTCATTTGTCTGGAAATTGTTTAATCCCTCCATCATATTTAAATGATAATCTTGCTGGATACAATATTCTTGGTTCAAGGCCCTTCTGTTTCATTAAGTTAAATATATCATGCCATTCTCTTCTGGCCTGTAAGGTTTCTGTTGAGAAGTCTGATGACAGTCTGATGGGTTTTCCTTTGTAGGTTTCTTTTTTCTCTCTGTAGCTGCCTTTAGTACTCTGTCTTTATCTTTGATATTTACCATTTTAATTATTATGTGTCTTGGTGTTGTCTTCCTTGGGTCCCTTGTGTTGGGAGATCTGTGGGCTTCTGTGGACTGTGAGACTATTTCCTTCCCCAGTGTGGGAAAGTTTTCAGCAATTATTTCCTCAAAGACACTTTCTATCCCTTTTTCTCTCTCTTCTCACTCTGGTACTCCTATAATGTGAATATTGATCCGTTTGTATTGGTCACACAGTTCTCTTAATATTCTTTCATTCCTAGAGATCCTTTTATCTCTCTCTGCCTCAGCTTCTCTGTATTCCTTTTCCCTCATTTCTAATCCATTAACAGTCTCTTGCATCTCTTCCAGTCTGCTGTTAAGCCCTTCGATGGCTTGTCTCATTTCTGCATTGTCTTTCCTCACTTCCCTCACTTCCTCCCTCAGCTCTTGCATATTTCTCTGTAGATCCGTCAGCATGGTTATGACTTTTATTATGAATTCCTTTTCAGGAAGACTGTGCATTTCCATCCCTTCAGTCTCCTTCTCTAGGGTTGTCTGGTTGATCTCAGTCTGAATCATATTCCTCTGTCTTTTCATGGCTAAAGAAGTGGTCACTGGTAGTTGCCACGTATGTCAGCTGGGCTCTTTAAGACTTTAAAAAAAAATAGGAGAAAAAAAAAGAAAGAAAAAAACGAGAAAAGAAAGAAAATAAAAAACAAAAAACAACAAACAAACAAAAAACGCCCACTGGGAGTGGATTCTGTGGGGATGCTATAGGTGGTGCTGTTGTTCCACTATTTCGCAGCCATGGCCGCGCCGCTATGCAGGGCCCTTTATAGCTCTGGCCAGGGTGGGAAAAAATGGGAGGCTGTTGAGCTCTGTGGGAAGTCTAAGTGCTGCCACCCTTTCCCAGTCGCCAGCTAAGGGGTCCAAAACTCCCCAGGACTCCCAACCTGCTGGGCTGTGTGTGCTGGAGTGATCCAGCCCCTCTGCTGGGCTCCTGTCTCTTTAAGACCGCTGAAAAAAGCGCACGCTTTTCTTCTTTTTTTTTTCCTTCCTGGGAGCCAGCTGCAAGCACCCTGGCGTGTTCCCTGCTCAGATCCTGCCCCGCTGTCTCTCCAATCTCTGCTACACCGCGCGATGTGAGTCAGTGCTCCCCGTGCAGATCACCGGGGCTGGTTATTTCGCGGGCCTGTGCTTCCACTCCCACCCGACTCTGAATCCTCTCCTTCTGCTGGTGCGCTGGGGTGGGGGAGCGCTCGGGTCCCGCCAGGTCGCGGCTCGGTATCTTACCCGCCTTATGGGGTGCTGAGTCCTCTTGTGTGTAGCTGCACGCTGTGCACTTTCCTGTGTATTCTAGTCTCCCTTTTAGGAATAGTTGAATTTGTTGTATTTTCATAGATAAATATAGTTTCGGGAGATTTCTGCTGCCATCTTCTTGTAACTGTTTTTTAATTCATGAAACTAGATAAGGACAACTAGGAAGGGAGTACATAGATAGGAAGAAAGAAAGGGATCTAGAGACTGAATACTATATACTTCAAGGGTTAGTAGTCAGGGAGATGAGGAACAAGCAAACGAGACTGGGAAGGAAATGCCAGTGATGTAGGAAAAACTAGAGGGTAATGAGTACTCTTTTTTTTTTTTTGGTATCCTTAATCTACAATTACATGTGCAGCATTATGGTTACTAGACTCCCCACATCATCAAGTCCCCACCACATACCCCATTACAATCACTGTCCATCAACATAAAAAATGTATAAAATCACTACTTGTCTTCTCGGTTATACTGCCTTTTCCGTATGCGCCCACCCCCGCTACATTATATGTGTTAATCTAAATGCCCCCTTTCCCCCCTTATCCTTCCCTTCCCACCCATATGCTCCTGTCCCTCTCAGCTGAAGTTGGAAGGACAACAGCCACATCCAGTAAGTAAATTAAAGCACCTGTCAGCAATACCGTATTTTTTTTCTAAAGTCCTTTTTCTGTCCTCAGAGATTCTCGTTCACAAGTAACCTTTGCAGGTGAGGCCCTTAGTTGATCTCTTCTCCCTTAGCCTACTAATGTGGTACAAAACCTTAATCTTAAGGTCTGTTTTTTTTTAATCTTTTTTTAAATAATTTATTTTGGTATCATTAATCTACAATTACATGTGCAATATTATGGTTATTAAACTACCCCCTTCATCAGGTCCCTCCCACCAACCCCATTACAGTCACTGTCCATCAGCGTAGTGAGATGCTATAGAATCACTACTTGTCTTCTCTGAGTTGTATAGCCCTCCCCGTGCCCCCCCAACATTACTTCTGCTAATTGTAATGCCCCTTTTACCCTCTTATCCATTCCTTCCCACCCATCTTACCCAGTCCCTTTCCCTTTGGTAACTATTAGTCCGTTCTTGGGTTCTGTGAGTCTGCTGCTGTTTTGTTTCTTCAGTTTTTTTTTTTCTTTGTTCTTATACTCCACATATGAGTGAAATCATTTGATACTTGTCTTTTTCGGCTTGGCTTATTTCACTGAGCATAATACCCTCCAGCTCCATCCATGTTGTTGCAAATGGTAGGATTTGTTTTCTTCTTATGGCTGAATAATATTCCATTGTGTATATGTACCACACCTTCTTTATCCATTCATATACTGATGGACACTTAGGTTGCTTCCATTTCTTGGCTATTGTAAATAGTGCTGCGATAAACATATGGGTGCATCTGTCTTTTTGAAACTGGGCTGCTGCATTCTTAGGGTAAATTCCTAGGAGTGGGATTGCTGGGTCAAATGGTATTTCTGTTTTGAGTTTTTTTTTTTTACAGTTTATTTTATTTTAGTATCACAGTCACTGTCCATCAGTGTAGTGAGATGAGAATCACTACTTGTCTTCTCTGAGCTGTACAGTCCCCCCCGTGCCCCCCCACCCTATGTCTGCCAATCGTAATGCCCCTTTTACCCTCTTATTCCTCCCTTCCCACCCATCTCCCCAGTCCCTTTCCCTTTGGTAACTGTTAGTCCATTCGTGGGTTCTGTGAGTCTGCTGCTGTTTTGGTCCTTCATTTTTTTTTCTTTGTTCTTATACTCCACGTATGACTGAGATCATTTGGTACTTGTCTTTTTCGGCCTGGCTTATTTCACTGAGCATAATACCCTCCAGCTCCATCCATGTTGTTGCAAATGGTAGGATTTGTTTTTTTCTTATGGCTGAATAATATTCCATTGTGTATATGTACCACATCTTCTTAATCCATTCATCTACTGATGGGCACTTAGGTTGCTTCCATTTCTTGGCTATTGTAAATAGTGCTGCGATAAACATAGGGGTGCATCTGTCTTTCTCAAACTGGGCTGCTGCATTCTTGGGGTAAATTCCTAGGAGTGGGATTCCTGGTTCAAATGGTATTTCTATTTTGAGTTTTTTGAGGAACCTCCATACTGCTTTCCACAATGGTTGAACTAATTTGCATTCCCACCAGCAGTGTAGGCGGGTTCCCTTTTCTCCACATCCTCGCCAACATTTGTTGTTGTTTGTGTTTTGAATGTTGGCCCTCCTCACTGGTGTGAGGTGATATCTCATTGTGGTTTTAATCTGCATTTCTCTGATGTTTAGTGATATGAAGCATCTTTTCATGTGCCTGTTGGCCATCTGAATTTCTTCTTTAGAGAAATGTCTATTCATGTCCTCTGCCTATTTCTTAATTGGATTATTTGCTTTTTGTTTGTTGAGGTGCGTGAGTTCTTCATATATTTTGGATGTCAACCCCTTATCGGATACATCATTTATGGATATATTCTCCCATACTGTAGGATGTCTTTTTGTTCTACTGATGGTGTCCTTTGCTGTACAGAAGCTTTTCAGCTTGATATAGTCCCGCTTGTTCATTTTTGCTTTTGTTTCCCTTGCCTGGGGAGATATATTCATGAAGAAGTCGCTCATGTTTATGTCCAAGAGATTTTTGCCTATGTTTTTTTCTAAGAGTTTTATGGTTTCATGACTTACATTCAGGTGTTTGATCCATTTTGAATTTACTTTTGGGTATGGGGTTAGACAATGATCCAGTTTCGTTCTCTTACATTTAGCTGTCCAGTTTTGTCAACACCAGCTGTTGAAGAGGCTGTCATTTCCCCATTGTATATCCATGGCTCCTTTATTGTATTTTAATTGACCATATATGTTTGGGTTAATATCTGGATTCTCTATTCTGTTCCAATGGTCTGTGGGTCTGTTCTTGTGCCCATACCAAATTGTCTCAATTACTGTGGCTTTGTTGTAGAGCTTGAAGTTGGGAAGCGAGATTCCCCCATGCTTTACTCTTCCTTCTCAGGATTGCTTTGGCTATTCAGGGTCTTTTGTGGTTCCATAATAATTTAGAACTATTTTTCCAGTTCGTTAAAGAATGCTATAGGTATTTTGATAGGGATTGCATTGAATCTGTAGATTGCTTTAGGTAGTATAACCTTTTTGACAATATTTATTCTTCCTAGCCAAGAGCATGGGATGGATTTCCATTTGTTAGTTTTCTCATTAATTTCTCTTAGGGTGTCTTGTAGTTTTCAGGGTATAGGTCTTTCACTTCCTTTGTTAGGTTTATTCCTAGGTATTTTACTCTTTTTAATGCGATTGTGAATGGAATTGTTTTCCTGATTTCTCTTTCTGTTAGCTCATTGATAGTGTATTGGAAAGCAACAGATTTATGTGTATTAATTTTGTATCCTACAACTTTGCTGAGTTCAGATATTAGTCCTAGTAGTTTTGGAGTGGAATCTTTAGCGTTTTTTTGTGTACAATATCATGTCATCTGCAGATAGTGAAAGTTTGACTTATTCCTTACCAATCTGTATGCCTTTTATTTCTTTGTTTTGTCTGATTGCCGTGGCTAAGACCTCCAGTACTATGTTGATTAACAGTGGCGAGAGTAGGCATCCTTGTCTTGTTCCTGATCTTAGGTAAAAAGGTTTCAGCTTCTCACTGTTAATTATGATGTTGGCTGTGGGTTTGTCATATATGACCTTTATTATGCTGAGGTACTTGCCATGTATACCCATTATTTAAAGAGATTTTATCATGAATGGATGTTGAATTTTGTCAAATGCTTTTTCAGCATCTATGGAGATGATCATGTGGTTTTTGTTCTTCTTCTTGTTGATGTGGTGGGTGATGCTGATGGATTTTCGAATGTTGTACCATCCTTGCATCCCTGAGATGAATCCCACTTGATCATGGTGTATGATCCTCTTGATGTATTTTTGAATTCGGTTTGCTAATATTTTGTTGAGTATTTTTGCATCTACATTCATCAGGGATATTGGTCTGTAATTTTCTTTTTTGGTGAGTTCTTCGCCAAGTTTTGGTAGTAGAGTGATTCTGGCTTCATAGAATGAGTTTGCAAATATTCCCTCCTTTTCTATTTTTGGAAAAATTTAAGGAGAATGGGTGTTATTTCTTCTCTATATGTCTGATAAAATTCAGAGGTGAATCCATCTCACCCGGGATTTTTGTTGTTGGGTAGTTTTTGATTACCAATTAAATTTCATTTCTGGTGGTTGGTCTGTTTAGGTTTTCTGTTTCTTGCTTGCTCAGTCTTGGAAGGTTGTATTTTTCTAAGAAGTTTTCCATTTTTTCTAGGTTTTCCAGCTTGTTACTATATAGATTTTCATAGTATTCTCTTATAATTCTTTGTATTTCTGTGGGTTCCGTAGTGATCTTTCCTTTTTCATTTCTGATTCTGTTTATGTGCATAGATTCTCTTTTTCTCTTAATAAGTCTGGCTAGGGGTTTATCTATTTTGTTTATTTTTTCAAAGAACCAGCTCTTGGTTTTATTGATTTTTTCTATTGCTTTATTCTTCTCAATCTTATTTATTTCTTCTCTGATCTTTATTATGTCCCTTCTTCTGGTGACTTTGGCCTTTATTTGTTCTTCTTTTTCCCATTTCAATAATTGTGAATTTAGACTATTCATTTAGGATTGTTCTTCCTTCTTTAAATAGGCCTGGATTGCAATATACTTTCCTCTTAGAACTGCCTTTGCTGCATCCCACAGAAGCTGCGGCTTTGTGTTATTGTTGTCATTACTCTCCATATATTATTTGATCTCTGTTTTAATTTGGTCATTTAGCCATTGATTATTTTGGAGCATGCTGTTAAATCTCCATGTATTTGTGAGCCTTTTGTTTTCTTTGTACAATTTATTTCTAGCTTTATACCTTTGCGATATGAGAAGTTGGTTGGTAGAATTTCAATATTTTTTAATTTACTGAGGTTCTTTTTGTGGCCTAGTATGTGGTCTATTCTGGAAAATGTTACATGTGCACTTGAGAAGAATGTGTATCCTGTTGCTTTTGGGTGTAGAGTTCTGTAGATGTCTGTTAGGTCCATCTGTTCTAGTATCTTGTTCAGTGCCTCTGTGTCTTTACTTATTTTCTGTCTTGTTGATCTCTCCTTTAGAGTGAGTGGTGTGTTGAAGTCTCCTAAAATGAATGCATTATTTTCTATTTCCTCCTTTAATTCTGTTAGTATTTGTTTCACATATGTCGGTGCTCCTGTGTTGCGTGCATATATATTTTAAATGGTTATATCCACCTGTTGGACTGACCCCTTTCTCATTATGTAATGTCCTTCTTTATCTCTTGTTACTTTCTTCGTTTTGAGGTCTATTTTGTCTGATACAAGTACTGCAACACCTACTTTTTCTCCTTGTTGTTTGCATGAAATGTCTTTTTCCATCCCTTCACCTTTAGTCTGTGTATATCTTTGGGTTTGAAGTGAGTCTCTTGTAAGCAGCATATAGATGGGTCTTGCTTTTTTATCCATTCTATTACTCTGTGTCTTGATTGGTACATTCAGTCCATTTACATTTAGGGTGATTATCGATAGATATGTGTTTATTGCCATTGCTAGCTTTAGATTCGTGGTTACCAAAGGTTCAAGGGTTGCTTCTTTACTATCTAACAATCTAACTTAACTTTCTTGTTATTATAAAGACAGTCTGATGATTCTTTATTTCTCTCCCTTCTTATTCTTCCTCCTCCATTCTTTATATACTAGGTGTTTTATTCTTTGCCTTTAGTTAGTATTTGGATGGTCTGCTTTCTTTGCTATGATTTTATTTTCTCTGGTGACATCTTTTTAGCCTTAGGAGTGCTTCCATCTAGAGCAGTCCCTTTAAGATATCCTGTAGAGGTGGTTTATCGGAGGCAAACTCCCTCAGCTCTCGCTTGTCTGGGAATTGTTTAATCCCTCCCTCAAGTTTAAATGATAATCGTGCTGGATACAGTGTTCTTGGTTCAAGGCCCTTCTGTTTCATTGCGTTAAATATATCATGCCATTCTCTTCTGGCCTGTAAGGTTTCTGTTGAGAAGTCTGATGATAGCCTGATGGGTTTTCCTTTGTAGGTGATCTTTTTTCTCTTTCTGGCTGCCTTTAATACTCTGTCATTGTGTTGCATCTTGGCATTTTAATTATTATATGTCATGATGTTGGCCTCCTTGGGTCCATTGTGTTGGGAGATCTGTGGGCTTCCATGGTCTGAGAAACTATTTCCTTCCCCAGCTTGGTGAAGTTTTCGGCAATTATTTCTTCAAGGACACTTTCTATCCCTTTTTCTCTCTTCTTCTTCTTCTGGTACCCCTATAATGCGAATATTGTTCCATTTGGATTGGTCACACAGTTCTCTTAATATTCTTTCATTCCTAGAGATCCTTTTATCTCTCTCTGCCTCAGCTTCTCTGTACTCCTGTTCTCTGATTTCTATTCCATTAACACCTCTCTTGCACCTCTTCCAGTCTGGTCTTAAGCCCGTCAATCGATTTTTTCATTTCTGTAATCTCCCTCCTGACTTCGTCCCTGAGCTCTTGCATATTTCTCTATAGGTCCATCAGCATGGTTATTGCTTTTATTTTGAATTCATTTTCAGGAAGATTGTTTAAATCTATCCCACTCAGCCCTCTCTCTGGAGTTGTCTGAGTGATTTTTAACTGGACCCGGTTCTTCTGTCTTTTCATGGCAATAGAAGTGGTCACAGGCAGGTGGCACGTGTGTCAGCTGGGAGAATAAAGTCCCTTCCTGCTTGTTGTTCACCTTGCTCTTCTCCACAGGCTGTGCCAGTTACCTGCACACCAGGAGGCGGACTTTTGGATAATCCCCCAAGCTCCAGTGGGCAGGGCCGCCCTCAGGCTAACCTGGAGCCCTCAGGGGTGTGCCAGCCATGCTCAGTGCATTCTACTGCAAGGATAGGGCCCCTTCACACCTTCCAGACCTTGCTCTGGCTTCTAAGCCTGTGCTGATTACCTGCCCACTGGGAGGCAGTCTCTGGGATAATCCCCTGAGTTGCCGTGGGCAGGGCCGCCCTCAGGCTAGCCTAGAGCACTGAGGGGGCGTGGCAGCCATGCGTGTGTGTTCTACTGCCAGGGCAGGCCCCTTCATGCCTTCCGGACATTGCTCCAACTTCCGCTGCCTGTGCCAGTTAGCTGCGTGATGGCAGGAGACTCTGTGTGGTTGTCATGGGCAGGGCCGCTCTGTGGCTGCTCCACAGCTGCTATGGTTCGGCCAGTCCATTTGCAGCACTGGCTGGGGGGAACAAATGGCAGGCTGCTTATCACCATAAGGTGCTTTGGGTGCTTTACCTGGCAGGGGGTTAGGAGTCCCGAAATTCCTCAAGATTCCCAGCCTGCTGGGCTGTGTGTGCTGAGACGATTTTGTTCAGCTGTTGGGCCCTTGTCCCTTTAAGACCTTAAAAAAGCACTTACTTTTCTTTTGTCCCAGGGGAGCCGGCTGTGTAGACCTGCTCCCTGTCTCCATCTCGGATCCTGCCCTTCTGTTCCTCTAATATCCAGTACACCATGTGATGTGTGTCTGTGCTCCCGGTGCAGATTACTAGGGCTGGTTATTTAGCAGTCCTGTGTTTCCCCTCCCTCCCCACTCTGATTCTTTTCCTCCCACTGGTGAGCTGGGGTGGGGGGAGTGCTCGGGTCCCGCCGGGTCACAGCTTTGTATCTTACCCCCTTCATGAAGTGCTGAGTTCTTACAGATGTAGATGTAGCCTGGCTGTTTTACTGTATCTTCTCATCTCTCTTTTCGGAATAGCTGTATTTGTTGTATTTTCAAAAATATATATGGTTTTGGGAGGAGATTTCCACCGCCCTGCTCATGCTGGCATCTTCAGGTCTTGTTTTTTTTATCCATTCAGTGACTCTCTGTCTTTTGATTGGTGCATTTAGACATTTTACATTTCGGATGGTTATCGATAGATATGTACTTTTGCCATTGCAGGGTTTATATTTGTGGTTACCAAAGGCTCAAGGGTAGCTTCTCTACTGTCTAACAGCCTAACTTAACTCACTACTAAGCTATTTTAAACACAATCTAAAGGTTCTTTTTTTTCCTGCCTTCTTTTTCTTCCTCCTCCATTCTTTATATACTACATGTCATATTCTATACTCTTTGTGTATCCCTTGACTGACTTTTGGGGTTGTTGATATAATTTTGCAATTGCTTAGTAATTAATTGGTCTACTTCCTTTACTGAGGTTTTATTTTCTCTGGTGACATCTATTTAGCCTTAGGAACACTTCCATATATAGCAGTCCCTCCAAAATACACTATAGAGGTGGTTTGTGGGAGGTAAATTCTCTCAGCTTTTGCTTATCTGAAAATTGTTTAATCCTGCCTCCAAATTTAAATGATAACCTTGCCAGGTAGAGTATTCTTGGTTCAAGGCCCTTCTGTTTCATTGCATTAAATATATCCTGTCACCCCCTTCTGGCCTGTAAGGTTTCTGTTGAGAAGTCTGATGATAGCCTGATGGGTTTTCCTTTGTATGTGATCTTTATTCTCTCTCTGGCTGCTTTTAATACTCTGTCCTTATCCTTGATCTTTGCCATTTTAGTTATTACATGTCTTGGTGTTGTCTTCCATGGGTCCCTTGCGTTGGGAGATCTGTGCACCTCCGTGGCCTGAGAAACTATCTCTTTCCCCAGATTGGGGAACTTTTCATCAATTACCTCCTCAAAGACACTTTCTATCCATTCTTCTCTCTCTTCTTCTTCTAGTACCCCTATAATGTGAATATGGTTCCATTTGGATTGGTCAGACAGCTCTCTTAATATTCTTTCATTCCTAGAAATCCTTTTTTCTCTCTGTGCCTCAGTTTCCTTGTATTCCTGTTCTCTAATTTCTATTTCATTTACTGTCTCTACTTCTAATCTTGTTTTAAATCCCACCATTGTATGTTTTATTTTCGATACTATATTTTTCAGTTTCTATCTTTTTCTTGAATTCCTCCCTGAGGTCTTGAATATTTTTCTGTAGCTCCATGAGCATGTTTATGATTTTTATTTTGAAATATTTTTCAGGAAGATTGCTGAGTTCAGTGTCACTTGGCCTTCTTTCTGGTGTTTCTGGGATTTCGGTTTGTACCAGGTCTTTTGACATTTCATATTTGTAGTAATAACTTGGTGTATGTGCATCCATCTAGTACCCAGAAGCTCTAGTCTCTGGAGCTGCTCAGTTCCTGGAGCAATGGCAGAGGTCAAAGGCGAGCAGCACTGGTGTCTGCCAGGAGGGAGGAGCGGTAGGCTGTGTATCACATTGGGGGGCCTCGGAGCTTCATTGCCAACCATGGAGATGGAGCTCCTGAAGCTCCTGAAAGTTCCCAATCTTCTGTGCTGAGTGTGCTGGGATAATTTTGTCCACCTGTCCTTTCTCCTGAGCAGCAATCTCTGTGCAATCCTTGCCCCTTTAGCAGCCCTCTCACTGTTGGAAAGTCTCTCAGAGTGCCTGCCTTTCTTTTGTCCCAGAGCGGCCGGTTGTGAGTACCTGTTCTCCACAAATGGCTGGATTCTCAGTCTCTCTGAGTATTCCACCTTTCTTAGCTTTCCAACCCCACTAATCTCCAGAGCATCTTGTAATGTAGGTTTGTCCTCCCAGAGCAGATCTCCATGGCTGGGTGTTCAGCAATCCTAGGCCTCCACCCCATCCCTGCTCTGTTTCTCTTCCTCCCACTGGTGAGCTGCGATGGGGAAGAGCTTGGTTCCCGCCAGATCAGGGCTTTGGTACTTTACCCTTTTCCATGAGGTCTGCTCTTTTCCCCAGGTGTAGGCAGTCTGACACGCCCTTCTTTCCTTTTGCTCTTTCAGGGTTAGTTGTATTTGCTATATTTTCATATTATATGTGGTTTTGGGAGGAGGTTTCTGTCTCCCCTCTCACACCACCATCTTTAAGCCAATATATCTATGTCTGTTTAGCACTGTATCCCCAGTACCTTGAGCAGAGTAGGCCTTCAATAAACATGTTTTGAATGAATAATTAATCTGTTTTAGGTATTTAAGATGCACTGATGAATAAACCCTGCATCTAGCCCTAAAAGGCTCCCAGCCTAAAGGAGAAGAAGGCAGGTAAACAGGCTCATCAATTTCCATGAAGCACTGCGAGTGCTGTTGAGAGTGCAGTAGCGTGCTAGGGCGGGAGGGGGCCTGGCTGTGTGGTCATGCAGGGGCGGCAGCTGACAATACTCCAGGGTGGGTGCTAGAGTCCAGGACAGGGGTTTATGACCCCCAAAGGTGTCCGCATAGTCAGCCATGAAACCTGCGACTGTGGTACCTTACATGCCAGGAGCCTTTGCAGGTAGGATTCCGTTAAGGATCTTGAAATGGGAAAAATTTCCTGCAGTATCTGAAAATATTGGGCTGGCCCAGTGGCCTTATAAGAGGGAGTCTCAACTGCTAGACAGGGAAATTTGAAGATACCATGCTTCTGATTCTGAAGATGGAGGAAGAGGCCACCAGCCAAGGAATGCAGGCACCTCTAGAAGCTGAAAAAGGGAAGGAAACATATTCTCCCAGGTGCCTCCAAAAGGAGCTTAGTTCTGCTTGATTTTTGCTCCATAAGACCATTTTAGACTTCCAGCATCTACTACTATAAGATAACAAATTCATGTTATCTTTATCCACTAAGTGTGGCAATTTGCACAGCAACCATGGGAACTCATACAGTGGCCACCACGGGAGGCCTTCCTGCATGGCCTCACCCTGGTACATCGCAGATTAATTCATTCACTGCCCTGCACCATTGTAACCAGTGAACAAAGGGCCTATGCCCTCAAGGAGCTGACGTCATAGGGAGAGCTGATGATCAACAGGCAACTCAAGAAAAGTGACTTCAGAAGTGAGTGGCATGACATAAACAAAGCAAGGTATTTGAAGAAGTCAATGGTGTGTGTGTGGAGTGCTGGGTTAGAATGGTCAGGGGGTTCTCTGAGGGGACACACACATCAAGCCTTGAATACAAGAAGGATCCAGTTGGGTGTGGATCTGAAGGAACAGCATTACTGGCAGAGCAACCAGCAAGGGCACAGGCTGGGGAGGAAGGAGCTTGGAGTGTCTGAGGAGCAGAGGGGGTCCATGGAGCTGGAGGAGAGAACAGTGGGGAGGAGGTCAGAGAGAAAGGAAGGACCCAGAGCATGTGGAGCTTGTATCCACATTAAGGAGTTGGGATTTTATTTCATCTGCAGAAGGCTTTAACTGGGGAATAACAAGACTGGATTTATTTTTTTAAATAATCCACCTTGTTGCTATGTGGTGAATGAACTATGGAGGGGAGGAAGACCAGTACGAGCTGCAGTAATCTATGTGGCAGGCAGTGTTGGCTTGGACCTGTGCCACAGCACTAAGAAAGAAATCTCCCCTCACCTGCCCTCCAATCACCCAGCTCTTCTCCCGGGAAGCAAGCGCTGTCACCAGTTTCTTGGGGGTCCTTCTAGAAACGTTCCCTGTATAAACAGAGCAAATGCAATTTGAATTGTTTTTTAAAATGGGAATCTAGGAAGGTTAGTTAGACCCCTGCTTACAGAGTCATAGAGGGTGTGTTGTGTTTATTCAGAAATAATGATCTTTCCTAAATAAAACTGTCCCTTGAGTAGAGAACTTACTACTTAACCCTAGTCTTGTGCTAATTAAACAACCCACAGATGAATTAATTTTCCCTGAAGGACTTTCCCAATGACGTGAATGGTATTAATTCTTTTGCTATAGATAGGTGCTGTCAGAAATTCACAGACTGGCACCTTGGCAGCTTCAGGGGCCAGCTAAACAAAGAATAAAGAAGACACACTGTGGGTTACACATATCCAAATTTGGGCTTTACAACTTAGTTGTGTTTAAAGATATAGAAATGACGGTGGGGTGGAGAAGTGACCAGAAAACTGTGACCTTCATACAGAAGGCAGAGAACACTTTGAACTATGCTGGAGTTGGGAGGTAAAGGCACTGGGGCCTGGTGGCACCAAGGCTGAATAACAAGCCAATGGAACAGAGGGGCCAGGAAGGAAAGTCCTCAGGGGACCTGGGCAGCAGAATTCTTAAGTCCCTGTCCACAGTGCCCCTTCTGGATAGATAACATAGGAGTCCTCAGGTTTTCTGTGCTCAGCTTTCAATAATGGTGCTTTTGAATATTATATATTGAAACCCTCAACTCTTTTTAACAACAGCAGAAGAATTATTCCCACCATGTAGTTACACAATGCTGCTTCCTAATAGCTAATGGTTTGGTCTCTGCAGTGTCACTTTTACTTTTGGAGCTGTTCTGCAGTTATAGCATTTAAAGTTTTCTTTTTTTTGCTGTATTTTTAAAGCTGTGTTCCTGGGAGCCCTGGAGGTGATTCATGGACTTTTTTTGGGGGGGGGGGTTGATAGGAAGGGATGAGGGGAAGGGTATGAGCATCACATAGGCACATATGCATCCTGCTTTAACAAAAGGAGAACTTTAACCAGTTGCTATGAGTTTCTGAGAGATGCTCAGTTGAAGAAAGGATTCTGACACTTAAAAAATAGAAAATCATAGTTTCATTACATTTTGTAATTTTATAAGATTATAAGAATGGAGATGGATTAAAGATGGCGTGAGAAGTAAGGCTGAGAACTCCTCCCAAAACCACATATAGTGGGTTCAAGATGGTGGCATGAGAGGTGACAGGGAGAACTCCTCCCAAAACCACAAATAGTACAAAAATATAGTTAATTAATACAACTAACCCTAAAACAGCAAGAAGAAAGAAGGCTGAACCAGACTGCATACAGACATCATGAACAGAGCAGACCTCACAAAACAGGTTAACGTACGAAACCCTTAATCTGGTGGGACCCAAGCCCTTCCCCCACCCCAGCTCACCAGTGGGAGAAAGAGAAACAGAGCAGGGAGAGGGTGGAAGCCTGGGACTGCTGAACACCTAGCCCTGGAGATCTTCTCTGTGAGTGGAAGCCTACATTGTGTGGTGCTCTGGGCATTGCGGAGCTTGGACAGGTGGAGGACCTGGGAGACTTGACATTCTGGCCATTTGTGGGGGACAGCATCCACACACGGCCACTCGGTGGCAGAGGAAAGGCAGGCAGTCTGAGAGGCTTCCTAGCAGCGAGAGGGCTGTGAAGGGGCAGGGTTTGCACAGAGCTTGCTGCATGGGAGAAGGGGGAGCTGGACAAGGTTGTCTGGGGCACTCTGCCCAGTAGGTTGGGAACTTTGAGGAGCTTCAGGTGCTCCATTCCGCTGGCTGCCTACTCAGCTCCAATGCCCCCCACTGTGACACATACCCTGCCAGCCTTCCTACTGGCCTGCAGGCACCTGCTCGCAAACTGGCAGTCACTGCACTGGTGCCAGGCCAGCTAGAGGGAGGCCCCACCTACAACAGCTAAAGACACAAAGCATAGAGGCTTACATGTGTGTGCTTGGCCAACTGACTCTGACGCAGGAGATAGGCACTGCAGATGGGAATCAGGAAATAGATCTTTCCTCCCCCCAGGCACCAGCTCCACTCCATGACACCCAACCTCACTCTAGGGGCTGGGCAGCTACAGAGACTGGAGTTTCTGCACACTAGTGGGCACCACACAGAAATATGAAACATCAAAAGAACATGATTCAGAACAAAATCTCACAAACTCCACAAACAGGGCCAAATGAAACTGAACTCACCAATCTTCCTGAAATAGACTTCAAAATAAAAATCATAAACATAGTTCCGGGAAGATGGTGGCATCAGCGGGGTGGCGGAAATCTCCTCAAAACTATATATATCTATGAAAATACAGCAAATACAACTATTCCTAAAAGAGAGACCAGAATATACAGGACAATGCACAGCCTGCATCTGCACCTGAGAGGACTTGGCACCCCACGAGGTGGGTAAGATATGGAGCTGCAACCCAGTGTGACCCGAACACTCCCCCACTCCAGCGCACTGGCAGGATGAGAGGATTCAGAGCCGGGAGGGAGTAGAAGTACAGGCCCGCGAAATAACCAGCCCTGGTGATCTGCGCCAGGAGCGCTGACACACATCGTGCTGTGTATTGGATATCGGAGAGGCAGAAGGTGCAGGTTTTGAGCTGGGAATGTGCCTGGGTCCTCACAGCCGGCTCCCCAGGACAAAAGAAAAGTGCACGCTTTTTTTAGCAGTCTTAAAGAGACAAGGGCCCAGGATCGTCCCAGTACACTCAGCCCAGCAGGCTGGGACTCCTGGAGAATTTCAGACCCCTTGGCTGGTGACTGGGAAAAAGTAGCCACACTGAGACGTCATACAAAGAACAGCCTCCCATTCGTTCCTGCCCTGGCCAGAGCTACAAATGCCCCTGCAGAGTGGGGCCGCCATAGCTGCATAATAGTGGGGCAACAGCGCCATGTATAGCATCCTTATATCTACTCCCACCAGGCGTTTTTCTTTCTTTCTTTCTTTTCTTTCCTTCTTTTTTTTCTCCTTTCTTTCTCTTCCTTCTTTCTTTTTTTTTTGTTTTTGGTTATTATTTTTTTTTATAGTCTTAAAGAGCCCAGCTGACATATGTGGCACCTACCAGCTACCACTTCTACCAACATGAAAAGACAGAGGAATATGGTACAGACAAAGCTCACCCAGACCCAGACAACCCCAGAGAGGGAGCCTGAAGGGATGGAAATGCACAATCTTCCTGAAAAAGAATTCAGAATAAAAGTAATAACCATGCTGATGAATCTACAGAGAAATGTGCAATAGCTGAGGGAGGAAGTGAGGGAAGTCAGAAAGACAATGCAGAAATGAGACAAGCCATCGACGGTCTTAGCAGCAGACTGGACGAGATGCAAGAGACTGTTAATGGAATAGAAATCAGAGAGCAGGAATACAGAGAAGCTGAGGCAGAGAGAGATAAAAGGATCTCTAGGAGTGAAAGAATATTAAGAGAACTGTGTGACCAATCCAAATGGAACAATATTCACATTATAGGAGTACCAGAGTGAGAAGAGAGAGAAAAAGGGATAGAAAGTGTCTTTGAAGAAATAAGTGCTGAAAACTTTCCCACACTGGGGAAGGAAATAGTCTTGCAGTCCATGGAAGCCGACAGATCTCCCAACACAAGGGACCCAAGGAAGACAACACCAAGACACATAATAATTAAAATGGCAAATATCAAAGATAAAGACAGAGTATTAAAGGCAGCTAGAGAGAGAAAAAAGATCACCTACAAAGGAAAACCCATCGGACTATCATCAGACTTCTCAACAGAAACTTTACAGGCCAGAAGAGAATGGCATGATATATTTAACATAATGAAACAGAAGGGCCTCGAACCAAGAATATTGTATCCAGCACGATTATAATTTAAATATGATGGAGGGATTAAACAATTTCCAGATAAGTGAAAGCTGAGAGAATTTTCCTCCCATAAACCACCTCTACAGGACATCTTAAAGGAACTGCTCTGGAGGGAAGCACTCCTAAGGCTAAAACCATGTCACCAGAGAAAATAAAATCATAGCAAAGAAAGCAGACCATCCAAATACTAACTAAAGGCAAAGAATAAAACACCTAATAGATAAAGAATGAAGGAGGAAGAATAAGAAGGGAGAGAAATAAACATCAGACGCTGTTTACAATAACTTAACAAGAAAGGTAAGTAAGATTGTCAGATAGTAAAGAAGCAACCCTTGTACCTTTGGTAACCACAAATCTAAAGCCAGCAATGGCAATGAGTACATATCTACCGATAATTACCCTTAATGTAAATGGATTGAATGCACCAACCAAAAGATACAGAGTAACAGAATGGATAAAAAAGCAAGACCCATCTATGTGCTGCCTACAAGAAACACACCTCAAACCCAAAGATATACACAGACTAAAAGTGAAGGGATGGAAAAAGATATTTCATGCAAACAAGGAGAAAAAAGTAGGTGTTGCAGTACTTGTATCAGACAAAATAGACTTCAAAACGAAGAAAGTAGCAAGAGACAAAGAAGGACATTACATAATGATAAAGGGGTCAATCCAACAAGAGGATATAACCATTATAAATATATATGCACGCAACACAGGATCACCTACATATGTGAAACAAATACTAACAGAATTAAAGGAGGAAATAGACAGCAATGCATTCATTTTAGGAGACTTCAACACACCACTCACTCCAAAGGACAGATCAACCAGACATAAAATAAGTAAAGACACAGAGGCACTGAACAAGACACTAGAACAGGTGGACCTAACAGACATCTACAGAACTCTACACCCAAAAGCAGCAGAATACACATTCTTCTCAAGTGCACATGGAACTTTTTCCAGAATAGACCACATAGTAGGCCACAAAAAGAACCTCAGTAAAGTCAAAAAGATTGGAATTCTACCAACCAACTTCTCAGATCAGAAAGGTATAAAACGAGAAATAAATTTTAGAAAGAAAACAAAATGGGTCACAAATACAGGGAGACTTAACAACATTCTCCTAATTAATCAATGGGTTAACGACCAAATCAAAACAGAAATCAAAGAATATATGGCTAATGACAACAACAACACAAAGCTCCAACTGCTGTGGGCGCAGCAAAGGCAGTTCTAAGAGGAAAGTATATTGTAATCCAGGCCTATTTAAAGAAGGAAGAACATTCCCAAATGAATAGTCTAAAGACACAGTTACTGAAATTGAAAAAAGAAGAACAAATGAGACCCCAAGTCACCAGAAGGAGGGACATAATAAAGATCAGAGAAGAAATAAATAAAATTGAGAAGAATAAAACAGTAGAAAAAATCAACGAAACCAAGAGCTGGTTCTTTGAAAAAATAAACAAAATAGATAAACCCTAGCCAGACTCATTAAGAGAAAAAGAGAACCTACACACCTAAACAGAATCAGAAATGAGAAAGGAAAAAAAACACGACAGACCCACAGAAATATAAGGAATTATAAGAGAATATTATGAGAATCTATATGCTAACAAGCTGGAGAACCTAACAGAAATGGACAACTTCTTAGAAAAATACAACCTTCCAAAACTGACCAAACAAGAAAGAGAAAAACTAAACAGACCAATCACCACCAACGAAATTGAAGCAATAGTCAAAACACTACCCAAGAACAAAACTCCTGGACCAGATGGATTCACGTCTGAATTCTACCAGACATATAGAGAAGAAATAACATCCATTCTCCTTAAAGTTTTCCAAAAAAAATAGAAGAGGAAGGAATACTTTGAAACTTATTCTATGAAGCCAGCATCAGTCTAATACCAAAACCTGACAAAGACCTCACCAAAAACGAATATTACAGACCAATATCCCTGATAAACATAGATGCAAAAATACTCAACAGAATATTAGCAAACCGAATTCAAAAATACATCAAGAGGATCATACACCATGATCAAGTGCGATTTATCCCAGGGATGCAGGGATGGTACAACATTCGAAAATCCATCAACACCATTCACCACATCAACAAAAAGAAAACAAAAACCACATGATCATCTCCATAGATGCTGAAAAAGCATCCCTAAAGACTCCACTCCAAATCTACTAGAACTAATATATGAATTCAGGAAAGTTGCAGGATGCAAAATTAACACACAGAAATCTGTTGCTTTCCTATACACTAACGATGAACTAACAGAGAAATCATAAAAACAATTCAATTCACAATTGCATCAAAAAGAATAAAATACCTAAGAATAAACCTAACGAAGGAAGTGAAAGACCTATGCTCTGAAAACTACAAGACACTCCTAAGAGAAATTAAAGAGAACACTAACAAATGGAAATTCATCCCATGCTCTTGGCTAGGAAGAATAAATATTGTCAAAATCGCTATACTACCTAAAGCAATCTACAGATTCAATGCAATCCCCATCAAAATACCAACAGCTTTCTTCAATGAACTGGAACAAATAATTCTAAAATTCATACGGAACCACAAAAGACCCCGAATAGCCAAAGCAATCCTGAGAAGGAGGAATCAAACAGGGGGAATTACGCTCCCTGACTTCAAGCTCTACTACAAAGGCACAGTAATCAAGACAATTTGGTATTGGCACAAAAACACACCCACAGACCAGTGGAACAGAATAGAAAATCCAAACATTAACCCAATCATATACAGTCAATTAATATATGATAAAGGAGTCTTGGATATACAGTGCAGTGATGACGGCCTGTTCAGCAGCTGGTGTTGGAAAAACTGGACAGCCACATGTAAGAGAATGAAACTGGACTACTGTCTAGCCCCATACACAAAAGTCAACTCAAAATGGATCAAAACCTGAATGTAAGTCATGAAACCATAAAACTCTTAGAAAAAAACATAGGCAAAAATCTCTTGGACATAAACATGAGCGACTTCTTTATGAACATATCTCCCCAAGCAAGGGGAAAAAAAGCAAAAATGAACAAGTGGGACTATATCAAGCTGAAAAGCTTCTGTACAGCAAAGGACACCATCAGTAGAACAAAAAGACATCCTAGAGTATGGGAGAATATATTCATAAATGACGTATCCGATAAAGGGTTGACATCCAAAATATACAAAGAACACACGCACCTCAACAAACATAAAGTAAATAATCCAATTAAGAAATGGGCAGAGGACATGAATAGACAATTTTCCAAAGAAGAAACTCAGATGGCCAACACACACATGAAAAGATGCTCCACATCACTAATCATCAGAGAAATGCATATTAAAACCACAATGAGATATCACCTCACACCAGTGAGGATGGCCAACATCCAAAACACAAACAACAACAAATGTTGGCGAGGATGTGGAGGGAGGGGAACCCTCCTACACTGCTGGTGGGAATGAAAATTAGTTCAACCATTGTAGAAAGCAGTATGGAGGTTCCTCAAAAAACTCAAAATAGAAATACCATTTGACCCAGGAATCCCACTCCTAGGAATTTACCCTAAGAATGCAGCAGCGCAGTTTCAAAAAGATAGATGCAGCCTTATGTTTATCACAGCACTATTTACAATAGCCAAGAAATGGAAGCAACCTAAGTGTCCATCAGTAGATGAATGCATAAAAAGATGTGGTACATATACACAATGGAATATTATTCAGCCATAAGAAGAAAACCAATCCTACCATTTGCAACAATATGGATGGAGCTAGAGGGTATTGTGCTTAGTGAAATAAGCCAAGCCGAAAAAGACAAATACCAAATGATTTCACTCATTTGTGGAGTATAGCAACGAAACAAAACTGAAGGATCAAAATAGCAGCAGACTCACCAACTCCAAGAAGGGAATAGTGGTTACCAAAGGGGAGGGGTGGGGAGGGTAGGTGGGGAGGGATAATGGGATTGTGGGGTATCATCATTGGTGCTCATTGTGTGTGGGGGGTCACGGGGAAGACAGTGTATCTCAGAGAAAACAAATAGGGACTCTGTGGCATCTTACTACACTGATGGACAGTGACTGCAATGTGGTATGGGGGCAAGTCGATAATAAGGGTGAATGTAATAACCACATTGTTTTTCTTGTGAAACCCTTATAAAAGTATGTATCAATGATACCTTAATAAAATAAAAACAAAAAAAACAGGCCATGCCTGTGAAATTGCACCAATATTTTCATCAAGTTCAGTCAACAATAAAATTAAAATAATTATTTGAGGTAATGCATTTTATGCATTACAAAAAAGATTATAAGAATGAGTGGAAAACAGAAAAATAAAAGTCCTGATCTAGAGATGGAAAAATCAATAGGTATAGTGAGTCTTTAACTTCTGTGGAAGTTAAGCCAGTAAATTGTGTTTAGTGTAAACATTAAAGGGTATGTTCAAAATGCTATGACTGTATCATGCAGGATTGGATTAAAAAGGGAAATTTCTTAGGAACTGGGATGTAAATAAGATGATTGTAAAGTGCACAGCAGATAGTAATAACAGGTAACATTTACTGTGTACTTACTTACTCTGTGCCAGCTGCTATACTAAGTGCCTTGTACATTAACCTCATTTAATCTTCATAACACTAGGAAGAATTTTACTAGTATTACATTTTAGAATTAAGACGATGGTTAACCAAAAGGTTAAAAGCTTGTGCAATATAATACAGAGAGTAAAACCAGGCAGTCTTGACTCAAGCTTATTATAGCCTCAGTGCTTCAGCTAGTTTTATAACCCAGAGTGTGGGGCTAGTTTAACTCTGAGTGAGCTTTCAAAATTGAGTTTTCTACAAAATATTATTGAGGGAAATAAAGAAGACCTAAATAAATGGAGATATATACCATGTTCATGGACAGAAAGATGTCATATTATCTCCAAATTGATATATATATTCAATACAAACCTAATCAAAATCTCAAGTTTTTTTATTAAGGTATCATTGATATACAATCACATGAGCAACATTGTGGTTACTAGATTCCCCCGTTATCAAGTCCCCACCACATACCCCATTACAGTCACTGTCCATCAACACAGTAAGATGCTATAGAGTCACTACTTGTCTTCTCTATGCTATACGTCCTTCCCCGTGCCCTCCCTACATTATGTGTGCTAATCATAATGCCCCTTAATCCCTTTATCCCTCCCTTCCCACCCATCCTCCCCAGTCCCTTTCCTTTTGGTAACTGTTAGTCCATTGTGGGGTTCTGTGAGTCTGCTGCTGTTTTGTCCTTCAGTTTTTTCTTTGTTGTTATACTCCACAGATGAGTGATATCATTTGGTACTTGTCTTTCTCTGCCTGGCTTATTTCACTGAGCATAATGCCCTCCAGCTCCATCCATGTTCTTGCAAATGGTAGGACTTTTTTTTGTTATCATTAATCTACAATTACATGTGTAACATTATGGTTACTAGACTCCCCACGTCATCAAGTCCCCACTACATACCCCATTACAGTCACTGTCCATCAGCATAAAAAATACTATAGAATCACTACTTGTCTTCTCTGTATTGTAGAGCCCTCCCCGTACCCACCCACACATTATGTCTGCTAATCATAATGCCCCCTTTTCACCCTTGTCCCTCCCTTCCCACCCATCCTCCCCAGTCCCTTTCCCTTTGGTACCTGTTAGTCCATTCTTGGGTTCTGTGAGTCTGCTGCTGTTTTGTTCCTTCAGTTTTTGCTTTGTTTATGCTCCACAGATGAGTGAAATCATTTGATGCTTGTCTTTTTCTGCCTGGCTTATTTCACTGAGCATAATATCCTCCAGCTCCATCCATGTTGTTGCTAATGGTAGGATTTGTTTTCTTCTTATGGCTGAATAATATTCCATTGTGTATATGTACCACATCTTCTTTATCCATTCATCTACTGATGGACACTTAGGTTGCTTCCATTTCTTGGCTATTGTAAATAGTGCTGCAATAAACATAGGGGTGCATGTGTCTTTTCAGAGTTTTTGTAGAAAGTGACAGAGGAACAAAGTTGGCAGCTTACTCTACTTTGATTTCAAGACTTGCTATAAAGTTACAGTGATCAAGATAATGTGGTATTGGCATAAACATACACAAATAGATCAATGGAACAGAATAGAGTCCAAAAACAGTCCTATAAATACATAATCAACTGATGTTTAACCAAAGTGTGAAGACAATTCAAAGACAAAAGATAGTCTTTTCAACAAATGTTGCTGGAACAACTGTATGTCCACATGCCAAAAGAAATTCAATCCCTACCTCATACCAGATACAAAAATTAATTAAAATGTATCATAGACCTAAACATAAATCCTAAAACTATAAATATTCCAGGAGAAACACTTTATGACCCTGAGCAAGGAAAACGTCCTTGATTCAATATGAAAAATACAATATTTATAATAAAATTAATTTGATTTTGGTAAAATCGATAACTTCTGCTTTCAGAAGACACTGCTAAGAGAATGCAAAGACAAGTCACAAACTGGAAGAAAAAATATTCAAATCACATATCTGATAACTGACTGCAATTCAGAATAAAGGACACTCAAATTTCAATAATTAAAAAATGCAATCTCATTTCAAAAACATGGACAAAGATTCAAACAGATATTTCATCAAAGAAGAAATACATTTGGCAAATAAGCATATGAAAAGGTGTTGAACATTAATATGGAAAAGCATTATTAAATGTTATTTTGGAAAAACATATTAAAACCATAATGAGACAATCCTGTGTCCCTATTAGAATGGCTTAAAAAAAGAACAACCGTTGTAGACAATGTGAAGAAATTGGAATGCTCAACCACTGCTGGTAGGAATGTAAAATGTCACAGTCTTAGAAGAACACTTTGGCAGTTTCTTTAAAAGTAAAGTATACTCCTACAGTGTGACTCATCCAACCAGTGATTCCATTCCTAGGTATTTACACAAAAGAAACAAAAGCAGAGGACTTCCGGGAATATGGCGACGTGAACGGACCAGCACAAAAATTCCTCCCAACATTATATTTATTCACGAAAATACAGCAAATACAACTATCCCTAAAAGAGAGACCAGAATACACAGGAAAGTGCACAGCGTACAGCGACACCTGTGAGAACTTGGCAGCCGGTGAGGCGGAAGGGACACGGAGCAGCGACCTGATGGGACCGAGCGCAGCCCCCCCCCAGAGCTCTGGCGGCCAGACACTCCGGACAGAGGACTCGGCACCCGGCGAGGTGGGACGGAAACGCGATCCAGCGAGACCAGAGCGTCCCTCCACCCCAGCACTCCTGCGGGAGTCCCGGCAAGGCGGGTAAGGTACGGAGCCGCGAGCGGACCGAGCGCCCCTCTCCCCCAGCGCTCCAGTGGGAGGAGAGGATTCAGAGCCAGGAGGGAGTGGAAGTCTGCGCCGGGAGCGCCGACACACAGCCTGCGGTGTAGCGGAGATAGGAGAGACAGAGGGCACAGGGTCGCAGCCCGGAACGTGCAAGTTGCCCACGCAGGCTCCGGGAAGGAAAAAGAAAGGAGAAAAAAGGGAAGAAAAGTGCGTGCTTTACCTCAGTGGTCTTAAAGAGACAGGAGATCAGTAGAGGGGCCGGATAGCCCCGCAAACTGAGCCCAGCACGCTGGGAGTCCTGGGGAGCTTTGGACCCCTTGGCTGGCGACTGGGAAAGGGTGCCAGCCACTGAGACCCCCACGGAAATCAACAGCTTCCCATTGTTTCCAACCCAGCCAGAACTATAGAGTGGCGCTGGAATAGTGGAGCAACAGCGCCACCTACACCACTCGCGCGGAACCGACTCTCGGTGGCTGTTTTTTTTTGTTTGTTTGTTATTGTTTTTTCTCCCCTTTCTTTTCCTTTTTTTCTTTCCCTCTCTTTCAACAGCCTCCCATTCATTCTCACCCGGCCACAGCTTCAAAGGGCCATGTGGAGCGACGTGGCCGCGGCTCTGGAATAGTGGAGCAATAGCGCCACCTACAGCATTCACACAGAAACCACCCCTGGTGGGCGTTTTGGTGTTTTTTTTTTTGTTTTGTTGTTGTTGTTGTTGCTGCTGTTTTCTTTTACGTGTTGCTGCCTTTTCTTTTTCTTTCTTTTCTTTTCCTTTCTCTCTCTCTCCTTTTATTTTTTTATTATTAGTAGAAATTTCTTTTTTTTCTTTTCTCTCCTTTCTTATCTCTCCTTGCTACCAACAACCAATTCTATAGTCATGAGAAGACAGAAGAATATGATACAGACAAAGCTTCAGACAAACACCACCCCAGAAAAAGTAGCTGAAGGAATGGACATGCACAGTCTTCCAGAAAAAGAATTCAGAATAAAAGTCATAGCCATGCTGACGGATCTACAGAAAAATATACAAGAGCTGAGGGAGGAAGTGAGGGAAGTAAGGAAAGATAATGCAGAAATGAGACAAGCCATCGACGAGCTCAACAGCAGATTGAATCAGGTTCAAGACACGATCAAGGAATTACAAGACAGGGAACAGGAATACAAAGAAGCTGAGGCAGAGAGAGATAAAAGGATCTCTAAGAATGAAAGAATATTAAGAGAACTGTGTGACCAATCGAAACGGAGCAATATTCGCATTATAGGAGTACCAGAGGAAGAAGAGAGAGAAAAAGGGATAGAAAGTGTCTTTGAAGAAATAATTGCTGAAAACTTCCCCATGCTGGGGAAGGAAATAGTCTCGCAGTCCACGGAAGCCCACAGATTTCCCAACACAAGGGACCCAAAGAAAACAACACCAAGACACATAATAATCAAGATGGCAAAGATCAAAGACAAGGACAAAGTATTAAAGGCAGCTAGAGAGAGAAAAAAGATCACCTACAAAGGAAAATCCATCAGAATGTCATCAGACTTCTCAACAGAAACCTTACAGGCCAGAAGAGAATGGCATGATATATTTAACGTAATGAAACAGAAGGGCCTCAAACCAAGAATATTGTATCCAGCACGATTATCATTTAAATATGATGGATGGATTAAACAATTTCAAGACAAAAGAAAGTTGAGAGTTTGCCACCCATAAACCAACACTACAGGATATCTTAAATGGACTGCTCTAGAGGGAAACACCCCTAAGGCTAAAAAGATGTCACCAGGGATAATAAAAGCATAGCAAAGAAAGTAGACCATCCAAATACCAACTAAAGGCAAAGAATAAAACACCTAATATATAAAGAATGGAGGAGGAAGAATAGGAAGGGAGAGATAAAGAAACATCAGACTGCATTCACAATAACGTAACAAGAAAGTTCAGTTAGATTCTTAGATAGTAAAGAAGCAACCCTTGAACCTTTGGTAACCATGAATCTAAAGCCAGCAATGGCAATAAGTACATATCTATCAATAATCACCCTAAATGTAAACGGACTGAATGCACCAATCAAAAGACACACAGTAACAGAGTGGATAAAAAAGCAAGACCCCAACAGCTTTCTTCAATGAGCTGGAACAAATAATTCTAAAATTCATATGGAACCAGAAAAGACCCCGAATAGCCAAAACAATCCTGAGAAGGAGGAATCAAACAGGGGGAATTACACTCCCTGACTTCAAGCTCTACTACAAAGCCACAGTAATCAAGACAATTTGGTACTGGCACAAAAACAGACCCACAGACCAGTGGAACACAATAGAAAATCCAAACATTAACCCAAACACCTACAGTCAATTAATATTTGATAAAGGAGCCCTGGA
>JAQQAC010018689.1:38303919-38341875 GCA_029783875.1 Phataginus tricuspis
GGATGTGGAGAAAAGGGAACCCTCCTACACTGCTGGTGGGAATGCAATTTAGTTCAACCATTGTGGAAAGCAGTATGGAGGTTCCTCAAAAAACTCAAAATAGAAATACCATTCGACCCAGGAATCCCACTCCTAGGAATTTACCCTAAGAATGCAGCAGCTCAGTTTCAAAAAGACAGATGCACCCCTATGTTTATTGCAGCACTATTTACAATAGCCAAGAAATGGAAGCGACCTAAGTGTCCATCAGTAGATGAACGGATTAAGAAGATGTGGTACATATACACGATGGAATATTATTCAGCCATAAGAAGAAAACAAATCCTACCATTTGCAACAACATGGATGGAGTTAGAGGGTATTATGCTCAGTGAAATAAGCCAAGCCGAAAAAGACAAGTATAAAATGATTTCACTCATATGTGGAGTATAAGAACAAAGAAAAAAACTGAAGGAACAAAAGAGCAGCAGACATACAGAACCCAAGAACGGACTAACAGTTACCAAAGGGAAAGAGACTGGGGAATATGGGTGGGAAGGGAGGGACAAAGGGGAAAAGGGGCATTATGATTTGCAGACATAATGTGGGGGGGTCACAGGGAGGGCTGTACAACACAGAGAGAACAAGTAGTGATTCTATAGCATCTCACTATGCTGATGGACAGTGACTATAATGGGGTTCGTGGTGGGGACATGATGATGTGGGGAGTCTAGTAACCATAATGTTGCACACATAACTGTAGATTAATGATACCAAAATAAAAAAAAACAAGACCTGTCTGTATACTGTCTACAAGAGACTCACTTCAAATCCAAAGATATATGCATACTGAAAGTAAAGGGATGGAAAAAGATATTTTATCCAACTAATAGGGAGAAAAAAGCAGGGTTGCAGTACTTGTAACAGACAATATGGACTTCAGAACAAAGAAAATAACTAGAGACAAAGAAGAACATTACATAATGATAAAGGGGTCCATCTTACAAGAGGATTTAACTATTATAAATATCTATGCACCCAACACAGGATCACCTACATATGTGAAACAAAAACTAACAGAATTAAAAGGGGAAATAGACAGCAATGCATTCATTTTAGGAGACTTCAACACACCACTCACTCCAAAGGACAGATCAACCAGACAAAAAATATGTAAGGACACTGAAGCACTGAACAACATATTAGAACGGATGAATCTAATGGACTTCTACAGAACACTCCACCCAAAAGCAACAGGATACACAGTCTTCTCAAGTGCACATGGAACATTTTCAAGAATAGATCATATACTAGGCCACAAAAAGAGCCTCAGTAAATTCAGAAGGATTGCAATTGTACCAACCAGCTTCTCAGACCACAAAGATGTGAAAGTAGAAATAAATTACACAAAGAAAATGAAAAAGCCCACAAACATATGGAGGCTTAATAACATGCTCCTACATAATCAATGGGTCAATGCCCAAATAAAAACAGAGATTAAGCAATAAATATATGGAGACAAATGACAACAATAATTCAACACCACAAAACCTGTGGGACACAGCAAAGGCCGTTCTAAGAGGGAAGTATATTGCAATACAGGCCTACCTCAGGAAAGAAGAACAATCCCATATCTACAGTCTAAACTCCCAATTTATGAAACTAGAAAAAAAAGGAACAAATAAGGCCTAAAGTCAGTAGAAGGAAGGACATAATAAAGAATAGAGCATAAGTAAATAAAATTGAGAAGAATAAAACAAAAGAAAGAATCAATAAAAGCACAGGCTGGTTCTTTGAGAAAATTAACAAAATAGATAAACCCCTAGCCAGACTTATCAAGAAAAAAAAGTCTACACACATAAACAGAATCAGAAATGAGAAAGGAACAATCACTGTGGATACCACACAAATACAAAGAATTATGAAAAATACTATGAAAAATTATATGCCAACATACTGGATAAGCTAGGAGAAATAGACAACTTTCTAGAAAAATACAACCTTCCAAGGCTGACCCAGGAAGAAACAGAAAATCTGAACAGACCAATTACCAGCAGTTAAATTGAATTGGTAATCAACAAACTACCTAAGAACAAAACTCCTGGACCAGATAACTTCACCACTGAAATTTACCAAACATTTAGGGAAGACCTAATACCCATCCTCCTGAAAGTTTTCCAAAAAGTAGAAGAGGAGGGAATACTCCCAAACTCATTCTATGAGGCCAGCATCACTCTAATAGCAAAACCAGGCAAAGACCCCACAAAAAAGAAAATTACAGACCAATATCCCTAATGAACATAGATGCAAAAATACTCAACAAAATATTAGCAAACCGAATTAAAAATACATCAAGAGGATCATACACCATGATCAAGTAGGATTTATTCCAGGGATGCAAGGATGGTACAACATTCAAAAATCCATCAACATCATCCACCACATCAACAAAAAGAAGAACAAAAACCACATGATCATTTCCATAGATGCTGAAAAAGCATTTGACAAAATTCAACATCCATTCATGATAAAAACTTTCAACAAAATGGGTATAGAAGGCAAGTACCTCAACATAATAAAGGCCATACATGACAAACCCATAGCCAACATCATATTTAACAGCGAAAAGCTGAAAGCTTTTCCTTTCAGATTGGGAACAAGACAAGGATGCCCACATACCACTTTTATTCATCATAGTACTGGAGGTCCTAGCCATGACAGTCAGACAATACAAAGAAATAAAGGGCATCCAGATTGATAAGGAAGAAGTTAAACTGTTACTGTTTGCAGATGAGATGAAATTGTACATAAAAAACCCTAAAGTATCCACCCCAAAAGAACTGGAACTAATAACTGAATTCAGCAAAGTTGCAGAATACAAAGTCAGTACTCAGAAATCTGTTGCATTCCTGTATACTAGTGATGAACTAGCAGAAAGAGAAATTAGGAAAACAATTCCATTCACAATTGCATCAATAAAAAAATATCTAGGAATAAACCTAACCAAGGAGGTGAAAGATATACTCTGAAAACTACAAGACACTCATGAGAGAAATTAACCAATGCACTAATAAATGGAAATACAACCCATGTTCATGGATAGGAAGAATTAATATTGTCAAAATGGCCATTCTGCCTAAAGCAATCTACAGATTCAATGAAATCCCTATCAAAATACCAACGGCATTCTTCAATGAACTAGAACAAATAGCTAAAATTCATATGGAACCACAAAATACCCCAAGTAGCCAAAGCAATCCTCAGAAGGAAGAATAAAGCTGGGGAGATTACACTCCCTGACTTCAAGCTCTACTGCAAAGCCACAGTAATGAAGACAATTTGGTACTGGCACAAGAACAGACACATAGATAAATGGAACAGAATAGAGAGCCCAGATATAAACTCAAGCATATATGTTCAATTCATATATGATAAAGGAGCCATCGATATACAATGGGGAAGTGCCAACCTCTTCAACAACTAGTGTTGGTAAAACTCGGCAGCTACATGTGAGAGAATGAAACTGGATTACTGTCTAACCCCATACACAAAAGTAAACTGGAAATGGATCAAAGACCTGAATGTAATTCATGAAACCATAAAACTCTTAGAGGACAACATAGGCAAAAATCTCTTGAATATAAACATGAACAATTTTTTCCTGAACGCATCTCCTCAGGCAAAAGGGGAACAAGAGCAAAAATCAACAAATGGAACTACATCAAACTAAAAAGCTTCTGTACAGCCAAGGACACCATCAGTAGAACAAAAAGGCATCCTACAGTATGGGAGAATATATTCATAAAGGACATATCCAACAAGAGGTTAACATCCAAAATATATAAAGAACTCATATGCCTCAACACCCAAAAAGCAAATAACCCACTTAAAAAATGGGTGGAGGATATGAACAGGCACTTCTCCAAAGAAGAAATTCAGATGGCCAATAGGCACATGAAAAGATGCTCCACATCACTAATCATCAGGGAAATGCAAATTAAAACCACAATGAGATATCACCTCACACCAGTTAAGATGGCCAACATTGAAAAGACTAGGAACAATAAATGCTGGCGAGGATGTGGAGAGAGGGGAACCCTCCTACACTGTTGGTGGGATGTAAATTAGTTCAACCATTGTTGAAAGCAAAAAGGAGGTTCCTCAAAATACTAAAAATAGAAATACCATTTGACCCAGGAATTTACCCAAAGAAAAGAAGATCCCAGATTCAAAAAGACATATGCACCCCTATGTTTATTGCAGCACTATTTACAATAGCCAAGATATGGAAGCAACCTAAGTGTCCATCAGTAGATGAATGGATTAAGAAGATGTGGTACATATACACAATGGAATATTATTCAGCCATAAGAAGAAAAGAAATCCTGCCATTTGCAACAACACGGATGGAGCTAGAGGGCATTATACTCAGTGAAATAAGCCAGGCGGAGAAAGACAAGTACCAAATGATTTCCCTCATTTGTGGAGTATAACAACGAAGCAAACAGCAGACTCACAGACTCCAAGAAAGGACTAGTGGTTACCAAAGGGGAGGGGTGGAGGAAGGTTGGTGGGGAGGGAGGGAGAAGGGGATTGAAGGGCATTATGATTGGCACACATGTTGTGTGTCGGGGTCACAGGGAAGACAGTACAGCACAGAAAAGACAAGTAGTGACTCTGTGGCATCTTACTACACTGATGGACAGTGAGTGCAATGGGGTGTGGGGGGACTTGATAATATGGGTGACTGTAGTAACTGCAATGTTTTTCATGTGAAATCTTTATAGTGTATATCAATGATGCCTTAATAAGAAATAAAATGAAATAAATAAAAAAGAGACATCTTACAACCACTAATAGAAGTGGGAAAACAGATTATGTGGGCAGTGAGAAATGCTCAGTATTTCTTAGGGTAATTTTTAGCAAATCTATAGATTGACTACAGTTTACATATTGACTATGTAGACTATAGATTGACAATAAATTTCCAATAATAAATTTCATGGAAACTGGCAGATTGGTTCTAAAATTTATATGAAATGATAAAAGGTCAAAATTTATTTAAAAAAAGAAAAGAATAACAACAAAAGACAAACAGATATAGCCTTTGCCCTGAAGGAGGTTGACTGTGAGGATGGTCTCATATGCGTATATCAAAGCTTACAACTTACACACTTGCAGTTTACTGTATGTTGATTATGCCTCAATAAAGCTGTTAAAAATTGTAATAAATTAAACCAAACTAAATCAACTGTTTATTTAAAAATTGTTAAGTAGAGTTTCTCCCAGAAATGCAAGAATGATTCAATAACAGAAAATGTAAAAATGTAATTTATTTCAATGAGAGTCTCAATGAGAAAATCATAGGATTATCCAAAGGGAGACAAAAAAAGCTTTTGGTAAAATTCAATGCTATTTATAATAAATCTAAGAAATAATTTTTATTAATCAACATAGAAGAAAAATTCCTTTACTTGGTAAAGTTTCATCCAAAAACTGTATAGTGAACATTATACTTAATAGGGAAACATTAGATATATTCTCTTTTTAAAAAAAGCAAAATACAGATCACCACTGTTTAATATATAGTCTCTCTCCAAATGAGTTGTAAACTCTTTGAGGGCAGAGACCTCAAAAATGTTTGTTTAGCACTGTGTCCCCAGTGTCTTGAACATGGTTGGCTGTAAATACATATTTTTTGAACATGTATTCTAGAGATTCTGGCTAATGTGCTAAAAATAGAAAAAGAAAAAATGTACTGTTACCAGGAAAGTTAAAACCACCTTGTTTGCAGGCAATGTGCTTATGCACTTTGAAAACCAATGGAATTAAACAATGAGATGGAGGGAATGACCCTGAGCAGGAACAAGAGAGTCCAGAAGTCTGACAGAAGTGAGGACGCTGGAGATCCCCTCTGCTCAGGACAGGGCTGTCATTCTGGCTGAAGGCTGCTTTTCTCTTCTTAAGCTGCAATTCATCATATGTCGATTATGCTTCAATGGAGCCATTTAAGAAGGTGTCTCCCTCCACAAAGAGACGCCTGGACCAATCCCATCCCTCCTCCCTCCTCCCTCCTGCCCTTATGTCCTTCCTTACTTCCGCCAACATTTAGAACAATACTGCTGTCTGCCTCCCTGACCTGCCACAGTCCCACCTGTTTCCTCTCCCAACTCCTTCTACTCTGCTCTCCTGAAGCCCCCTCAGAAGCCCCCTTCACCTCTAGGCCTTAACTGGAACCTGGCTGTGCCCAGAGCGCACCTCTTTGCTGGATGCCTTCTCCAGTGAAAGCTGTTGTTGCTCCCATACCTCCACATAACTAGGAAGAGGGTGGGGGCGGTGAACCATTTGCTTCTTAATGGCTTCTGCTTGCAACTCCCCTGCTTCTTGCAGGTCCCTCGGGCAGGCACCGTCACCCTCTCCTTCCGTGGTGCTGTTGGTCATTCCTTGGCTCGCTTACTCTTACTGAAAACTTCAGCTCCTGGCCCGCTCTCTTCCTCCCCACACCATCTTTTTTCATCATCCTTGCTGACCTCAATCTCCATTTGGATCTCTCATCCAACACTCTGGCCTCTTGGTTTATTGATCACCTTTTCTTCCATGATCTTCCTCCGTCCCACCAGTCACAACTTAGATGTTGGCATCACCAAAAAACTCATCTTGGGAACCGCCAACCCAGCTCTCCAGTGACCACCTCACCTTCCAGTCCCTTCCTCAACCATGGGTACTAGCTTGTCTCCTTCATAGTCACCTCCAACATGTGGGTCCTCCCATTCCCCCAGCACCCAGCCATCTCCACCTGTTTCTCTTGGTTTCTTTAATGAGAAACGGTAACTAGAGAGTATCAGGCATGAGGAACACCCACTACTGCTGTGTTGGTCACCATTTCTAGGTCTTTTATACAAAGCTGTGTATATATAGTGTTCATACAGATACTACTAATTCCATTTGGAACTGTAAACTTCAGATCTTTCTTTCATTAAAAAGCAAAGTTCTTAAGGACACAGAAATGAAATAATTCAGATATTTAATAATTATTCACTTGCTCTGTTACACATTAAACAGTCTCAGAATAACTAGTAATACCACCTCCAATTATGATTACTGAAAACAGATTTAAAAACTTTCTTTGCAAATGCTATCCCTCTTCTCCTGTTTTTATGGCTATAACATCTACACTGTCAGGTCATATGGCCATCACGTACCATACACTCTCTCTTAACCTTCGTTTAGTCTGTTCTCTCTGTTAGCTAGCATCACCTCACTCACTTGCACCTTGTTGATGCCTCTCTAGGCACGTTGCTTGTCTGAAGTTCATTCTCTAGTGGGCTTCTCAGGAAGGGCTCATGGGAAAAACTGCATATTGATAACAATTTGTGTGTGTCCCTTAGAGTTGAGGGTTGGTTTGCTTTAGTTCATATGTTCTTTTATTGAATATTTAAAATATGTCAACTTCATTTTCTTCTTGCATAAAGCACTGTTGCTGAAAAGTCTCCAGTATCTCATTTGCCCCTTATGAGTCCCGTGCTCTTTTTGCCTGGTCAAAAGATTTTTTTCTTTAAAAAGTCTAATAATTTCATTAGAATATTTCTTGGCGTCAGTCATTCCACGTCAATATTTTTAGGTACTTTATATCTACTTTGAATATATAGTTTTGAAGTTTTTAAATTCGGGAAAGTTTTCTCAAGTAGCCTTTTGGCATTATTTTTCCTGTTTCTTTGCTTTACTTTTCTTTTTCAAAGATTTCTATTCACCTACTAGCAGGGTCCCTGAAGCCAGTCAAAGAAAGTTACCTAAGAAAAGAAAATGTGAGCCAAGGATTTTATCTCGTCTGTCTTTAATATCTCAGTTTTCTCTTGAATCCTCTTCATTTCTTTTTCCTTTTTCATCTTTAATTTCTTGCAAGGTATTATTTGTTGGGTTTTCTGCTCTTGTGTTCCTGTAGTTTAGTCATTTCTAAAACTTTTTTTTCTTTTACTTCTAAATTTTCCTTGAGTTCAAGCACTTCAAATATTTTTCATTTAAAAAATTCTGATTTGTGTTATTCTCTCATTTCTCATCACTTTCTTAATATCTTTTAGTTTGTTTTAAAATAACATGTTACAGTTTTCATCTATTTTGTGAGCATATCTCTCTGCCATGCTATCTTTGTAGGGAAAGTTCCTTATTCTCTTTCTTTTAGTAACTTTGTATAGCATTTAACGTGATACTCTCTCACTCATTTTTACCTGAATTTAATTTTTCTGAAGGATTGTTCAGATAGCTTTCCTCTCTTGACAGAGCTCCCTCTTCTTTGTGTTTTTATTGAAATATAGTTGATATACAATATTATATTGATTTCAGGTAATTTGACAATTATATACATTACTAAAAGCTCACTAGAATAAGTGGAGTTAACATGTAACCATACAAAGGTATTACAATATATTGACTATATTCCTTATGCTGTACTTTCATCCCCATGACTCATTTATTTTACAATTGGATGTTTGTGCCTCTTTAACCCCATCACTTATATCACCCATCCCCCCACCCCCTCCCTTATGGCAACCACCAGTCTTCTTTGTGTTTATGAGTCCATTTATTTTCTGTTTGTTCTTTTGTTTTTTAGATTCCACATTTAAGTGAAATCATATGGTATTTGCCTTTATCTGACTTATTTCACTGAGCATAATACCCTCTAGGTCCATCATGTTTTTGCAAATGGCAGGATTTCATTCCTTTGTATGGCAGAGTAATATTCCATTGTGTATATGTAACACATCTTCTTTATCCATTCATCTACTGATGGACACTTAGATTGCTTCCATATCTTAGCTATTGTAAATAATGCTGCAGTAAATATAGGTGTGCATATATCTTTTTGAATTAGTATTTTTGTTTTCTTTGGGTAAATTCCCAGAAATGGAATTACTGGGAATTCTATTTTTATTTGTAGTTTTTTGAGAAACCCCCATATTGTTTTCCTTAGTGGCTGCAGCACAATTTACATTCCCATCAACGGGGCACGAGGGTTCTCTTTTCTCCACATTCTCACGAACACTTGTTATTTTTTGTCTTGTTGACATTAGCCACCCTGACTGGGGTGAGGTGACACCTCGCTGTGGTTTTGATTTGCATTTCCCTGATGATTTCAGGTGATTTGACAAATGTATACATTACTAAATGTATAGTAATGTTGAGCATTTTTTCGTGTGCCTGTTGGCCATCTGTATCGTTTCTTTGGAAAAATGTCTATTCAGGTCTTCTGCCCATTTTTTATTTGGATTTCTGTGTGTGTGTGCTGAGCTGTATTGAGTCTTCTCACTTGTTTCTGGGTAGTGTTCAAAAATATGGTGGCCTGCTCTCTGCAATTCCCTGGCTTTCTTCCCCTACCCCATTTTTGTCTGGACCTTCTCTTCCTTTGTCTCTGTTGTCCCTGTCCTGCTCAACTTTGATTCCTCTCTCAGTAGTTTTTCTTTGGTATGGGGCCTGTCCTGAAAGGAAACCCTGGACAGTCAGTTTGGAGAGTTCAAAGGAGTAAGGTCGCTCCGACATGTCTAGGCCTTCCTGGAATGAGAGGCCCTTGCCTACAGCTGCGAGTTATGGGGCAGACATCCCAATTTCAGCTGATGCTGTCAGGCTGGCTTGGCCTTTCTTCTGGTTATTTGGAGCTTCTCCTGATACCATGCTCTGATGCCCCTGTTCTCTCCCACACAGATGCCCATAAAAAGCAGATTAGGTGGTTTTTGGTGGTTTCTTCCCACTGCTTTTATTTTAGGATTTATGGTGATACCTGGTTACCTAGTTTTGTTGTAAAAGGAATCCGTGAATTTTTGGTTTTGCCAACCAGTTGCTCTGTTTCATTTTCATTTTTGTTTTAGTGGACATATGAGAAATCCAAAAACAAGGTTTCCACGTCGCTGTCATCTCCCTGTCCCTGCCACACAAACCCCCGAGGCACTTTCATACTGGAACCTGCCTGTGCTTTATTATTTCTTCATGTTGTAATGATATGTGTACATGTGTATTGTATGTTTCTTCCTGCAGCAAGCACCATGGGAGCTCAGGAACAGTGCCTGGCAAAATAATAGAGGATCAATAAATATTTGTTGAAGGAAAAATGTTTTAGAAAAAGCTGCATGTTCAGAGGCTGAGACTAGAGTTTGTGGCAGATCCATACAGTGGGCTAGAGGAGTGGTAAGAGATAAGGCTGGAGGGTTAGGGCAGGTCAGGGCAGGGCCTTGTGGACAGTTAAGGAGTTTGTGCTTTATCCTGAGGGCAGTGAAAATCCTTTAAAAGATTTTAAGCAAGGGGAGTGAGCGTGGTGCAGCAGGGATGGGGGGTGGAGGGGTTTGGTGGTGGAAGGTGTGTTTGGGGAGGGGGTAGCATTAGGGATGTAGGCGCCTCCAGACAGCGAGTTCATTTCCCTGGTAATCAACAGCGAGCTGCTCGGTTCGGAGAATACTATCCCTTTAATTGAACAGGCTAGGTACAAATGTATACCTTTCAGCCACACTCTTAGAAACGCACCTCTCCTTGCCTGAAAGCAGTTTCAAAAACACAGCCAGGCTATTTGGGAATAGTGGTGCTTGCAGCGCTTGTGGACAGTCGATTCCTGCCAACGAACTCGTCATGAGGGCCCAAGGCAACGGGTATCACCTCAAGCGTTTTACATGCTCTACCTGCCGGAATCGCCTCCTCCCAGGAGATCGGTTTCACTACATCAATGGCAGTTTGTGAACATGAGAGACCTACAGCTCTCATCAATGGCCATCTGAATTCACTTCAGAGCAATCCACTACTGCCAGACCAGAAGGTCTGCTAAAAGGGCACAGTAATGCAGAATGCGTGCCTTCATCTCAGATTCTGTTCATCGCAGGTGGAGCCCATGCGTCTTCAGTAGACAAGTCACCTTTGCAGCTAGCACCAGCGCCTGCTCCGTGCACTGCGCCTTCTTTAGTCTTGATTGCCCTTCCCGCATTTATTGGTGTATTAAAATGACTGCATATGAACATTAAGGACTCCATGAACCTGGGCTAATGGGAGACTGTAGAGAAAATGAAAAAAGATCCACCGGAGGACATCTTTGTTGGGGGGGGAGATGACTAATGAAGCTAATTAAAAAAAGAATTTAAATCTGCTTTCTACCCTCATTAACAATTAGCAGAGCACTGGCCAGAGTTTGCATCCTGTGTTTTACCTGAACAACATTCTATCTGCTCTTTGTATATTTAAGTGTCTTAAGGAAAAGTGTTTCAATCAAAACAACATGAGAGAAAGGAGAGATGTGGCTTTCGTGATCTTCTATCACGAACATTTTTATTGTATCTCTGTAAAATACAATGTATGTATGCATGTGAGTGTTTTCGTCCTAATGTTGCTACTCTCATGGCAAAGACCGAAAAAAAATTGGAAAAAAGATTGGGCTTGTAGCAGCTACTGTGTAGACATTTTCCCCACTTCTAATTTGCTGAATGAAGAAAAAAATATTTTATTTGTGATATTTTCAGAGACATTTGTTCTAGTATGGTGTATTTAAATAATAAAAACTTAAAAGAAAAAAAAGATTTTAAGCAAGGGAATGGTCTGGTGAGACTTCTGGGTTTTTGGTTGGTTTGTTTTTTTAAACATCACAAACTTCAGGGTACAGAATGGACTGTGGTAGGCAAAACTGGAGACAGGATTAGAATCCACGAAAATGGAAATAATCATCCATGGATTACTTGAGTATAAATGATGAATAAAAAAATTACAGTGATCTGATTTTTCATATAGCTTACACAGTGGAAAAACATAATCAGAAACTAAAAGGCACTAGAGTGAATAGAAAAAGGATGACTCTCAAAAAGATGATAATTAGCCAAGATAAATGAAAGTTCATTCATTCAGGCCCCCAATTCACAACTGATGAGCAAGTACAGGCTCATTTAATACTAGTTTGTGGAAAGACAAAAACTGACCAAAAATATTAATTTAATTTATTCTTTTCTGAAACAAAAATATTTTGCTTTGAGATAAAATTCACATATTATATAATTAATCCATTTAGAGTGTATAATTTTGTTTTCTAATTGTGGGTAAAATTATAACATTTCCAGAATATCTCGCCTGGCTTTAGTGCATTTGCATATCTTCGGGGTGGAGAGAAGTTCATCTCCATGTCAGTGGGTAATTACCTGGGCAACGAAGGGTGTGTCTGAACCTGAGAGTTTAAAGGGAGGGGCTGGCTTGCTTGTTTGCTTCTTCAGGAGCAGAGGAGAGAGATAGCCCAGGACTGCAGTCTGTAAGCAATAAATGGATTTTAAACTTTTTTTCTCCCTTTGAGTGACTTCAGTTTTTAGAGGTATTTTGCCCCGGGGTTCCTCTCCCTGGACTTACATCTGGTGGCAGTCGGCAGGGTGCCTCTGAACCCGAAATGTGCCATAATGGGTGTGACCTTTGGGAGGGCTGCGCCTGTGGATGGTGGGGAGGCCCCAGTGGATGCAGCGGCCGAGGGTGCCGCTTCACCTGTTATCCCCCCAGCTGTGGGGCTGCCAAGTTGGGAACCCCTAGTGGGGAACTGGTCCAGGCTAAAGAGGTGCAGCCTTCCCCGGAACTGGGGAAGGGTGGAAACACCGGAAGCTGCAGAATTAGCCCTCTGTGAGTTGGAAGACTGCTTGGAGACCTTAGGGGGCTGTGTAGCGGCTGGCATTGTACGGTCTCTTTTCATCGAGATAGTGGAAAATGTTATACAGGAGAAAGAGAGGATTATCGAGGGACTTAGGCGGGAGAGGGACACACTTCAGCATCGCTTGGAGGCACTGGGCCATAACCTGTGGGATGCTGTTAGAGAAGAGAGACAGTTATTGAAAAGGCAGCTCATGCTCCTAGAAGATTCCTTAGCAGCGGCGAGGGGGGAGACGGCAGGAAAAGCAGCGTTGCAGGAGGCCGTGGGGGGGGGGGGGAGGAAAGAGGGGTGCCTTCCGCCCCGGAAATGGTGGTGGAGGAGCCATTGGTGGGGGAGCCCGAGGGAGAAGAGGAGGAGGTGGGGCCACTGGCGGATCTGCTCCCCAGGCCACCGCCGGAGGTACCATCTTCTGCTTTAAAGGCCTGTCCAGCTGTAATTAAGAACATAAAAACGAAACAACCGGGGCTTCTCAGGGGGAGGAGCCACCCTCTCCCCAGGTTGTGGAGCACTCCATGCTCCGCCCCTGTGCCCAGGATGAGCTGGTGGACATGAGCGTCCCGCATAGGCAGAGGCCATCGGAATCCCTGCCTACGGCTTTTACGTCTCTGGGATTTGGGGGCGGAAAACATTGTTGTGTCGGGTACTGAGATGAGTAGAATGGCTTCCCTGATGACTCACCCTTCCCTCCGGCAGCGGTTGCAAAATGCCCGTCACGCCTCAGGGAATCAGACCCTCCTGGAATGGCTGACAACTGCCATCAGGACAGTTTGGCCTAATCAGGATAATTTACCATATTTTCCCAATAGTTGGAAAATGTATGCAGAGCTCCAACAGGTACTGTGGGAATTGGGTATGAAAAACATCATCTATAATATGGACCCCCAGGGCCCTGATGAGGAGGTGTTCACTGTAGGAATGAGAAACCTGGTGCTGCATCAGCTCCCACATCTCTCTTTGGGCCCCTAGTGAATACTCTTGCCCCCCACCTAGGGCAACCCATAAGGGAGGCTACTCGTACTTTAGCAGATACGGGGGAGGTTGAAATAAGGGCACGGAGGGAAGTACCAGCCATGACTGAAAGGAGAGGTGCAAAAGGCCCCGTGAAGGTCTTGAGGACCCAGATGTGGGCTGATTTGATAAAGACCAGGGTAGTGAAAGAAAAACTCAATGGGCAGCCCAATAGAATATTATTAGAACTTGTCCTCGCCAGCAAGGACTTTAGAAGACGTGGGAAACCTCGAGGAAGCCGCGACCACCTATGGAATGGGATGAGAGAAAAAAGGACACGGAGACAAGACAGTTTTCTGATCAAGTCTCGTTTATTCGGAAAGTGAACAATGCTTATATACTAGAGGTGCGGGCGTAGGGGAAGGTGGCAATCTCTGATTGGTTGCCAATAATGTGGCTATTTACAAGGTCCAATCTTATACTAAGTGGTGCGTATGCGCAGTTATTACTGGCGGGAAGCTGTGATCAAGAAGGAGTAAACAACAAGATGGAGGCCTATTGCTAAATCAAGTTACTTCCTTGTTCTAGTGGTTACTGGGTGTTTCTTCATTGACAAGGGTCAGGTATTTTTCCACTGCCTAACTTCCTGGTTCTCATGCTCTAGCAGAGAGGAGGGGAAAGAGGGCAAAGATCTGTGGTTAGTATAGAAGACGGAGGAGCTCTCACAAAATGGTGTTACAGATAACAACGCAAAATGGTGTCGCAGATGACAACGGTCCCTGACAGTTCCCCCTTTCTTTTATATTTAGAGGGGCGGAAACTGAGGCCTGTCTTAGGCTATGTGTGCGGCTGTGGCAGATGAGCTCTGTGTGCACTATAGGATTTGGACTTTCGGGAAAATGTCTGTCTTAGGTTGTTTAGCAGAGGTACAATGCTTACCCGTCATGGAGGAATCTAAGCAGCTGTGGCTTAGTCTCTGTCTTAGGTTGCAAGTGTACTTGCTAAATCTTACCCGTCTCTGACTACTTTTCCAGCACTGAAAGCCAAATCTGCGCAGAAGAACTAAAGGTTTCTACGCTAGTACACAGGCTTTGTAACACAATATTCCCGTCGTGGGCTCTCAGAATCCAGATGCTTTAGGGCCACTTGGTAGGCGCTAAAGTCTTAAAAAATAGGGGTGTCATTTGGGCATACACCTGCGTAGTCATCTAGTCCTCGCTCAGTGAGGTCTAAGCGATGATAGTGGACTTGGATCGGTTTGGTTCGCAGATCATCTATTTGATTTTTTATGAATTGTGAGAGTCTCCTTAGGGCCCAAGGGCCGAATGAAATAAGGAGGAGGAGTCCAAGTAAAGGGCCAAGAATGGAGGGGAGTAAGGTGGTTAAGAAGGGGGAGGCGGAGAACCAGTTCTTATACCAACTTTCAGCCTGTTCTCTTTCTCTTTTGCGTTTTTCTAAACTTTCTTTAACTTTTTTCATGCTGTCTTCTACTATCCCTGTTTTATCTGCATAGAAGCAGCATTCTTCTTTAAGAGCGGCACAGAGGCCTCCTTGTTGTAGAAGAAGTAAGTCTAGTCCTCGTCTATTTTGGAGAACTACTTCAGATAGTGATTGGAGTGATTCAGTGAGTGCTGTAATGCCTTTTTGAATTTCGGTTAAATCTGCATCTATGGCTGCAGTGAGTCTGTTGTACTGCTGATCAGAAACAACAAGGGAGGCGATGCCTGTCCCTGTGCCTACAGCACCAAGGCCAATGACAAGGGCTAGGGTGGCGGCAGCGATAGGTTCTCTCTTACTTTTATGGCTGGAATCTTCACTCAGGAAAGGGAAGAATTGGTCCGCAGCGTAGATGTCAATTCTAGGGATTAATTGAACTAGAATACAGAAATCATGATAAGCAGACAATGTGTGGATAGAAATATGAGCTGTAAGGCCAGTGGCACAGGCAAAATATGTCCCGTTAGGTGCAGGTATATAGGAGTCATAGGGAGAGGGGGTGAAGGTTTGGTTGCACAATGGCGTGATTTGTTGGGGTGGTATAACAGATGGGCTATGAACACATGTTCCCATCCCAGTTAATTGAGTTAGGGTTAGTCCTTCTTTATGAGAGGCTTGAAACCTAAATAGGTTTTGAGTGTTGTTGGTAGGCGTAAGGTTAGCGAGAACTGCAATACCTTCATAGAATGGTGGAGAGGAGTGGAAGCAAAGCCAACAATCAGAGGCTGTGTTGGGCTGCGTGGAATTGAGTAAGTTCCACGATTCGTTAAGCATGTTGAGAAGGGTTTGTTCTGAAGAAGGTGGTGCAGGGGGCATAGTTAGCTGTAGGGGTGAAGAGTTGGTGGTATGGGTGGTATCGTTATGGGAGGGGGGAACAGGGGCTAAGCGGTTGGTGTTTCCAGCACTAATTACTTTATTGGGACCTGCTGCTATACTAAATTGGTGTGGTGGAGTCTTAAGGAGTTTAATTTTGAAACGGAGTCCTGTATCATGGCCATCCGCATATAGGCGGAGCCCCCACTCAAATCCTCGGGCAGTCCAGTCTTGCTTTTTTCCTTGATCAGTAAAGGTAATAGAAAGAGGAGTGCTCCAATTGACAAAGGAGCTTTGGCTAGGTATAGAAGAAAAAGCTGTTTTAACAATTATATAATCCCAGTTGGAAGAAGGGCGCCAATAGGCGTCTCCAGTAGTCTCACAGCCCCAAGAGGCGCAATAGTAGTCTGATTGATAACCACATTTATAATTGAGGGACCGATCCCTATGAGGTCCTGGGCATACATAAAATCCTTGAATGGCACGGTCTTTCCAGGTTCGGGTCTTATTGGAGAGACCTCTAGTTAGCTCGTGACGTCTAACATTGTTGGCGCAATACCCTTTAACCCCGCATTCTCCGACATTGAGGCATTGAGGGGGCTCCGGAGAGGAGGGGGCCAGCAAGTGGGAAGTTCCCCACCCGGAGTCGGAGGCACCAAGGGCGAGCCGACACAGATCAGGTGTTAATGTAGGCCAGGGGGTGTAAGAACTTATGCTTGAGATGGAATGGACAACATCTCCAGCTTCATTAATAACTTGCCATGTGTAGTTGAATAATTGATGAGGAGAGGACTGTCTGGAGGTGCCAAAGACGAAGGGAAGCCAAAACAGGAGCAATGGTAGAATCATCTTTCTGCGAGAAAAAGAGGAGGGAAATCTCAGGGCGTGCTCTCCCTGGATGGGGTGTTGTTAGCACATTTGATAAGTCTTTCGGGTAGCCATCTAGCTGATTGATGTTCTTGATCATAGACACAGGCGTGTCCTTTTCCCCATATGATTACTGGATGGGGTCCGTGCCACTGATTAGTTAGGGGGTCCTTCCAAAGGACCTGAGCATAAGTATCTTTGGTGGTTGGATGCCATAGTCTGTCTGCTGCAGACTTGCCTTGTTCGTCTATTGTTAAGAAGTTGAGGACGAACAATGCATGATTGAGAAGGTTTTTAGGATTTTTATAATAGTTAGAGAGCTCTGTGGAGGATCCTTTTTGTTTAAAAATTTGATTTTTAATTTTTTGATGAGCTCTCTCTACAATCCCTTGCCCTTGGGGATTGTATGGGATGCCAGAAAGGTGTTTTATTTGGAGGCAAAGGCAAAATTCTTTAAAGCTTTTAGCAGTATATCCAGGACCATTGTCCGTTTTTATACGTTTGGGAACTCCTAGCACAGTGAGGCATTGGAGGATGTGAGAGATGACATGTTTGGCAGCTTCGCCGCTTTGTAGGGAGGCAAAGATAAAACCACTAAATGTGTCGATGGTAACATGAACATACTTTAGGCTACCAAAGAAAGGGATGTGAGTGACATCCATTTGCCATAATTCTCCGGGGGTGAGCCCTCTGGGATTGACCCCTAAATGAGGCTCAGGGAGAAACATGACACAATTATGGCAGTTTTTTACAATGGTTCTAGCTTGCTCTCTAGTTATTTTGAATTGAAGACGAAGGGTTTGAGCATTCAGGTGATGTAATCTATGAGCTTCTTGAGCTTGGGCGAGGGGGGTAGAGGTAGATACATGAGCGGCTAATTTTGTAAGTTGGTCAACTGTATTATTTCCTTCAGCTAGGGGTCCTGGTAAATTGGAATGGGCTCTGATATGTCCTATAAAAAAGGGATGTCTCCGCGTTAGTATAAGCTTTTGTATGTCACTGAATAGAGATGCATTGGTAGAAGGTTTGATATAGGGAGTAGTTTCTAAAAGAGGTATGGATTGGGCAACGTAAGAGCTGTCAGTGTATAGGTTAAAGGCTTGGTCTGAAAGATCTTTAAACACTTGTAGAACAGCAAAAAGCTCTACAAGCTGAGCGGATTTGAAAGGTGTTTGGAGGGTTTTTTGGTAGTTAGATGAATGAATGGCTGCAAGACCTGTAGAAGAGCCGTCAGTAAAAACTAGCAAGGCACTTCGGATCGGCTGAGGAGAAGTTACTTTAGGGAATATAAGTGGTGTTCTTTGCAAAAATTGGAGTAGCTTATTGGAGGGAATGTGGCATGAAAATGTTCCTATAAAGCCGATGCAGGCTATTGTCCAAAAGTCATCATTTTGCATAAGCCATTCTATTTGTTTCTCTGCATAGGGAGTGACAATAGATGAAGGGTCTCTCCCAAAAAGTTTGTGAGTGACTGTTCTTCCTTCTAAGATTAGAGCTGCCATAAGAGAGGGGTAGGTAGTGAGAATTCTTGAGGGGGAGGCAGGGAGATGTATCCAATATAGAGGTCCCTGCTGCCAAAGGATTCCAGTAGGGGTAAAGGTGGAAGGAAACAATATTAGGAGCAGAGGTTTTGTGGGATCATAGTAGGAAACTCTTTGTTGTTGGATGGCTGTGGATACTTTGTCGATAGCAGTCTGAGCCTCAGGAGTGAGGCTTCTGCTCGATGTGGGGTCAGAATCCCCCTTTAAAACATCAAATAGAGGTTTAAGATCTCCTGTAGTAATATGGAGGTAAGGACGTAGCCAGTTTATGTCTCCTAAAAGCTTTTGGAAGTCGTTTAAAGTGTGTAAGTGTTGTGTTCTGATGGAGAGTTTTTGTGTTTTTATTTTATGGGGAAATAGTTCAAAGCCTAAAAAGGTGTGGGGGGGCTGTAGCTGAATTTTGTCGGGAGCTATTTGAAGTCCTCGATTTTTTAAGGCTTCTATAATTAATTGTGATAGATAGAGGATTTCAGAATGACTAGGACCGGCTAAAAGGATGTCATCCATGTAATGGATAAGGTAAATATGAGGGTGCTGTAAGCGGAAGGGATTGATGATTTGAGCTACAAATTTTTGGCAGAGTGTAGGACTATTAGCCATTCCTTGGGGAAGGACTTTCCATTGAAAGCGGGGCATAGGGCCTATACAGTTGACAACGGGGACACTAAAGGCGAATCTTTTTCTATCTTGGGGGTGTAGGGGTATAGAGAAAAAGCAGTCTTTTAAATCAATGACAATCTTATGGAAGTTGGTAGGGATGGCAACGGGGGAGGGGATACCTGGTTGTAAAGCTCCCATAATTTGCATAGTTTGATTGACCTTTCTAAGATCTTGCAAAAGCCTCCATTTGCCCGATTTCTTTTTAATAACAAAGATGGGGGTATTCCATGGGGAGGTGGAGGGTTCGATGTGTTCTGCTTCTAGTTGTTCCTGCACCAACTGAAAAGCAGCTTGGGCTTTTTGAGAAGGGAGGGGCCATTGATCAACCCAGACCGGCTCATCACTTTTCCAAGTGATAGCATCGGCCCAAGGTGCAGGAGTGTCAATAGCCCTTATGAAAAATTTTGGGGGGTTTGGGGGTATCCTATACCTGTTTTATCTGTTTTTTGAGTGATTGTTATGGGGCTGGGGTTGCCTTGTAAGTGTTTTCCTAGTCCCGATCCAGGGGTCCACCCTTGTTTTTTTAATTGCCTGGAGGCAAATTCATTATTACTGCAAAGGACAACATTTAATTGTTCTAGAATGTCCCTTCCCCATAGGTTAACGGGGAGTCCAGGGACTACAAAAGGGCGAACTAGGCCATTGTTCCCTTCAGTATCCTCCCATCTTAAAAATTTTGAACTTTGTAAGGTATTATTGGACTGGCCAATGCCCTGTAAATGGGTTAATGAGGGTTGTAAGGGCCATGATTGAGGCCAATGGGTTTGGGATAAGACTGTAGCGTCAGCCCCAGTATCTAGTATACCTTGAAAGATTTTTCCATCAAGTTTAAGCTGGAGGGTGGGCCTATCAGTAGTAATCTTTTGCATCCAATAGACATCTGAGGAGCCAGGGGTGGAGGCTCCCCGGTGATTGCTTAGAGAAGGATAGGCGGGAGAAGATGAGGGCAGGGGAATAGCTTGTGCAATGCGGGTGCCTGCGGGTATAAGATTAGGTCCTAATGGGGAGGATACAATAAGTTTGATTTCTCCTGTATAGTCACTGTCTACTAGAGTAGGATGGACTACAAGACTTTTGAGGGTTGATGAAGCTCGCCCAATAATGAGGAAAAATGTGTCTTGGGGAGGGGGCCCGTGAACTCCTGTAGGGATGATTGTTGGTCCGTCTTCAGGGGTTAATATTGTGCGGGAGGAGGGACTGAGGTCCAGGCCTGCGCTCCCTGGGGTGGCGCGCTGCAAGGATTGTGCCCTAATGCCCTCGGGGCAGGTTGGCTTTGGGGAGGGGCCGAGGGCTGGCCCCATGGCCCGTTCCCGAAGGCTGTTGGTAAGGTATTGATGCCTGGGGGGGGCAGTGGACTCCGAGTGATAGGTTGTCCATCGATATCTGTTTTGGATTTGCATTGATTGGCCCAATGTTTGCCTCGGCGACACTTGGGGCAAACAGTAGCTGGTAAAACAGGGCTGGGAGTTATGTTTGTAATAGCTTGGGTTTGTCCTTGCGTGATCATAGGGCAGTTCTTAGCCCAATGTCCAGGTTGTTTACATTTAAAACAGACATTGGGTTTGTTAGAGGATAAAGCAGCTCCAATTGCAACGCCAATGGCATGTGAAGCTGAATCGATCCCTGAACAGAGTTTGATGAAATCTGTAAGGGACTTTCCGCGGCGGTTGCCGCGGAGTGCTGCTTGACAAGCAGGATTAGCTTTCTCATAGGCTAGCTGAAGGACAAATGGGCTTTCGCTTTCCTGGGGGCCGAAAATACGCTCGGCGGCTTCAGTTAAGCGACCTATAAAATCTGTATAGGATTCTTGCGTTCCTTGTCTGATTTTGGATAAAGAAGAAGTGGAACTTTTAGTAGGGAGATTTTTCCAGGCTGCTAAGGCTGTCGCTTGTACTTGGGTCAAGATGGCTTGGCTGAACTGCTTTTGTTTCTCAAGATCAGAATAAGGCTCAGTACCTAAAAGCTTATTGATGTTCCAACGCTCGGCTCTTTTTTGAGAAGAGGATAAGCTGCTGATAAACGAGCGACAACGATCGTCATAATCAGTTTTCCAGTGGAGATAATCTCCTCTAGAAAGAACAGCTTTTACTAGGTGGAACCAGGTGGACGGAGTGGGGTGAATGGATTCACAAATGGCTTCTAAAAGCGATAGGGTGAAAGGAGCGGAAGGGCCGTACTGGGAGACTGCGTGTTGCAACTCTTTAAGGTGTTTGAAACGCAGTGTACGAGGACGCCGTAAAAGAAGAGGAGGGGGGTGGCCTTCGCCGTCAGAGGAGGTATCACCGTTTGCCTCTTCCCCCCCTTCATCTTCGGAGGAAGAGGAGCGTAAGCGAAGAGAACGGTTACTTTCAATATCAAATGGCGCGGCCGCAGCCGCGGAGGATGAGCCGTCAGCAGCGGCAGGGTTGTCTGAAGAGCGGGTACAGACAGGAAAGATAAGTGGAGTTTTATGCTTGGGAGTTGGTGATTTTTTACGGGATTTAGAGGGATCGGAAGGAGCTGGGTTGAGATGCTGGGTAGAGCTAAGAGGCCTGACGGGTTGGGTAAGTGAGAGTTGAAGGTCCTGGAGTTCTTTAAGGAGAGCGTTACGCTCGGTCTGTAGTTGTATCATATTTTTAAGGTCTTTTATATCGGCGGTGAGTGCAGCTTGTGAATGAGAAATTAGGGAGCGGAGTTGTGGGTCTATGACGGGAGCGCAAAGAGGTGGAGGTTTAGGAAAATGGAGAGGAGAGGAGGGATTGCAGCCACCATATGGAGGGGGGAAAATATTAGGGAAGCTCGAAGGATGATGAGCGGGTGGGTCTTTCGGAGGAGGAGACTCATCATTAGAGGGGATTGAAGGAGGAGGTTGTGTGGGGATGGCGGGGTAAATAGACGCAGGTGGAGGGCGCTCAGAGGGGTGTTCGGAAGGGACGGGTGAAGGAGGGGGGGAAAGCGGAAGTAGAGGAGGAGAAGAAGATGGAGGAAGAAGATTCTCAGGAGGGATATCTACAATAGTGTGTCTAGAGGGCGTTCGGGATAGGATAGGGGGGGAAGTAAGAAATTCAGTGGCTGAGACAACGGCTTGGGTTGCAGAGGGATGAAAACTTTTGGCATGAGAGAAAATGTCATTGATCATGTTCCAGTAGGAAAAGGTTTGAATAGGGACCCTTTCTGGCCCTACAGCCTCATAGTGCGCCTGAAGGCAAAGTCTAACGCGATCCCACCGTTTAGGGTCTATAACTCCTTCTTGAGGAAACCAGGGACAGACTTCCTGAATATACTGAAAAAACTTCAAGAGATCTTGTTTCTTAACATGTGCCCCTCTCTCCCGGAGGCACTGTTGAATATCTTTTAAGAACTGTGCCTCCTTGGACAGTTCCTGTCCCATTATGAATTCAGAGAACGTCCGAATGGACTCACCCGTTAGCCGTCCGTTTCGTCGTCACCGATCGGGCGGCTCCCGAGTTGATAACTCGGCGAGTCTTGCGCAGCTGCGGCTACTTTCTCTTCTAGGCTGGGGGGCTAGGACCCTCGAGCCCCACGTTGGGCGCCACTTGTCCTCGCCAGCAAGGACTTTAGAAGACGTGGGAAACCTCGAGGAAGCCGCGACCACCTATGGAATGGGATGAGAGAAAAAAGGACACGGAGACAAGACAGTTTTCTGATCAAGTCTCGTTTATTCGGAAAGTGAACAATGCTTATATACTAGAGGTGCGGGCGTAGGGGAAGGTGGCAATCTCTGATTGGTTGCCAATAATGTGGCTATTTACAAGGTCCAATCTTATACTAAGTGGTGCGTATGCGCAGTTATTACTGGCGGGAAGCTGTGATCAAGAAGGAGTAAACAACAAGATGGAGGCCTATTGCTAAATCAAGTTACTTCCTTGTTCTAGTGGTTACTGGGTGTTTCTTCATTGACAAGGGTCAGGTATTTTTCCACTGCCTAACTTCCTGGTTCTCATGCTCTAGCAGAGAGGAGGGGAAAGAGGGCAAAGATCTGTGGTTAGTATAGAAGACGGAGGAGCTCTCACAAAATGGTGTTACAGATAACAACGCAAAATGGTGTCGCAGATGACAACGGTCCCTGACAAGAACTGTGGCCCTAATTAAAGCCAGAGCAGCAGTTCCAGCTGCTGAGGTCCAGGACATGGAAACCAGAGTCAAGGCCTTATGCCCAGCCTGTGTCCCTGCAAAACTTCATGGGAGACAATACTCAGGATTTGCCTGAGCCCTCACCCCCAGAGAAGGATGACTGAGCATCGCGGTTCCACTGAGGGGGTGGTCAAAGTCTCCACCTTGGGGGACATGGTGGGGACCAGAGGCCACATGTAGAATTAGCAATTCATTGGTCCCCTGTGAAGGTACAACGTGTCCTGGCGCCGGTGGACACAGGAGCTGAGTGTTCTCTGATTCATGGCAACCCTGAGCGGTTTCCCGGGACCCCTGCTGTGATAGATGGCTATGGGGGTAAGGCAATTAGAGTGAAGAAAGCCCAAATTTCATTGGGGATAGGTTGTTTATCCCCAAAGGAGTATACCATGTACATTTCTCCCATCCCTGAATATATTTTGGGGGTAGATATCCTGAAGGGCCTGTGGTTACAGACCACTGTACGTGAGTTCAGACTGAGTGTATGTGTGGTAAAGGCAGTTCTGAGGGGACATGCTAAGCACCCACCTGTAGCTCTGCCTGTACCTCGGCGGGTGACAAATACTAAGCAGTATAAATTGCCTGGGGGCACAAGGAGATTGGAGAAACTCTACAGGGTTGCAGAAGGTGGGCATCATAAAGCCACTCATAGTCCTTTTAACTCCCCAGTGTGGCCAGTGAGAAAGTAGACTACAGGGAATTGCATGCTACTGTCCCCTCTGTAGCAGACAGTCTGGACACCCTCAGCCATGAACTGGGAATGTATCATTATGTAGTAGACCTTGCTAATGTTTTCTTCTCTATTGACATAGGACAAGAAAGCCAGACACGGTTTGCCTTCACATGAGAAGGCCGGCAGTGGATATTCACTGTCCTTTCACAGGAATATCTCCACAGTCCCACCATCTGTCAAGGATTTGTAGCCCAGGACTTGGCCACATGGAAGAAACTGCCAACAGTGCAGTTGTATCACTACATTGATGATGTCATGCTCACATCTGATTCTCTTTCAGATTTAGAAGGAGCAGTTCCTAGACTATTGCAATATCTACAGGAAAAAGGATGGGCTGTGAACAGCACCAAGGTTCAGGGACCTGGTTTGTCTGTGAAATTTTGGGGGGTTGTCTGGTCGGGTAAAACTAAAGTTGTTCCTGAAGCAGTTATAGACAAGGCCCAGGCTTTCCCCACTCCTACCACTGTGGCAGTACTACAAGAGTTTTGGGGTCTTTTGGGCTACTGGAGAGTGTTTATCCTGCACTTGGCACAAATTCTGAAGCCCTTATACTGGATGGTACAAAAGGGCATCAGGTGGGGCTGGGATGAGACATGTGCAGCTGCTCTTACTGCTGCCAAGCGGGCAGTCAAGGCCGTACAGGCCTTGAATATAATGGACTCATTGAGGTCCTGTGAGCTAGATGTTCATGTAGCCAAAGATGGTTATGGATGGGGTCTTTGGCAGCGGCTTGAATGGACACACAAACCTATTGGATTCTGGTCACAACTATGGAAAGGAGCAGAGGTCCAGTACACCTTGATAGAGAAGCAACTGGCTGCTGTGTACCACACCTTGCTGGCTATGGAGCCCATTGCTGGAACAGCTCCGACCAAGGTAATAACCACCTATCCCATCGTGGGGTGGGTGCAAGACTGGACCCAAAGGCCACGGAGTGGCATGGCTCAGGCGCCTACACTGGCCAAATGGGGTGCATACTTACAGCAGCGCAGGTGCCCTCTCTCCTAGCCCCTTAAGTGGAGAGCTCCAACGGTTATTGGGGCCAGTGACCTATACCAGTGGAAAGCAGGAAGAACTTGCTTTTCAGCTGTTGGTAGCCAAGACTCCTTTTCAGGAGGGAAAAGCCCCTATACCTGAAGATGCTTGGTACACAGACAGCTCCAGTCGTGGGTAGCTCCTGAAATGGAGGGCTGTGGCTTCCCATCCTAAGACTGAGACAATATGGATGGAGGATGAAGAGAGGAAGAGCAGGCAGTGGGCCGAGTTGCGGGCAGTATGGCTCGTGACCACCCAGGAGCCCTCACCTATAGTTGTCTGCACTGACAGCTGGGCCATCTATTGGGGCTTGACCCTGTGGCTACCAACATGATATCATGCCAACTGGATGGTTGGTCACAGGCCCCTTTGGGGACAAGAGTTGTGGCAAGACCTATGGGCCTCTGGTCAGACTGACTGTTACTGTATTTCATGTGACTGGCCATTTGCCTTTGGCATCCCCAGGGAATGATGAAGCAGACACATCAACCCAGGTGCACTGGCTAGAAGGAAAGCCTGCCTCTGATGTGGCCCAATGGCTACACAGCGTTAGTTGCATGTGGGGGCAAAAAACAATGTGGGCTGTAGCCCATTGGTGGGGCTTGTCGTTGACCTTTGAAGAAATCAGCAAAGCCTGGAAGGAGTGCCTTGTGTGCTCTAAGAGGGACTTACACCGAGTCCCACAGCAACATGGGACAATAGTAAGGGGGCCGATACCCCTTGTCAGGTGGCAGATAGACTATATTGGGCCTCTGCCCATATCAGAAGGATATCGGTGTGCCAGGACTTGTGTGGACACAGCTACTGGACTATTGGTTTCTTTTCCTGCACATCGTGAAGATCAGCAAACCACCAAGAGGGGCCTAGAGAGTCTCTTTGCAGCCTATAGCCGGCCACAGGTGATTGGGAGCCATCAAGGCACCCACTTTACTGGACATGCATTACAACAATGGGTGCAGCAATTAGGAATAAAGTGGAAATTTCATGTACCATATAATCCTACTGGGGCAGGCATGATAGAGAGGTACAACAGTTTGCTGAAATCTGGCCTGAAGTCAGACACCAATAGTCTATGGGGTTGGTCAGTTTGCCTGTGGACGGTGCTGTGGCGTTTGAAAGAGAAACACTGAAAAGGAGCCTTGAGCCCTGTGGCCAAGCTAACACATCTTACTGCCTCTCCTACACAACTGTATGTGCAAACCAAAGAAGAGCTATTGAAGCCCAGATATGGCCAGCAGAGCAACATCCTGCTGCCAGCCTCAACTGCATTAAGTCCTGGAGACACTGTTGAATGGACCTGGCCCTGGACATTTCAACACGTGGCCCAGTGATGGCCAGCTCTTCTGACACCTTGGGGGAAAGGCCTGGAAGCTGGCCTCGTGTGTATTCCTGGAGTAACAGCTGAATGGCCCCCAGAGGTCATGGTAGTGTACCTCAAACGTCCAGGAGGTAAGAGCATCATGTGGAGAAGTTTTGTTTTATCTTTATGGCCAGTGCATGTACCTCCCGTAGCCCTATATACTGACCCATCTGTAACTCCCACAGAGAGTGGGATGAAAGTCTGGTATACTAGACCAGGACGAGATCCCGTTCCTGCCACTCTTATCACAAGACCACTCTCTTGCCTGCATCCTACCTGATGGACAAGATTTGTCTATGCTGGTGTCATTAAAACATGTATCTTATCGCCCTTAAGGTTATTTTCTCCTACAGTCCTTGTGGCCTGAATGCACCCCCTGGCTGCAGCTGCCGCGTGATGACTGCTCTGAACTCTCGCCTACTGCCTGCCTATGGAATGGAGGAGCTATGGACTTACTGTGCATAAGACTTTGAACCTCACTGAATCCTCTGGCTTAAAGATTGTCACGATTTTACGCTGTTGCTATTGTTATGTCATTAGTCTGGTTACAATGTTCCATTTTCTCGCCCAGGGACCACTGCAGAAGAAGGGGAATGAGTAGATTGTAAGGCGAGATTTCTGGAGGGGTGGCCTGTGGGTAAAATTGTAGCATTTCCAGAATATCTCGTCTGGCTTTAGCGTATTTGCATACCCTCAGGGGTGGAGAGAAGTTCATCCCCATATCAGTGGGTAATTACCTGGGCAACCAAGGCTGTGTCTGAACCTGAGAGTTTAAAGGGAGGGGCTGGCTTGCTTCTTCAGCAGCAGAGGAGAAAGATGGCCCTGGACTGCGTTTGAAAGCCATAAACGGGTTTTAAACTTTATTTCTCCCTTTGACTGATTTCGGTTTTTAGAGGTATTTTGCCCCGGGATTTCCTCTCCCCAGACTTACACTAGTATATTCACATACACACAACCATCATCACAATTTTAGAACATCTTCAAAAAGAAATTATGCCACCTCACACCAGTATGGATGGCCAGCATCAAAAAGAGTAAGAACAACAAATGCTGGCAAGGATGCGGAGAAAAGGGAACCCTCCTACACTACTGGTGGGAATGTAAGCTAGTTCAACCATTGTGGAAAGCAGTATGGAGGTTCCTCAAAAAACTAAAAATAGAAATACCATTTGACCTGGGAATCCCACTCCTTGGAATTTATGCAAAGAATACAACTTCTCATATTCAAAAAGACATATGCACCCCTATGTTTATTTTATTTATTTTTATTTTGGTATCATTAATCTACAGTTACATGTACAACATTATGATTACTAACTCCCCACTTCATCAGGTCCCCCCCACTTACCCCATTGCAGTCACTGTCCATCATCATAGTGAGATGCTATAGAATCACTACTTGTCTTCTCTGAGTTGTACAGCCCTCCCCGTGCCCCCCAACATTACATCTGCTAATCGTAATGTCCCCTTTTCCCCCTTGTCCCTCCCTTCCCACCCTTCCTGCCTAGTCCCTTTCCCTTTGGTAACTGTTAGTCTATTCTTGGGTTCTGTGAGTCTGCTGCTGTTTTTTTCTTTGCTCTTATGTTCCACAGATAAGTGAGATCATTTGATACTTGTCTTTTTCTGCCTGGCTTATTTCACTGAGGATATGTGGTACATATACACAATGGAATACTATTCAGCCATAAGAAGGAAACAAATCCTGCCATTTGCAACAACATGGGTGGAGCTTGAGGATATTATGCTCAGTGAAATAAGCCAGGCGGAGAAAGACAAGTGCCAAATGATTTCCCTCATTTGTGGAGTATAACAATGAAGCAAAACTGAAGGAACAAAATAGCAGCAGACTCAGAAACTACAAGAAAGAACTAGTGGTTACCAAAGGGGAGGGGGTGTGGGAGGGCGGTTGGGAGGGAGGGAGAAGCGGATTGAGGGGTATTATGTTTAGTACACAGGGTGTGGGGGGTCACAGGGAAGACAGTGTAGCACAGAGAAGGCAAACAGTGACTCTGTGGCATCTTACTACACTGATGGACAGTGACTGCAGTGGGGTATGGGTGGGGACTTGATAATATGGGTAAATGTAGTAACCACATTGTCTTTTCATGTGAAACCTTCGTAAGAGTGTATATCAATAATACCTTAATAAAAAAAAATTCTGGACCTATTAGCTGTCACCCTTCTTTCCCTCTGTCACCTTCCCCCCACCCCCCCGCCCCAGCCCTAAGCCACCAGTAATGCGCTTTCTGTTTTTCTGGGTCATCCTTGCCTGGACTTGTAATATGTGGACTTTTCTGACAGGCTACTTTCATCTGACATAATGTTTTTAAGGCTCACACAAGTTCTAGCAGGTATCAATACTGTATTCTTTTTATGGACCTATAACACACAGTTGTACGGATACACCATATTTTGTTTATCCATTTTTCCGTTGATGGACATTTGGGTTTTTTCCATTGTAGGGGCGGCAAAACTTTACCTCTCGCCACCTTAGGTTCTCAGCTGGGGCTCTTCAGCAAAAAGACTACCGAGGAAAACAAGTTTATTAACACATGCAATGCACATCACATGGGATAAAGAATAACTTAACGCAGTTGCTTAGAACTCTGGCTAATAAAGCATCTTCAACAAAGAATAAATTTGTGGAGAAATGACAGGACAAAGGAAGTTTTAGGTTTCTAAGGGCAGCAAACTGTGGAAAGGTAAACATTTAAGAAACTAATGGAATAAGGTTTGCAGATTTCTCTGGGCTGGTAAGAGTCTAGAGTGTCTGCAGTAAAGAATTTATATCCTGCCTTTAGGCAGAAAAGGAGAAGGGAAGAGAGTGTATGTCTTGCCAATGGGTTTCAGCCCCCCGGCAAGTTCACTATGGATTCAGTGAGACCAAAGAATGACAATGGAACGTTCTTGGATTGAAAGGGTTACACCCAACTTTATTCCCATGGTGGCAGGTCAATCACTAGAATCCTGTTCACTCAGAGCAAGTCTGCATGCAGCAAGCCGGTCTCTGCCTCTGGGACTCTCTGCCCCCACCGCCATCTCAGTCTCTGTCCTCTGCCACCACTCCAATCTGATTTCAGGTCTCCTGCAGCCTTGCAGCTGTGCCACCGTGTTGCCCAAAGTACTGAGTGGAGCTCTTTATATAGAGTCAGTAACAACGTATTGCCCACACGTGTGCAGTGAGCTCGCCGACCAGGGCCAGGGGAGGGTCCCGGCCACAGGAACCTGCACTTCATCCACACTGTGCTTTTTCTGTATTAGCAGTTAATTGCCTTCAGGCCAAAATAATTTATGTCAATGAGGCATATTTTGGTGTGACATATGCTGGTTTCTTTCACCATCTTTTGCCTGTGATGCATAGCACTGCCATAAAAATTCATATACAAGTTTTCATGGCAAAATATGTGTTTTAATTTCTCTTGGGTATATAACCAGGAATGGAATTGCTGGGTCATTTAATTTACACTTTGTCTCCATTAATAGTGTTCAGGACGTGCTAAGCGGTAGTTCCACCTGTAATCTGAAATTCATTCTGGGACACACACATTAAAAACTGTACCATGTACAGCTAAAAGAACCCAGGGCACCGGAGGAGGGATTGTTGACCAAGCCCCTTGAGGAATATGGGGAGGACGTGGAAGCATTTAGCTGGAAAAAAGAAAACTAAAGGGGAAACAAGAGACATCTTCAAAGATCTGAAGGGTTGTTACACAAAAGGAGGAATAACCAGAGGGTAGAACTAGGCCCGCCGGTAGAAGTTACAGAGAAACATAATTACCCTAAGGATTTTCCTTCCTTCCTCCCTCTCTCCCTTGGTCTCTCCTTCCTTTCCATTTTTAAAAATTTTTTTCATTGCATCAAACATGAACAAAACATAAGTACAAAAGGAGATAGTAATATCTTGCCTTCAGTTCTCTTGTGTATCCTTCAAGATATATTTTAAACATATACAAACAGATTTTTAATTTTTTTTAAAAAGGAATTTAGTATGCTTTTAGAGAGAGTAAAAACATTTCTAACTCTTATAGGGGCCCAACCCTGTAATGCCTGTCTCAGGCATTTCCTATCCTTGAGGTATTCAGGGAAATAGTCATCTGTTAATCTTGGGTATTTTCTCTTGCCATTTATTTGTTGAAGAAAATAGATTGTTGTCCTATAGAATTTCTTGCATTCTGGATTTGCTGATTGTGTGGTGTTTTTACTTTGTCCTACGAATTTTTTGTAAATATTGGTATTGGATTGAGAGGCTGATCAGATTCAGATCTGATTGTTTTGTTAAAACCACTTAATAAATGATGGTGAGTTCTTCTATCAGGAAGCATAAATATCTGGTTATCTTTTTCTGTGATGTTAGTAACTACTGTTGCTCAAAGCTTAAATCCATAAATTCACTAGGAGTTGCAAAATAGTGATATTCTAATTATATTATCCCTTTTTCATTTATTAGCTGGTATATTTTTATAATGATAAACTTCCCCTCAGAGTAGTAGTTGGCTATTCTGATACATAATTCATACAGGAAATGCAAAATAAATGCTTGAAACTTTTTCTTTACCTAGAATTTTCAAAATAATGGGTTGGTTTCCTATCTTCCAATGATGACTAATAAGTACTTTTAACTAACAGTATGAACTTACAAACTTAAATCTATTTAATGTGTCCTAATCCATTATGGTTATTTTCCTTGTTACATTGGGAGCCTCTTCAGGTTGGCTCCTGAGTTTTGATATAACCTTTGTAGTCTTTGATAGCTTCTCCCTTTCTCTCTTCAACCTGCTATAAATCAGGCTTAATCCCCACCAATGGAGAGAAATTTGTCTTGTTAAGTTCATCAAAAACCTCCCAATGTGACTGAATCCCTGGCCAATTCTCAACCCTCAATTTTCTTGTCCTTCCAGCAGGTATTTGTGCCTACTTCTTAAGTCCTTCTTTGCTGGTCTTCTGAGATAGTCTTCTTTCTTGGTTCTCCTCCTACTTTACTGAACATTCTTTTTTTTTTTTTACAATTTATTTTATTTTAGTATCATTAACCTACAGTTACACGAGCAATCTTGTGATGATTAAACTACCCCCTTCATCAGGTCCCCCCCACCAACACTATTACAGTCACTGTCCATCAGTGTAGTGAGATGAGAATCACTACTTGTCTTCTCTGAGCTGTACAGTCCTCCCCGTGCCCCCCCACCTTATGTCTGCTAATCGTAATGCCCCTTTTACCCTCTTATCCCTCCCTTCCCGCCCTTCTTCCCCAGTCTGAACATTCATTTTTGTCTTCTTTGTTGGATCTTCCCCCTTTGCTAATTTAGGGAGTGAGAGTCAACAGTGAAACTGTCCAAGGACTGAACCCTAGAACCATCTGCCACTTAGAGGCCAGAAGAAGATACAGCGAAGGAAGAGCCAACTTACCCCAAAGGAGCAGAGGGAAGGAAATAATAAAGATTAGAGCAGAGATAGATGAAATAGAGAATAGAAAAATAATAGAATAAATGAAACCTCAAGTCGGTCCTTTGAAAAAAACAAAATTGACAGTCTGACTGAGAAAAAGAGAGACACAAATAATAAAATCAGAAATAAAAGTGGGGATGTAACTACCCACCTTACAGAAATAAAACTACAAGGGAATACTACGAACGACTGTATATCAACAAATTAGATTACCTAGATGAAATGGGAAAATCCCTAAACACACAGGATTTACAACCGGTAGCCAGACTTATCAAGAAAAAAAGAGAGTCTACACACATAAACAGAATCAGAAATGAGAAAGGAAAAATCACTACGGACACCACACAAATACAAAGAATGATGAGAGAATACTATGAAAAATTATATGCTAACAAACTGGATAACCTAGAAGAAATGGACAACTTTATGGAAAAAATACAACCTTCCAAGGCTGACCCAGAAACAAACAGAAAATCTGAATAGACCAATTACCAGCAAAGAATTTGAATTGGTAATCAAAAAACTACCTAAGAACAAAACCACTGGACCAGATGGTTCACTGCTGAATTCTATCAAACATTTAGTGAAGACCTAATACTCATTCTCCTTAAAGTTTTCCAAAAAGTAGAAGAGGAAGGAATACTCCCAAACTCATTCTACGAGGCCAACATCACTCTAATACCAAAACCAGGAGGCAAAGACACCACAAAAAAAGAAAATTACAGACCAATATCCCTGATGAACATAGATGCAAAAATACTCAACAAAATATTAGCACACCGAATTCAAAAATACATCAAAAAGATCATCCATCATGATCAAGTGGAATTCATCCCAGGGATGCAATAATGGTACAACATTCGAAAATCCATCAACATCATCCACCACATCAACAAAAAGAAGGACAAAAACCGCATAATCATCTCCATAGATGCTGAGAAAATTCAACATCAATTCACGATAAAAACTCTCAACAAAATGGGTATAGAAGGCAAGTACCTCAACATAATAAAGGCCATACATGACAAACCCACAGCCAACATTATACTTAACAGTGAGAACCTGAAAGCTTTTCCTTTAATATCGGGAACAAGACAAGGATGCTCCCTCTCCTCACTTTTATTCAACATAGTTCTGGAGGTCCTAGCCACAGCAATCAGACAACACAAAGAAATAAAAGGCATCCAGATTGGCAAGGAAGAAGTCAAACTGTCCCTGTTTGCAGATGACATATTGTACATAAAAAACCCTGAAGAATCCACTCCCAAACTACTAGATCTAATATCCAAATTCAGCAAAGTTGCAGGATACACAATTAATACACAGAAATCTGTTGTATTCCTATACACTAATGATGAACTAGCAGAAAGAGAAATAAGGAAAACAATTCCATTCACAATTGCATCCAAAAGAATAAAATACCTAGGAACAAACCTAACCAAGGAAGTGAAATAGTTATACTCAGAAAACTACAAGACACTCATGAGAGAAATTAAAGAAGAAACCAATAAATGGAAACACATCCATGCTCATGGATAGGAAGAATTTATATTGTCAAAATGACCATCCTACCTAAAGCAATCTACAGACTCAGTGCAATTCCTATCAAAATACCAACAGCATTCTTAAACAAACTGGAACAAATAGTTCTAAAATTCGTATGGAACCACGAAAGGCCCCAAATAGCCAAAGCAATCCTGAGAAGGAAGAATAAAGAGGGGAATTACGCTCCCTGACTTCAACCTCTACTACAAAGCCACAGTAATCAAGACAATTTGGTACTGGCACAAGAACACACTCATAGACCAATGGAACAGACTAGAGAGCCCAGATAAAAACCCAAGCATATATGGTCAATTAGTATATGATAAAGGAGCCATGGATATACAATGGGGAAATGACAGCCTCTTCAACAGCTGGTGTTGGAAAAACTGGACAGCTACATGTAAGAGAATGAAACTGAATTACTGTCTAACCCCATACACAAAAGTAAACTCAAAATGGATCAAAGACCTGAATGTAAATCATGAAACCATAAAACTCTTAGAAAAAAACATAGGCAAAAATCTCTTGGACATAAATACGAACAACTTCTTCATGAACATATCTCCACGGGCAAGGGAAACAAAAGCAAAAATGAACAAGTGGAACTATACCAAACTAAAAAGCTTCTGTACAGCAAAGGACACCATCAATAGAACAAAAAGACATCCTACCATATGGGAGAATATATTCATAAATGACATTTCTAATAAGGGGTTGACATCCAAATTATATGAAGAGCTCACGCACCTCAACAACAAAAAGAAAATAAGCCAATTCAAAAATGGGCACAGGACATGAATAGACACTTCTCTAAAGAAGAAATTCAGATGGCCAACAGGCACATGAAAAGATGCTTCACATCGCTAATCATCAGAGAAATGCAAATTAAAACCACAGTGAGATATCACCTCACACCAGTTAGGATGGCTACCATCCAAAAGACAAACAACAACAAATGTTGGCGAGGATGTGGAGAAAAGGGAACCCTCCTACACTGCTGGTGGGAATGTAAATTAGTACAACCATTGTGGAAAGCAGTATGGAGGTTCCTGAAAAACCTAAAAATAGAAATACCAATTGACCCAGAAATTCCACTTCTAGGAATTTACCCTAAGAGTGCAGGATCCCAGTTTGGAGAAGACATATGCACCCCTATGTTTATCGCAGCACTATTTACAAAAGCCAAGAAATGGAAACAACCTAAGTGTCTATCAGTAGATGAATGAATAAAGAAGATGTACATATTCACAATGGAATATTATTCAGCCATAAGAAGAAAAGAAATCCTGCCATTTGCTACAACATGGATGTATTATGCTCAGTGAAATAAGCCAGGCGGAGAAAGACAAGTATCAAATGATTTCACTCATCTGTGGAGTATAAGAGCAAAGAAAAAACTGAAGGAACGAAACAGCAGCAGACTCACAGAACCCAAGAATGGACTAACAGTTACCAAATGGAAAGGGACTGTGTAGGAGGGGTCGGAAGGGAGGGATAGGAGAAAGGGGTATTATGAATAGCACACATAATGTAGTGGGGGAGGCACGGGGAAGGCAGTATAACACAGAGAAGATAAGCAGTGATTCTATAGCATCTTACTATGCTGATGGACAGTGACTGTAATGGGGTATGTGGTGGGGACTTGATAATGAGGGGAGTCTAGTAACCATAATGTTGTTCATGTAATTGTACAATAATGATAGCAAAATAAAAAAAAAAACAGGAATTACAAAAACTTTCTAAAGAAGAAATAGAAAAATCTAAACAGACCTATAACAAGTAAAGATATTGAATCAGTAACCAAAAACCTCTCAACACCAAAAAAAAAATGCCAACATCAAAAAAAAAATGCCATAGCCAGATGGCTACACTGGCGAATTCTACCAAACATTTAAAGAAGTAACACCAATCCTTCCCAAACTCTCTGTAAAGAAGAAAGAGGGAAAGGGAGAAGCGGAAGGAAGAGCGCATCATGATAGGTGTAAAATAAATAAGAGACCTCTGGACTGTAAAAAAAGGATGCAAAGGTAGTAGTCTGCATCACATCGTCATTTAATTCAGCAATCTGCTCCCTGTAAAAACTAGACAGATCCTGGAGGGTGGATGTGAACTACTCAGACTCAGCTAAACAGAAGCCCTAACTGCGGCCACCATGCCCTGTGTGGTAGTGCTGCAATGCACTGACAGGGCCTCAAATCCGTGGTAAGCAACCATCGCACTGGCAAATGCATTCTCTTCCCACCCTATCAGAAAGGAGAAGAGAAACAGTTCACATTCACTGGGAAAAAACAATATACATTTACAATATTGCCCTAGGGCTTTGTTAACCCTCCTGCCTTTCTGTCGTGACGTAATCTGAAGAGAACTGACCAAATGGACATTTCTCAGAACATCACTATATTTATCTGGTATATTGACAGCATCATGCAAATTGGACTGGTTGAGCAAGAAGTGGCAAGTATGTCAGATGCCTTGGAAAATACTTGTTACCTGAGAGTGAGATACTAAGCTATTTTTCAGAATCCCCTTTAGAATTAGCTGAAGCAGACTTCTGGGAAGATGGCGACGTGAACAGACTGGCAGAAAAATTCCTCCCATTATATTTATTCACGAAAATACAGCAAATACAACTATCCCTAAAAGAGAGACCAGAATACACAGGAAAGTGCACAGCGTACAGGTACACCTGGGAGAACTTGGCAGCCGGTGAGGCAGCCGGTGAGCGCTCCTCCCCGCCAGAGCTCCGGCGGTCAGACACTCCGGAGAGAGGACTCGGCACCCGGCGAGGCGGGACGGAGCCGCGACCCAGCAAGACCCGAGCGCTCCTCCACCCCAGCACTCCGGCGGGAGTCCCGGCAAGGCGGGTAAGGTACGGAGCCAAGAGCGGACCGAGCGCTCCTCTCCCCCAGCGCTCCAGCGGGAGGAGAGGATTCAGAGCCGGGAGGGAGTGGAAGTCTGCGCCGGGAGCGCCGACACACAGCCTGCGGTGTAGCGGAGATAGGAGAGACAGAGGGCACAGGGTCCCAGCCCGGAACGTGCAAGTTGCCCGCGGCAGGCTCCGGGAAGGAAAAAGAAAGGAGAAAAAAGGGAAGAAAAGCACACGCTCTACCTCAGCGGTCTTAAAGAGACAGGAGCTCAGTAGAGTGGCTGGATAGCCCCGCAAACTGAGCCCAGCACGCTGGGAGTCCTGGGGAGATTTGGACCCCTTAGCTGGCGACTGGGAAAGGGCGGCTGCTATTAAGACCCCCACAGAGATCAACAGTTTCCCATTCTTCCCAACCCTGCAAGAGCTATAAAGGGCCTTGCAGAGCGGTGCAGCCTGGCTCTGGAATACTGGAGCAACAGCGCCACCTACAGCATTCACACAGAACCCACTCTCAGTTGCTTTTTTTTTCTTTTTAGTTATTGTTTTTTCTCCCCTTTCTTTTCCTTTTTTTCTTTCCCTCTCTTTCAACAGCCTCCCATTCATTCTCACCCCAGCCACAGCTTTAAAGGGCCGTGTGGAGTGACGTGGTCACGGCTCTGGAATAGTGGAGCAATAGCGCCAACTACAGCATTCACACAGAAACCACCCTGGGTGGGCGTTTTGGTGTTTTGTTTTTGTTTTTTTTCTTTTACGTGTTGCTGCTTTTTCTTTTTCTTTCTTTTCTTTTCCTTTTTCTCTCTCTCTTTTTACTTTTTTTATTAGTAGAAGCATTTTTTTATCTCTTTGTTTTCTTTTTTTTCTTTTCTCTCCTCTCTTCTCTTTCCTTTTTAAAGTCATAAACAGCCCAGCCGACATACGTGACAACTACCAACAACTAATTCTATAGTCATGAGAAGACAGAAGAATATGATACAGACAAAGCTTCAGACAAACACCACCCCAGAGAGAGAATCTGAAGGAATTGACATGCATACTCTTCCAGAAAAAGAATTCAGAATAAAAGTCATAGCCATGCTGATGGATCTACAGAAAAATGTGCAAGAGCTGAGGGAGGAAGTGAGGGAAGTGAGGAAAGACAATGCAGAAATGAGACAAGCCATCGATGGGCTCAACAGCAGATTGAATCAGGTTCAAGACATGATCAAGGAATTGCAAGACAGGGAACAGGAATACAAAGAAGCTGAGGCAGAGAGAGATAAAAGGATCTCTAAGAATGAAAGAATATTAGGAGAACTGTGTGACCAATCCAAATAGACCAATATTCGTGTTATAGGAGTACCAGAGGAAGAAGAGAGAGAAAAAGGGATAGAAAGTGTCTTTGAAGAAATAATTGCTGAAAACTTCCCCACACTGGGGAAGGAAATAGTCTCACAGTCCACGGAAGCCCACAGATCTCCCAACACAAGGGACCCAAGGAAGACAACACCAAGACACATAATAATCAAGATGGCAAAGATCGAAGATAAAGACAGAGTATTAAAGGCAGCTAGAGAGAGAAAAAAGATCACCTACAAAGGAAAACCCATCAGACTGTCATCAGACTTCTCAACAGAAACCTTACAGGCCAGAAGAGAATGGCATGATATATTTAACGTAATGAAACAGAAAGGCCTCGAACCAAGAATATTGTATCCAGCACGATTATCATTTAAATATGACAGAGGGATTAAACAATTTCAAGACTAAAGAAAGTTGAGAGAGTTTGCCTCCCATAAGCCACCACTACAGGATATCTTAAACGGACTGCTCTACAGGGATACACCCCTTAGGCTAAAAAGATGTCACCAGAGAAAATAAAATCATAGCAAAGAAAGCAGACCATCCAAATAC
>JAQQAC010018689.1:38342375-38436461 GCA_029783875.1 Phataginus tricuspis
GGGGAGGACTGTACAGCACAGAGAAGACAAGTAGTGATTCTCATCTCACTACACTGATGGACAGTGACTGTAATAGGGTTGGTGGGGGGGACCTGAGGAAGGGGGTAGTTTAATTACCATAATATTGCTCATGTAATTGTAGGTTAATGATACTAAAATAAAATAAATTGTAAAAATAAATAAATAAATACATAAAATAAAGTAAAAAAAAAGGACAAAAAAAGTGTTAATCAAACATTTCCTATCCAAAAATCTCAACGCAAATGATTTTACAGATATATTCTACTGACTTTCAAGAACAGATTTTTACTAGTTTATGCAAGTTTTTCAGAAACTAGAAAAAAGTGTACAGAAACGTTTATCACAAATCACGTGCAGTAGTAGGAAACTGGAAGCATTCAGAGTAGTGAACTAATAAAGCACAGGGATCTATCTAAGAGAATATCTTGCAGCAGTTAGGAGCAAAGGACTAGAAGGCCATGGGATCAAAGAAAGGATGTTTTGGGCTTTTCTTTTTAAGATGGCAGATATTACAACACATTTGTATGCTGCTGAAAAAAATCTAGGGGAGAAATAAATTGATAATAGAGGAGAAAGAGGATAATACAGGAGAAAAGCAGGAAGGCATGGATTGAGGTGTAGAATTAGAGGGTAGGAGTGGGGTGAGGGATAGCAGTGGGGGAGCGGCAATTGGCTTAAAAAGCAGCAAACAAATCACTGTTAACAAGATGGAAATCAGAGTGTATCAGTGAGGAGGGAGGTAAACTAGCCAGATTGGTGGTAGGAAGATAAGAATGTTTTCTTGTGATTACTTTTATTTTCACAGTAAAGTAAGGACCAAAGCCAGCAGCTAAGAGTAAGGAGAGATAAAGGGATACTGGATAATTGCAGAAGCGTTGGTCAATAAAGTCTTCTTCCTTCCTGTATTCAGTCAGGGCAACACCCAACAGAGACAGCTCCTTTCTTGCCAGCTTATCTCTGACACCCAGCACCAGGTTTCTCAGTATTGAAGGAGGCTGCCAGCAAACACACTTTGGGATCCAGCTGGGGGGTTGGTGGTAAAGGGAATAAATACAGGTAGCATTAAATGCTTCTTAAAGGTGGAGCGCAGCAGTAATTAAGAGCTCTACTGCCTTTCCTCATTAAATCCAAACCACCACCTTATAAATAGATACAACTGTTCTACAAAGAAGCTAAGGAGGGTTTCTCCCTTCAGGACTGGGGGGCCTTGAGCACTAGGATTAGTAACAAAGCAAAAGGCCCCTTAAAGTGGTCTTAGCTCAGTTGTGGATGGGAGTTTGATTTTGAGCTCCTGTCTCAATGTGACATAAGAAATCCTAGGCAAAAACCTGAGTCCCTCCTGATCATCTCATCCACAGTGGCCAAGTGGATGACCTTGAAGAAGTACCGTATTTCCAGTTCTGCAAAATGGTGATGTAGCCTAGCCCACATAATTTTCATGTTAAGTGAAACATTCTGTACGTTTGAGGAGACGCTTGCAAATGAAGTAGATTTAAGTATATGCTAATGGTTCGTTATTGCTATTATGACTGTCACGCAAGTGGTCAGGGTAAGGCCCCTGCCAAGAGCAAAGGTAAGCCTCCAGTAGAGAATGGAGCCTCTAGGGTGCACGTCAGGACGGAGCAAGCGTAAGAGTTGCGGCCGGTAGTCTTGGCTCTGCGAGAAGCGGAATTTTAACTCAAGGCGCGGCTGTTCTGGAAGCCTTCAGGCTGAGACTGGGAAAAAAATCTGGGCTCTCTGGCCGGAGCGCCGCTGCAGGGTTGGAAAGGCCACGCTGCGCGCCCGACTGCCACTGGCCAGCCCAGGCGGCTGGAGGTCCCGGCGTGCGCGCCCTTTGTGGGCACAGCTGCCAGTGCCCTCTCCGTGTCCTCTTTCCTCGAGCGAACCCGGGAAGGTGCGCGCGCCTGCGGTGCGGCCGGTGAGCCTCCGGGGATTCCCGACGCCCCGACGGCGCGCAGCTCCGGAGAGGGGCGAAGGCAGCTGTTCTCCCAGGCGGCCGTGCGGGGCAGCGGAGGGGACGGCGACAGGTGCGGGAGCGGAGCCCCTCCCGGGGTGGCAGTGAAAAGGCGGGCTTCGGGCCTGTTCCCAGGCTGGAGGCCACCCCCGCCCCCAGCCAAATCCCCGGAGAGGCCGCCGGCGCCGGTCTGGAGAAGGAAGCGGCCGGAGACAGTGCAATTTCACGCGGCCTCCGGGGTCGGGTTCCGCGGCAGGGTGGATGAGTTACGGGTTTAGTGGGGTTTGGAGACAATGAGGTGGCCTGAGCGTGAGGCAAAAACACCCTCCGCCGCAAAACACGCGGAGAAAAACACATTCAGAGAGTAAATCCCCAAGTGACCCAACCGGCTAGGGGAGCTGAGCGACTGGCTGGTGGGCGAGGCCAGCTTCCCGGAGTGGGCGTTGGGGCGCTCTCCCCACCCCCATCACCTTTCCCGTCTCGGGGAGTTTGGGCCCGCCCCTCCGCGGGCGCCGGCTCCCGGGGAAGGAGAAGGCTGAGCCCGGCGCCAAGTGCCGGGCCGGGTGCAGGGCCCCGGGGCGCCGCGGCTGCAGCCGGCTCCGCGGCAGCCGCGCGCCCGAGGGGGCGGCCGTGACTCAGCCGCGCGCTCCGCCCTCGCGCTCACGGACACGCCCTCCTGCCACCCCGCCCCGGCTCCGGCTCCGGCTCCGGCCCCGCCGCAGCGGGCCACCCCTCCGCCACAGCCGCCAGTTCGCTGGGCGGCTCGGGTGGTTCCGCTTCGATGTCCTAGCCCAGGTGCCCCGGGCCGATTCCGGCCGGGCTCCCCCGACCCTCCGCTGAAGTCATGAGGACGAACGCGGCTCTGCAGGTGCTGGGCTTCCTTCTTAGCCTGGCTCGGGGCTCCGAGGTGGGCAACTCGCAGGCAGGTAAGCGGCGCGCGAGCACCGGCCGCCTGGGAACCTGGGGTCCCAAACCCGGTGCGCGGAGTTTTGGAGGGCGGGGCAGAGACCAGAGCGCGGGCAGGGCTGGCTGGGACCACCTGGACCGGGACCGCCCCGCTCGGGTTCTCGGCTCGAGCTCCCGGCCCCGGTGCTCGGCTGGTTCCGACGGGACGCGAGTCCCCGACCACCAACCTCCTGCCTCCTCAGCGTGTCGCCCACTCTTTAATTTGCTCCCCCGGTGGGGCAGATGCCGAGACAGGTCACACTGCTGAGGGCCCTGCAGGAAGGGGAGCTGGGACTTCCATTCTGAAAACGTGAGGAGAGCCGAGGAAAATGGAGGTGGCGATCTCGGAGGGAGGGGGTGGTCCCACTGTGCTCTCCCACCGTCCTTTCGGGCTCCAGCTACCTCCAGTTTCGTTGTTTTGCCGACAGGGCGGAGCTGTGGGAGGGTTAGAGTGGGTTGTTCTCCAGTGTTGGAAAACAAGAGTGGCACCTCCTCTCGGTGAGTGGGCCTGCCCTGGGGAGGGCTAAGGCTAACCAGAGGGTTGAGTCCAGGTGACATCAGGGTGAGAGGCCATGCAGAGGTTGACTGCCCTCGTCCCGCAAAATAATAAAGCTGGCTGGTCCCGCACTTGACCAACCTGCCTTTGTCAGGACCCCGATAAATTCAACTGATATTTATTGAGCATCTACTATGTACAAGGCCCTGGTCCAGAGCCGCAGGGTCAAGGGCTTCCAGCCTGTATTTCTCTCTGTCTTTTCTGTCCATAGCCTGAGGGCTAACAGGGCACCCCTCCCGCCCTCTGAGCCCCCTGTCCTGGAGAGTACTTCTGGCTCTAGCGTCTCCTCTACCTCCCTTCTGCTTATAGTATGCTTCTGTCTCTAGGAGTCTTGACGACCAGCCAGGTCACTCTTCCATTCCTCCTCCCACTACCCTGCTCCCCTGCCATCCGAGCCTACCCCTTTGGTTGCATCTTTGAGACGGGGACACAAGACGGGTGCTGGCATTGCTGGCCTGGGAGGGAGGAATCCTGTTGATCCCCTCCCCTCCCCCCATTTCAGCTTGGGGTTTGGCACCACCAGGGCCCCTGCCCCAGAGTGGGAGCGGGAGAAACACCTGTGCTTCCCCCACAGTTGCTGGGCCTAAATTTAGACCGGGGATCTTGGGATGTGAACACTCCCGGCTGGTGGAGGGTGGGGGTCTGGGGACTGGAGTGGGAGGAACTGAGTAGAGTGACTGTATCACCGTCCCAGCCAGACTGCTGGAATCTTCAACCAGGAACCCAGGAGTTCCAGAGCCCAGCCACTGCTGAGGCGGACAGGCAGGGTTGGGTCTCTTTACTCTTTATCTGGACCCTGCAGCCTCTGGGCATCCGGCCCTGTCTCAGTACTTCTATAGCCCTTTTGTCCTGGCCGTGATGGGGGTGGGGGATATTGGAGAGCAGGCCTCTGGTTGGGGAGGGGCTGGGGATTCTTGGGCCCGTAACCCTCCCCAGCCCTCCTCCCCAAGCTGCGGGGTTCCTCTTCAAGAGGTGTTGTCCACGCTCTTCCCGCCCAGGCCCTTTGCTCCAGGTTTGTGTAATGTGGACTTTACCCTCAGGGTGGCAGGGAACTGGGGGCCCCTAACACTGTAGCCTTCCAGGCACAGACACAGAGTCTGTACAAACACGCCTGGGCAGGTGGGATAGAGGGGGCCACCCGAAGTACTTCCTAAATAAGGAAACCCAAGGACGGAACCATTATAGATTTCCGCTGTCAGGGAAGCTGTGTGCGTGTCATGTGTGTGTGTGTGTCATGGGTGCGTGCACGTACACACACACACCCCGCTTCTCTGTGCAGAACTCTTGGCTCCTCCCTTATCTGGGGAGAAGGGTTGGCTCTCTGACTTGGAAGGGGGGTGTCCTGCCAGGAAGGGGGTTGGGGTGGGGCTGTTCCAGAAATGACTAACCTTCCTAGTCTCTTTCTTTTCAGCCCAAGGACCCTGGAGTTCCCAGGGTCCTCTGTGGGCTACCGGCCTGTTTACCCATCTGCTGCGTCTAGCCCACCCCACCCCCTTCCACGTGGGGAGTGGTAGGGAAGGGAGCCCTCAAAGTGCTCAGACTAGGGGTGTATCCAGGAGGAGGGGTTGGGCCTTACAGCTTCCCCTCCTTCTAGTCCCACCCCCACCTCCCACTAAGCTGGCAGGCCTCGGGCCTAGGGGAATGGTGAGTGGAGCAGGTGGGATCTACCGCCCTCCCCACCAGTCTTTCATGAGGCCTGAGTAAAGGGAGAAGCCCGAGATTTCCCGCAGCCCCTGAGCCCGCCTTACCTACCAGGTAACGTGAACAGCAAGACTAACATTCCCCACGTGCCTGAGTCTAGGCTCCCCTGTTGCCAGTGAGGACTGCTGTGTTGGGAGGCATGTTAATGAATCTATTATGACAATGAGATTGGGTGGAAGGCCTAGAATGAGGGGAGTCTTCTGCCTTTTCCCTCCAGGCTGCTCTGTCTTTGCTGAAAAACACTCTAGGGCTGGAAAGTGTGATGCTGAGGGAACTGGAGTGTGTTGGGACAGGGGAAGGGAGTGCCGAGGGAGGCCGGAGTTGAGGAAGGGGTACCAGGGTAGGCAACCGGCTCCTTATCTTAAGGCTTTAAAGACAAAGCTTACATTGACACCCCCCTAGCTCCCCCCTCTAGTGAGGTCATTTGTCTGTGCCCAAGGCTGGGGGGGTTGCTGCTGAGGACAGGGTGTCTGGGGGCAGGGTGGGGCAGCCCCCTCCTCCTAAACAGAATCGCCTCATTGTGGGCTGGGCTCTCCAGGCGCTGCCCTCACCCTCTGCCGCCCTCCCACCCTCAGGAGACACAATAGGGGCTGTGTGCTAGCCCCAAAGAGATATTTATTCCACGACCAGAGGCAGGATGGGGTTAGAGAAGTGCCCTGGCTGGAGTGGGAAGGGGAAGAGGGTAGCCAAGTTGTGGTCCTTTTCTAATTTCTTTCTAGGGAGAGGGAAAAACCCTACATCCTCCTTGATTAACCCCTTAGTACCCCAAGTAGTACCTGAAAGAGTCACAGAGGAGGCCTTGGTGGAAAAAGAAAACCCTTTGACCTTCCTGTCGGGGGATGGTGAGGGGGTCCTGAGAAAAGAGGGAGTCGAGGCCCTCAGTCCAACCAAGGCCTTTGCCTCTGTCTCTAGGGATGACCCTTGTAGGCAGCTGCCTCGCCGTCCTGTGAACTGTTAACTGAAGGAGGGCGGCCCAGAGGGTGGTCTTGGGGACGGGGCTGAAAACTTGTGTGCAGCCCTCTGCCACTCTTACCTCCACTTTGAACAGTGTGTCCTGGGACTCTGAATGGGCTGAGTGTGACCGGTGATGCTGAGAACCAATACCAGACGCTGTACAAGCTCTACGAGAGGTGTGAGGTGGTGATGGGGAATCTGGAGATTGTGCTCACAGGCCACAGTGCTGACCTCTCTTTCCTGCAGGTTAGCGCGCCTGGCCCCCTCCCCCTGCCCCAGAAGCCTCCTCTCATTCTGCAGGGCCACCCTCTGCTGGAGTGCAGGTTCCTAAGAATTACCCCTGTGGATTGATGGGGACAATGACTGGAATCTGGGACCTATGGTGAGGTCCCTGCAGCCAGGGGATGGTCATGAGAAGGGGACAGGGGCAGGGTGGTGCTACTGTAGAGAGGCACCTGAGGACAGAGAGGTACCTGGAGAGATGAGGAGCCCCCAGCAGGGGCCCTCCTGGCCCCAGGAACTCTGGGAAGGAGACTAGGAGACTAGAATTCCTTGATGATTCCCGCTGTGTGTCTTCACCTGCAGGGGGACACAGCAGCATGACCGATTTACTCCCTACTCCAAACCAGGAACTGGAAAGGATTAGGGGAGCTAGGGGTTCCTTAGCGCCTTGGTGAGGGAGAGAGGACTGAGACCTGTTGCCCTACTGTCCCTCTTGCTGACTCGTCTGCTCTGGCACAGTGGATCCGAGAGGTGACAGGCTATGTCCTTGTGGCCATGAACGAGTTCTCTACGCTGCCGCTGCCCAACCTCCGAGTGGTGCGGGGCACCCAGGTCTACGATGGGAAGTTCGCCATCTTTGTCATGTTGAACTATAACACCAACTCCAGCCATGCTCTGCGCCAGCTCCGCCTCACTCAGCTCACTGGTCAGTTCTGCGGGTTCGTTCTGGTCTTGCCCCTCAGCCTCCTGCTGACAGGTGCCTTCTTGGCGATGTTGGGCAAGGCTGCTCACTCTGTGTGCTCCGACAGATGCCTACCACCTTGAAAGCCACTGGTTTAAAGGCCCACTGCTCCTTAAACAATACAGGGTCCTAATAGGCAGCTGGGGCATCTACCCCACGGGGAGGGTCCTTGTGTCCTGATGGGGTTGGAGTTAGAGCTGGATCTGTTATCCACTGCTCCGGCTTCAAAGTACCATGTACCTTGAGGTCCTCCTTCCCTGGGAATGGGAGTCCTACCTCCTCCCCCTCACAGTTCCCCACTAGCTGGAGGAATACAGGAGTTAACAGGCACTGGCCACCTTCTACTTCCCCCAGTCAGACTGGAAAACACACAGGCGGGACAGGGGTGGAGGGGTGGGGGGTGAGTCAGGCTCCCTCCCTCTTCCTTTCTCTTCCCCACCCCCACCGGCTAAACCGGATCTGGACAGGTGTCTGGGGAGGCAGGGTTCTTACTGCCTGGCTCCTCCTCTGTCCTACAAGGTTAGGCTTCTCTGCACATTGGACTGAATTGGACATAAGCATCTGCCCCTGAGTCAGGGTGGCCTTTTGGACTGAGTGGGGGAGGGAGGGGGAGGCCTGCATAGCTCTTCACCCTGCCACTTCTCTGCCCTACTTCAGAGATTCTGTCAGGGGGCGTTTATATTGAGAAGAATGACAAACTTTGTCACATGGATACAATTGACTGGAGGGACATCGTGAGGGACCGAGACGCTGCGGTAGTGGTGAAGGACAATGGCAGGAGCTGTGAGTGGCCATGACCGTGCCCCACCCCCCCGTCACCAGAGGGACTCCTTTCCCGTCATCTTCACATCCCTAGTCTGACCTCACCTTCCCACTGAACAACACCTCAGGTCCTAGACCCAAGGAGCCTGCCAGGAGGGCGTAGGTCATTCCCCTGGAATCCAAACCACAGAAGCGGTGGGTCAAGAAAAGGGGCAGAAGATCTCTGTACGTTAAGTCTTTGGACTCTACATCTATTTCCACTATAACATCCTCCATTCTCCTTGAAACCTCCCTTACCCTGACCACTGGGGACTGACACTGTCCCTGACAATCTGCTGCTCCCTGTCCACTGACTCGCGCACATCCCCGCAGGTTTCTGTTTGCCAAGGAGGAGCCAAGCTCATGGGTCTGAACAGGGCCTGAGCTGGGCATCGGTCCCAGACCTCCCCCTTCCGTTGCCCTGTGGGTGGTGTGGGCGTGTGGCTCCGCCTCTGTTGACAGGTTCCCTCGAGCCCAGCCCTGCTCTGCAAGGGTGAGGAGGGACACTGCCCTGGCTCTCCGCTTCCCAGGGCTGGGGTGCCTGTGTGCTGATATCATCCCATTGAGTCATGCAAGCCTTTCTCAGCCCTGATGGCCCCTCACATTGCTTTCCTTCCCAACCAGGTGCCCCCTGTCATGAGGTCTGCAAGGGTCGATGCTGGGGTCCTGGACCAGAAGATTGCCAGACATGTAAGTTTACTTCCCTGTAAAAATTTCATATCCCTGCCCACACTGCCTGTGTCAACCCTGGGGCAGGGCAGGTCAGAAGGCTAGAGGGTGAGAGTGGCCTCAGAATGCAGAGCTGACAGCCGTGCTTTCTCCCCTTCGTAGTGACCAAGACCATCTGTGCCCCTCAGTGCAATGGCCACTGCTTCGGGCCCGACCCCAACCAGTGCTGCCATGATGAGTGTGCAGGGGGCTGCTCGGGTCCGCGGGACACAGACTGCTTCGTATGTGCTCTGCTGCCTTTGCCTGGGCTCAGAAGGGGGATGTGGGCTTTACAGAGGAGGTAGGGCGACATGTGACATGAGTATTAGGAGTCTTCCACGTTCCTAGGCCTGCCGACTCTTCAATGACAGTGGAGCCTGTGTACGCCAGTGTCCACAGCCTCTCGTCTACAACAAGCTAACTTTCCAGCTGGAACCCAACCCCCACACCAAGTACCAGTATGGTGGAGTTTGTGTAGCCAGCTGTCCCCGTAAGTGTCTGACAGGAAGGAATGATGGTAGTGGAACTGGGATTCTAGACAAAATTTCAGTAGGCCAAGGGATCAGGGTGGGTGGTGAGTAGGGGCATAGAGGGCAAATGGTTGTGACCATACAGCCACCCCAGTGAGTGACCCCTAGTCCTGTTTCCATATCCGCTTCCCCAGGACGTCCAGTGCTTACTCCTAGCGCTGCTCCTGGAAGCCACAAGAACAAAGGGCCTTTCTAACCCCTAGGACAGCGCTGGAGGAGGCTGGGGGGCGGGTGGGCAAATCCAGTGCAGAGCAGGAGAGAACAGGTTCAGCTGGTAGTTGGCAGCATCCCCCTCGCATCTCTAATGGCGCCTTCCTTTCCCAGATAACTTCGTGGTGGATCAAACATCTTGTGTCAGGGCCTGTCCTCCTGACAAGATGGAAGTCGATAAAAATGGACTCAAGATGTGTGAGCCTTGTGGGGGCCTGTGCCCCAAAGGTGAGTAGGGATGCTAAAGAGTTGGTGAAGAGACATCTGTTCCCCTGAGACTCCTCAGGCACCACCCCACTGCACCTCTTTTGTGTTTGCAGCCTGTGAGGGCACAGGCTCTGGGAGCCGCTTCCAGACTGTGGACTCCAGCAACATCGATGGATTCGTGAACTGCACCAAGATCCTGGGCAACCTGGACTTTCTTATCACTGGCCTCAATGGGTTAGAGATTCTGCTTTCCCTCCCTGGCACCCCACCACAGCTGTCCCCTCACAATTCATTGCATTGGCTCAAATCAAATCATAAATCTTAGAGGTCACAGAGGACCTGACAATGCTTAACTCATCCTCCCACCCGGGGCTAGACTCTCCTCAGAGACACCCCTGAGCAATCCCCTCAGAGACATCTACCTGAGTGGCAAGGGACAGGGACATTTTGTCCTCCTTCAAGTTCCCTGAAAGTTCTTTCAACTTATATAAAAATCTGCCTCCCTCTGACTTCCATCTATTTCCCCAGTTCTACTCCTTGAAGCAGAAGCACAAAGAGCAAAGGGACTTTCTAATCCACATGACAGCCATTAAAGGGTGTGTGTACGTGTGAAACGGTAGGGCCACTTGCCTTATTTCTTTTGACAGGATTTTAGATCTGCACTAGAGTTGCAGAAGTGGTATAAAGATTGCTCATACACTTTAATCCCATTTCTGTCAAACGTTAGTATTATACCATATGTGCTACTATTCTCATTCCACACACATGTGCACACACGTGCACACAGAGTGACACACGCTCTTTTACCCTAGTTACATTTCAGTGTGTATTTCTTAAAAACAAGAATATTTTCTTACATGACCACAATACAATCGTTTAAACCAGGAAATTAGCCCTGATACAAATGTCATGTAATGTGCAGGCCTCACTAATCATCCTGTTGATGTCCTGGATCATACGTGACATTCAGTTATCGTGTCTCTTCAGTCGCTGATCTGTTACAGTTCGTGACTGGTCCTGTTGATGAGTATGGGGCAGGGAGTTGGGAGAATGTTCCTTAGTTGGGCTTGTGTGATGTTTCCCTGTCCTTCGAGTCAAGCATTTTGATAGGAATGCTCCAGTTGTATTCTCCGCGCGTCATACCCAGGAGGCACACGGTGCTGATTTGTCCCATCACTGGTGATGACATCTCTGGTCACTTGGTTAAAATGATGTCTGCTAGGTTTTTCTACTATAAAGTTACTCTTTTTCCCTTTGCAATTAATTAATCATTTTGTGGGGAAGATATTTGCCTGAATCAGTTCTTATAATGAGAGTTGTCCAGTGATAGTTTTCTAATTCCATTACTCCTTCTGTGTTTATTTGTCAGCATTCTAGTGTTAAGAAGAGTCTTCCCTTCCCATTTACTTATTTATTTAATATGTACTTTATTCAGGGGCTTATCATCTTTTACGGTCGTTGGTTTGGTATTCAGTTGCCCCTGGCCTCGCCACAGGGGCCCCTCAGGCTGGCTCTTGTGCTTGTTGGGCCTGCGGCCTGCATTTCTGAGCACTCCCTTAGCTTTTTGCACAAGATGCTGTAGACTCCCAGCCCTACCATTTCTCCAAGGAGCCCTGTTTCCTTTTAGTGGAAAATGGTATTTAGAAACTAAGTTCTGGGGTCAGGCATGCTCATTGCTAGTGGGTCACAAATCCACCTTGTTAACTGGTGTTTACTGTTCTCTGCAGAGACCCCTGGCACAAGATCCCTGCCCTGGACCCTGAGAAGCTCAGTGTCTTTAGGACAGTAAGAGAGATCACAGGTGAGTGGGGGAGAGGCTGCCCTCTCTGAGGGGAATAGAAGAGCCCCTGGTACACACTCTGGTCTCACTACTTGAGGAAATCATGTCCCGGGTGCCCTGGGCGGGGCCAGGAGAACGTGCGGGAGAGTCAGGGGAGAAGGGCCCTGTTCATACACCTCTCTAACTCCTTAGGGTACCTGAACATCCAGTCCTGGCCTCCCCACATGCATAACTTCAGTCTCTTTTCCAACCTGACAACCATCGGGGGCAGAAGCCTCTACAAGTGAGTAAAGGGTGTGGAGGCAGCAGCAGCCGCAGGCAGTGACTCTGTTTCCTAGTGACTCACAGGCACTGCCACATGAGCCGGCCTGAAGGGTCTGACAGGTGATGGGGAAAAGGCGAAAGAACGGGGGTCCGTCTTGGGGGGCTGCCGAGCCCAGAGCAGGTGTGTCTGCTGCACAGTCCCCTTCCCCTGTCGCCTGCCCTCTCATCCTGTCTCCTTGTCCTCAGCCGGGGCTTCTCATTGCTGATCATGAAGAACCTGAATATAACATCACTGGGCCTCCGATCCTTGAAAGAAATTAGTGCAGGGCGTATCTACATAAGTGCCAATCGGCAGCTCTGCTACCACCATTCTCTGAACTGGACCAGGCTGCTGCGGGGACCTTCGGAAGAGAGACTAGACATCAAGCACAATCGGCCCCGGAGAGACTGCCGTGAGGGATGGGCGCTGGGCGGAGGGGAGAGGGAGCTGCAAGGAGAGGCTGGGAGCCCCTCGCCCAGCAGGGGAGTGGGGAGGGGTGGAGCCCAGGAGAGGCAGATGTTAGGCTGGAAGCAGGTAGGAGGATTTCAGGAGAGGGCTTGTGAGGAGACCTCGGAATCCTGACCAACCCCTTCCTCTCCAGTGGCAGAGGGCAAAGTGTGTGACCCACTGTGTTCCTCCGGGGGATGCTGGGGCCCAGGCCCTGGCCAGTGCCTGTCATGTCGGAACTACAGCCGAGGCGGTGTCTGCGTGACCCACTGCCACTTTCTGAATGGGTACAGTGAAGGAGGGAGTCAAGAATGGGTGGGGGTTGGGTCCTGGGATGGCACCTGGAAGCCTTCAGGCAACAAGCATGTGCCTTGGTGGGAACCCTGTGGTTGGGGGATTGGGACTTAGAAGTGACCCCATTACAGGGAGCCTCGGGAGTTCGCCCATGAGGCCGAATGCTTCCCCTGCCACCCGGAATGCCAGCCCATGGAGGGCACTGTCACCTGCAATGGCTCGGTACAGTAGCAGCAACAGGGTTTCTAGGACAGAGGGCAGGGGGGATGCCGGAGGGCCTAGGAAACGATGTGGCCACTCTCAGGACCAGCACCAGGAAGCCAGGTGGTGCTAGGTCTGTGCTTGGAGCATCGCACCTGGCTGGGTTGTTCCTCCCTGGGAGGTAGGAACTGACCTTGGGATCCCATTTTTCCTGACCTCCTCTCTTGCACCCAGGGCTCCGATGCATGTGCCCAATGTACTAACTTCCGAGATGGGCCCCACTGTGTGAGCAGCTGCCCCTATGGAGTCCTGGGTGCCAAGGGCCCCATCTACAAGTATCCAGATGCTCAGAATGAATGCCGGCCCTGCCACGAGAACTGCACCCAGGGGTCAGTGATGGGATGATAGGAGGGGGCCAGGGTGAGGAGTAAGGGCCCAGAACTAGGAGGAAAGGAGAGTGAGAGGGGCAGAAAGAAGAAAGGGACTGTGGTTGAAGAATCACTCCCAGCTTACGCAGCAAACAATTGGAGAAGGAACTGCAATAACTACACAAAATCAGAGCGCAATCGGGGAACCTGAAATTGCCTCAGCTCAGGAGCCCCTTCAGGAGAGTGCCCTGGACGCTCAGTGAGCTGGAGGCCCGGGCTGTGTCCAGGCTCTGACTTGGGTTCCAGGGTGGGACACTCATAGGGACCCACCAGGTTGTGTGTTGATGCTGTTGGAATGGAGCCTCCCGTGAGAGTCTCCCAGGCTCCACTTAAGAAGGTGACTTTCCTCTCTAGGTGTAAGGGACCTGGGCTGCAAGACTGTTTAGGCCAAACGCTGGCACTGATCAGGTAATAATGGGCTTGGAGATTTAGAAAGCTGGGGTATCTGGGAGAGAAGCTCTGGAGAGGGAAGTTACCTGCTGGGAAGTTGAGTCTCTATTCATTCTGGCCTTCTAGCTACAATCCCCTAATGGGAATCCAGACTTCTGGCTTTCCTGCCCTGAAATCAACTTGCAGTATGCTCAGGGGGTCCAGATTTAGGTTAACTCCTTCAGTGCTCAAGGATATATGTCTGTGTGAATGTTAACTTCTTGCTCCAGATGTGCACCATACCTTTAGTACAGGTATAGATGACATGTGTAAGGGAGGTATAGACCCAGGATAATGCTGGGCTTCTTTATCTCACAGCAAAACTCATCTGGCAATGGCTTTAACAGTGGTAGTAGGATTGGCCGTGATTTTCTTGAGCCTGAGTGGCACTTTCCTCTATTGGCGTGGGCGCCGGATTCAGAATAAGAGGGCTATGAGGCGCTACTTGGAGCGGGGTGAGGTGAGTGCCTAGCTCACCCTTGAAAGGTATGCTCTGCCTTTGAGCCTCCTCCTTCCCCAGCGACTTGATCCCTTTCTTCAAGGAGATAGCATGATCCACCAGAACGAACTCTGGCCAGAGAAGTGGGAGACATGCATTAGTCCTGATTTTGCCATCGATTTGCCACATGACTTTGAGAAAGTTCCCTTCCTTCTCTGTGCCTCAGGTTATGCATGTACAACGTTCGCCCTTACAGGGTGAAGGGGGATGATGTGGGCGCCTGTGCTTCAGAAAGTATAGACGGTGGGATAAAAGTGGTACTCGGGGTGATAGTGTCACCAGCCTTGCCCCCATCGCCCCATCAAAAACCCAAGCCCTTGACCCCTGACCTCATGAAGACTAATAGCTTCCTCAGGCCTCAGGGTCTGTTATCCCCAATATGCCTGCAGTGCTTTCTAAGGTGAAAGACAGCTCCTCTTCCTGTTCCCGCTCCTTTGGGCTTTGCTGCTCTTGGCAGCCACCTGTGGGGAAGGGCATAGGAGTGGGACATGGGAGTGGGTTTTCCTGAGTGCCCCCTTCCCACCTGCTCCTCAGAGCATAGAGCCCCTGGATCCCAGTGAAAAGGCTAACAAAGTCTTGGCCAGAATCTTCAAGGAGACAGAGCTGAGGAAGCTTAAAGTGCTCGGCTCCGGTGTCTTTGGAACTGTGCACAAAGTGAGTGGCCACAGAAATTCGGGAGGTGGCGAGAGGATCTAGGGCAAAGGGGAGAAAGATTTATGGGAAGGCCTCGCCTGGGGAGAATGGCCTTAGGCTGACTCCTGCCCCAAACTTCCCAGGGAGTGTGGATCCCTGAGGGCGAATCAATCAGGATCCCAGTCTGCATTAAAGTCATTGAGGATAAGAGTGGACGACAGCGTTTTCAAGATGTGACAGATGTAAGTGAAGCAGGGGTCTTCCGTATGCCCTAGGAGAGGGGCCAGTGTTAGGTATGGAGAGGCACAGTCCTGTGTTGGCAGGCACTAGGTCACCGTGTTGCTGTCCTTGGATGCCGGGGAGCCCTGGTCTGGGTATAGTGGACCTGCTTGTTCCCTTGATAAGCCCTCTGTGTCTCATAGCATATGCTGGCCATTGGCAGCCTAGACCATGCCCACATCGTACGGCTGCTGGGACTATGCCCAGGGTCATCTCTGAAGCTTGTCACTCAGTACTTGCCTCTGGGTTCTCTGCTGGATCATGTGAGACAACACCGTGGGGCATTGGGGCCACAGCTTCTACTCAACTGGGGAGTACAGATTGCCAAGGTACATGGAGCCTGGAGAAGTTCTGTGATGGACTTTGCCTGGCTGGGGGCTGGCAGGGAGGGGCTGGGAAGGCTGAAGTTCTGAGAGGTGCCTTTAGGGTTTTTGGTGATTCTGGATCTCAAGGTCCAGCTCCCCTGACCGTGAGAATACTTCCTTCTCCTTTAGGGTATGTACTACCTCGAGGAGCATGGCATGGTGCATAGGAACCTGGCTGCCCGAAATGTGCTACTGAAGTCGCCTAGTCAAGTTCAAGTGGCAGATTTTGGGGTGGCTGACCTGCTGCCCCCAGATGATAAGCAGCTACTACACAGTGAGGCCAGGGTGAGATGACAGGAGGGCCGGGTAAGGAGGCGGGGGTGGAGCGAAACATGGGGAAAGGGAGCAGTCAGTAGCCTCTTTCAGCAGCAATCAGTTGCTGCATGGTGAGTTCAAGAAGAGGAACCGGGAGATGCCAGTAACATAAGTTCAGAGAGCACAAAGAAAAGAATGATAGAAAACTTGGGGGTTTGGGAATGCTAAGAAAATGTGTGGCAATCAACTGGTGACACCTTTGTCTTTAATTCCCCAGACTCCAATTAAGTGGATGGCCCTCGAGAGTATCCACTTTGGGAAATACACACATCAGAGTGACGTCTGGAGCTACGGTCAGTCCATCTGGGTGCCCTCTATATCATTACTGGCCCAGCTTCCAAAGTGGCCTTTTGAGACCCCTTCTAGAATCTAAACCCTTTGGATCCTTGCATCAGATAAAGTTCTGCTTTCCCTTCGTCTTCATGCCCTGTCTATTTTGCCATCAGCTAGTCATGTCTTCCTATACCAGGTGTGACGGTTTGGGAGCTGATGACCTTTGGGGCAGAGCCCTATGCAGGGCTGCGACTAGCTGAAGTCCCAGACCTGCTGGAGAAGGGGGAGCGGTTGGCACAGCCCCAGATCTGTACCATTGATGTCTACATGGTTATGGTCAAATGTGAGTTACCTGATGAACCCAGCCATTTATAACTGACTTCCCTCCCTCCCCCAACTCCCCTCTCACAGCCCTACTTCCTGCATCTTACCCCCAGGTTGGATGATTGATGAGAACATTCGCCCAACCTTTAAAGAACTAGCCAATGAGTTCACCAGGATGGCCCGAGACCCACCACGGTATCTGGTCATAAAGGTGAGTAGGGATTAGAAGGTGTCAAGGAGATTTTAGGGAACAGGGGACTTGACTGACCCAGGATCTACCTTAACAATCACCTGCCCTATAGAGAGAGAGCGGGTCCGGAATTCCCCCTGGGGCGGAGCCCTCTGCACCAACAAACAAGGAACTGGAGGAGGCAGAGCTGGAGCCAGAACTAGACCTAGACCTGGACTTGGAGGCAGAGGAAGACAACCTGGCAATCACATTAGGCTCTGCCCTCAGCCTGCCAGTTGGAACACTGAGTCGGCCACGGGGGGTAAGGCACTTTCCGGTTAGTTACCCAAGACTTTGAAACCCTGAGCCCTCTGCACACCTGTGACCTGATAAGCCCTACAGCTGCCCAGATTGACTGCTCAGAGGCCCCCATGGTGAGATTTCTCTCTTAATCTAAACCTTTTTCACTCTTCATCATAGAGCCAGAGCCTTTTAAATCCATCATCTGGTTACATGCCTATGAACCAGAGTAATCTTGGAGAGGCATCCCAGGTAAGGTCTGTCTCTAAAGGCTGTGAGAGGCTGGGTGGCAGGATCTTAGGATTTGCAAGGGGTGGTGTGGGAGACTTTGGAAACCTGTGAGATTTAATTGGTGTCCTACAAAAAAGGCATTGAACAACCCCCACGGCCTCCTAAACAAACACCTTTTATGTCCTTGTCTCTCTATACCTCCGTGTATTATGTCCCTCCTCAGGATTCTGCAGTCTGTGGAGGTAGTGGGTGCCTCCGTCCAGCCTCTCTGCACGCAGTGCCACGGGGACCCCTGGCATCAGAGTCGTCAGAGGGCCATGTGACAGGTTCTGAGGCTGAGCTGCAGGAGAAGGTGTCAATGTGTAGAAGCCGGAGCCGGAGCCCGCGGCCACATGGAGACAGCGCCTACCATTCCCAGCGCCATAGCCTGCTTACTCCTATCACCCCACTGTCCCCACCAGGGTTAGAGGATGAGGATGGGAATGGCTACGTGATGCCCGACGCACACCACAAAGGTTCCTGGCTCTTTCTAGGGCTCTCCTCAGACCTTCTCTGTCCTCCCTCTGGGGCTTTCCTCAGATCTTCTCTCTTTCTCCAGGCTCCTTTCAATCCTTTGTTTCCTCTGACCACATCCCCCTCTTCCTTTTTCCCTTGCTCTCCCCCGATCCCCACTGCCTACTACAGAGACGTTCTCAACATACTTAGCCTCTCTTCTCAACCCCCAGGTACTCCCTCCTCCCGGGAAGGTACCCTTTCTTCAGTGGGCCTCAGTTCTGTCCTGGGTACCGAAGAAGAAGATGAAGATGAGGAGTATGAATACATGAATCGGAAGAGAAGACGCAGCCCTCCTCGTCCTCCAAGGCCAAGTTCCCTTGAGGAGCTGGGTTATGAGTACATGGATGTGGGATCAGATCTCAGTGCCTCCCTAGGCAGCACACAGAGTTGCCCACTCAACCCTGGGCCCATCATGCCCACTGCTGGCACAGCTCCAGATGAGGACTATGAATATATGAATCGGCGACGTGGTGGAGGAGGTCCTGGGGGGGATTACACAGCCATGGGAGCCTGCCCGGCCGCTGAGCAAGGTTATGAAGAGATGAGAGCTTTCCAGGGGCCTGGACACCATCCCCCCCATGTCCATTATGCCCGCCTCAAAACTCTACGTAGTTTAGAAGCCACCGACTCTGCCTTTGATAACCCAGATTACTGGCATAGCAGGCTTTTCCCCAAGGCCAATGCCCAGAGAACATAACCCCTCCACTCTGAAGTACTCAGGGAGCATCTGATGGCAGCTAGTGTGTCTAGAGGGCACCCCTCTTCTCCCTAGTCCCTCTCCCTTCAGGGTCTTAGCCCAGTTTCCCCCCAGTCCTAGATAACTCCATTCAATCTTGAGGCTTTTAAACACTTCTGACACAGAAATTCTCGTGTTATGTAGCCAGCAGTGCACTTTCTTCTCTTCCCAACCCCAGGAAAGGAGCTTCCCCTTTTGTGAGCTGTCCAATCCCATTCCTCAGCTTCCTCAGGGGAACTCCCTGGAGATATGAAGGATCACTCTCCACATCCCTTTCTCTCAGACTGATTTGTAGATTGTAGGCTTTAAAGTGTGCTTTTGTTTCCCATAAGACTCCTAGTGAAGAGGAAAGGGGAGACCTGGCAAGGTAAAGTAAAATTTTGGCTTGTGATTCTTAACCTCTGGAAAGAATAGAAAGCTTAAATCTCGTGGAATAAAGAGGTTAGGAGAAGATAAGATTACTATTAATTGAGCATCCACTATGTGCCAGGCGTCATGCTAAACTTTACATTATCTCAATCCTTGCAACAAATATGTGAACTAGGTATTATCCCGTTTTACAAATAAGGAAACTGAGCCTTAAAGAGATTAAGTAAATTAAGAGGTAGATTCAGGATTCAAAAACTTGGAAAATATGTAGTCTTACTGTAAGGTTTCAAGGCAAACTGCTGTTGTAACTCAAGAACCCTTGTTCAGGGGCATTGTCGTCCCGTTTTTGCACGGAATCAAGCGTAACCCCAATGACCACAGCCTCCTCCAAAACCCCCGACTTCTCAGGAAGTCGGGGGAAGGGGGTGGTCAAAGGAAAAATAACTGGACGACTTTGTGTAAACCACAACCTACATGTACTCTAAGTGATCTCCACTTCCTACCCAAGAGACAGATTGGCAAGGGTCCCGAGTCACTTGTTGGAGCTTTTCCCATCCAGTAGTGGGAAGCTTCCAGCTGGGAAGAAAGAAGACCCAGCTTCAGACCTGTCCCCTTGGATGGGAAACAGGGGTATCTGTTGTATCACTGAAGTTTTTTGTTTTGTTTTTATACATGTCTGAATAAAAATGCCAAGGTTTTTCAGCTTCCTGTCTGTCAAACGAGGAAAACCTTGTGGGTAAGCCACCCCTTCTCACTGCTCCCCAGCAGTGGGATAGTTACCACCGCATGCTGCCTTTTGACAGTCCTCTGTCCCATGCAGTTTTTTGAGCCCCACTTCTTGTTTTCCCTTAAGACGAGCATAGCACACAGCCCTTTTCGTTTAGTAGTTTTACCAGGAATCTACAGAGCAACCAACAGGGAATAACAAAACGTTTGGGACGTCAGGTAAGGATACAGATGGGGTTCCCTCAGCAGGGGGCATTCTGGAACTCTCCCGGCTTGAGAACCCTCAGTCTCGGACGCTCCCCTGAGGTGCCTGCCACCAAAGCCCCCCGCCGGAGAGCTCGTGCTGTTTCCCGCTCGCACGCTAAATGGACAATCCCTGCGGAGTCGGCTGCCGGTGGGGCCGGCTCCCAGCACTCAGGTCTCCTCCACGCCCGCTCTGCTCTTCCGGTTCTCTCAGCGCCGGAGGACTGCGGGAACCGGCCAGGCCGGCCGGGGAAGGGCGCGCCCGGCCTCCTCGCCGTCAGCGCTGCCGCTCCCCTCCGCCCGGGCCCACCCTGCCGCGCCGCGCCGCTTCTGCGGTCCCGCCCCGGGTAGCGCAGGTTTTCGCTCGGCGCTCCCGGGGCAGGTGGTCTTTCCCCGAGAGGCCACGTTGCCCCTCACTCCTCAGCGGCTCCGCCTTCCCGCCAGACCTGAACCTTCCCAGCGTGCCCGCGGCCCCGACGTGCGGGGCCCCGGAGGCACGGCCCCAGCGCCAGACCTAGGGGCGCGGAGGTAGCTGGGAGTCGTAGTCTGCCAGGCCTGAGCGCGTGCAGGGTGGGCGGGGGGAAGGACTCGCTGTCCCGGCGTGCCCTGCGCCACCGCCTGCGCGCCGCCTCGCGCGCTCGTCCGTTCGCTGTTCCCGTGCCTGTGCGCGTTCGCTCGCGCTCTCCTCGCGGACCAGGGGCTCTGGCTGCAGTGTGCGGCCGGGAAGGGAGGCAGAGGCGGCGGCTCAGGGGAACGAGGTTGCGGGGGTGGTGGCGGCGGGAAGATGTCGGGCGAGGACGAGCAGCAGGAGCAGACTATCGCCGAGGACCTGGTCGTGACCAAGTATAAGATGGGGGGCGACATCGCCAACCGTGAGTTGCGGCCTCAGGGTCCGGAGGGCGAGGCTGAGGGGGAGAGGCAAGGGGGACGGCCCGGGGACGGCCCTGGGCCGGCCCGACCGGCCGGAGAGGTGCGGTTGTGTCGCGCGGAATGGGCCGCTGAGGGAGCGCGGCGGCCCGCCGGGGGGTGGCGTGCTGGGAGGATTAGGTGTCGCGCCCAGGACCTGAGCGGTCAGGCCCGGACCAGAGTCCGGGGCTGAGGGCTCGCGACCCTGCAGAGCGCAGAACGCGGCTCGCGGGCTGGGACCCCAGGCCGTTGGTAGAGAGGCAGGGCGCCGCGATGTCCCTCACTCTTTTGGTTCTGGCAGCGGCGAGGCCGCCTCGAAAAGGAAGCGCCCAGCTGTTGGCGGCGGGAGCGCCCGTTGTGTCGTGGTCTCCGGTGTCCGCAGCCAAGCCCGCACGTGTTGCCGGGACCCCGTGCAGATCGCCGGCTCCCTTTCTCCGCCACCGTCCCTGACGCTAGCTTCCCTACCACGTGCTTTGCTGGAGTCTTTCCTTCTTTACCTCGCACCATCTCTGGTGGGGGCCCCTTCCGTTGTCGGGCCAGTTCAGGGACCGTTGGAGGACACCCCTGGAGCTCCTACCACGACTCTTGGATATATATATATTTTAAAGTTCTTCGTCACTGACTCCAGTCTGTGCCCATAACCCTAGTGAGCCGCCAAATGTGATTGTTCACAGGGACCTGACAACTCCAGGGATGTTCTGAGGCCCTCCTCACCCCAACGAGGCAAACTCGTGAAAAGTGCTGGAAAGGGGGCACTGATTTTAGGGGACGCCCTTTTCAGGACTGTGCTCCGGCTTTTTCAGAAGTATCCTGCCACTCTAGGCAGATGTCTGTCTGCAATTGGGGGGACAGAAAATGCATGTCTTTGGGCCTTTAAATGGTTTGACAGTAAAGAATAGGTGTTGAGGTTGTCTTTTTGCCTGTGGCTGAAAACCTGAGTTTTTCAGGCTTCCAAAGAATCACCAGAACTTAGGTCACAAAAATGAAAGCTGAAGTTCAGGGTGGGCTGTGTCGACGGTCTCCAGGGACACAACAGTGCTTCATAAAGTGGTTTGAATCAGAGTAAAAATTGCTTTTCCTCTTGCAATTGATAACTTCTGAGGCACCGATCCCAGATACTAGTTTGAAGCTCTTGGGTCACAGACCAATAATCTGCTAAAAGCTGTACGCCATAAGCCTGCTGAAGCCCCAGGACCTCAGATTAAGTCGCTTTGGTTTATCCACCTGTTTATGAGGAAATAAATCTACATAATTTGAGATTACTAACACCTAATTGGGGTATCTAAGAAGGGAAGAAGGTAGCATTTAACTAATGCATCAGCTTCCAAGTCAGCAATTCTCTGTCTACCTTCCTGTTTCCCCGACGCCTATAAAGTTCCTCTAGTCTGCTTTGCATGTATGTGGGATACCTTGGTGAGAACCCCCTTGAAGTTGATAGTTCCACCCTACCACACCACTGGTAGCACTTTGGCAAGTCTCTGTTGCCCAGGGAGACAATCGGTATATACCCAGCTGTCACATTATGTAAAGCAGAGCAAAGGAAATGTTGACATTTTTATTTTTGGAAAAGCAAGGTAGAAATTTAGAGATTATAGGTAGGTACATTCCCTCCTTCAGCTTTAGGGTAATGGCACTAGAGGATAGTAGAAATAGAAACTCATCTAGGTATTGTGTTGCTGTAACTTAGACAACATGTGCAGGGTTGACGTGGTATTCTGTCCCCAGGGGTACTTCGGTCTGTGGTGGAAGCATCCTGCTCAGGTGTGTCAGTCTTGAGCCTTTGTGAGAAAGGTGATGCCATGATCATGGAAGAGACAGGGAAAATTTTCAAGAAAGAAAAAGAAATGAAGAAAGGTAAAAAAAAAAAAAAAAAAACAATCCCCACTTGTTTCCCAAATTTGACCTTTATTCAGTCCGGTTTGTTTAATTGTAATGATGGCCACCCCACCCCAGCTCTGGTTGATATATTTGGAGTGGCAGGTGGGATACAGCATTTTCTTACCCCATCCAAATGGATTAAACTTAAGCAAGACCCTGAAGAAAATCCTTCCATTTTGGAAGGGCAGCAGGACTCCGCAAGAGAAAGAGAGCAAGGCATTTAGGCTGATGATTGTCTCTTTACAGGTATTGCCTTTCCCACCAGCATTTCGGTAAATAACTGTGTATGTCACTTCTCCCCCTTGAAGAGTGACCAGGACTATATTCTCAAGGAAGGTGACTTGGTAAAAATGTAAGTTTAAACCACTTTAGAGCACTTGTCTTTTTCTTAAGCTTTGCATAGTGCCAGTTGCTAATGCCGTGCTCTGTTCTTGCCTTTCAGTGACCTTGGGGTTCATGTGGATGGCTTTATCGCTAATGTTGCCCACACTTTTGTGGTTGGTGTAGCTCAGGTAGGTGGTCTCCTGTGAACTTTGTTCACACTGTGGAGTTCGGGAAAGTGCACTGTTGCCTGCTTCTTACCCCATCCTGTGCCAACACATAAACTTTGAAAGTCTCTAGAGAAATAAAAGGAGAAAGATGTTTTCTCTCCTGCTCATTGGCCATCCTTGCAAAAGGACCGGCTGAGTTAAAGAGCTTTCTTGGAAAATACTGATTACATTTCCTTACCTACAGGGGACCCTAGTAACAGGGCGGAAAGCAGATGTCATTAAGGCAGCTCACCTTTGTGCTGAAGCTGCTTTACGCCTGGTTAAACCTGGAAACCAGGTAAGCTGTTTAGTCCAACTCCAAAGCTTAATAGAGCCAAATATGCTTTAAGTATCTATAGCTATTCCATACTGAACTACCAACTTCTCCCACAGGCCCCTTAGAAAATACAGCTTTTCAAAGTAGTTATATCTTAGGTTGGGATTTCTGAAAGAGGCAGAAACTCAAGAGCTTAATAGTAAAAAGCAGTTAACTCTGAGTGCCTACCATAGAGAATCCTCTGCTGGGTGTATGGGGATATATGTCCCTTCCTCATGGAGTCTGTAGAAACCCTTCCTCTCTCATGTCCAAGATACGCATCTTTCCCCAAAATAACTTGATGTCAGTAGCTTACAATAAAACACAAAAATAAAAGCTTTATATTTTTTTATATACTTGTTTTGTTTTGTTTTATACAGAAATTATAATAGTACCAAAGAGAGACCCAAAAGTCAGTTCTGTACCTTGCAAGGCAATATTAGGAAACCCAGGGATCATAAGCGTCTCATGAATTAATTCAGTTTAGCATATTAGACTATCAATAGAGACATTTCTCTAACACTCAGAATTTCCAGACACCTGTTCAATACTTAAAACATAAGTTTTTTCTCTTTTTCTGTGCTCTCTTGTTCTTCATGCTTTTAATCATTTATTTCATCCCCATTGTTATTTAATTGCATCATTTATTACTTAAACCTCTTAGTTTCCTTACAATGATGCCTACTTCCTAGATCTGTTAATAAAGCACTTTGAACAGTGCCTGGCGCTTAGTAAGCACTTGTGATAGCTGTTTTTGTCTTGCATGTTTGTTATTTTTATTATTTATATACTATTGTGTTTTCTTCACTGGATAGTGGTGGTGTCCTTTCCAACAAGAGTGGATGTTGTATAGCTATGACATCAGACTTCCTAGATTCTTACCCTATAACTTTTGAGTTTAAATTTTCTCATCTGTAAAATGGCAAAAAATAAAATTATGCCTTATGAGAAGGGTTGTGATGGTTGAGGTAATCCATGTAAAGTGATTATCACAGACCTAGTACATAACGTAACAATATCAGGTGTGCCTAGTTACTTTCCTTTTCTAAGAAATATAGCTTAGGTGAGGATCAGATCATGTTTGAAAGAGGTGAGGAGAGGAAGAGTTTGCCATCTCCTCTCAACAGGTAGGAATGGTGGAACGAACATTGTACTTACTCTCAGAAGAAGCTGGGTTTTCAGTTTGCTGGTTTAACTCTGAGCAAATCCTTTCTGGGCATCGCTTTTCTAATCTTCTAGATTGGGATGTGGATCTGCCATGCTTATTTTCCAGAATTGTCTAGTTGGGCCATCTTTGTAAAAGCTTTTTATAAAATGATGTGTGCATGTGAGGTGTCCTTAGGTTTTAAGGAGGCAGGGCTGTGTCAGGAAAGACAAGTGACATTCGTTGCACTTGATGGAGAATGTGTAGACTCTTAGCTCTTTTGTGCTTATTCTCATGGTAGATTACTTACCAGCCCCTGGTATCTCACCTTTTATTTGAACTTGTATTTCTAGAACACACAAGTGACAGAAGCCTGGAATAAAGTTGCGCACTCATTTAATTGCACGCCAATAGAAGGTGAGACCTCATCTAAACAGTATTGACAGTCTGAGTGGTTTAGCAGAATTGAGGATTTTGCTCCCTTGAGGATCCATCCAACCGTCTAAGCCAAAACCTCAGTACCCTGGGTTTCCATAGCTGTGCACTTTCCTCTCATTGCTTGGTCCATCAAACTGCTTGAGTGGGTGGATTTAGAAACCTTTTGGGAGTCTAGATGGCTGGTACCATAGTCTTTGTCCTATCTACAGGTATGCTGTCACACCAATTAAAGCAGCATGTCATTGATGGAGAGAAAACCATTATCCAGAATCCCACAGACCAGCAAAAGTAGGTGCCAGTCCCACCTTTCACCCTCCACCATACTGTAGTAGTCTTGAACTTTTTCTTCCATTCTCAGCCTAATCTGGTCCACCTTTTACTCCAAACTACAGGAACTACTTATTGCTGTTTATGCTTTCCTTTCTATTCCTTTTAGGAAGGACCATGAAAAAGCTGAGTTTGAGGTACATGAAGTATATGCTGTCGATGTTCTCGTCAGCTCAGGAGAGGGCAAGGTGAGGAGAATCCCCTAGGGCTGGCAGAGAATGGTGACTGAGGGTGTGTTTCAGCAGCACCAGACCAAATGTGACCTAACTTACTCTTTTAGGCGAAGGATGCAGGACAGAGAACCACCATTTACAAACGAGACCCTTCTAAACAGTATGGCCTGAAAATGAAAACTTCACGTGCCTTCTTCAGTGAGGTGGAAAGGCGTTTTGACGCTATGCCCTTTACTTTAAGGTACTGCTGCACTTAGCTAGAAATGGAGCCAGTCTGACTGAGACCACACACCCAGGAACACTCCTCCCCACCATTCCGGCCCTCCCACTCCCCACCTGCCTAGACTTGTAGCCCGGCCTGCATGCCCCTTTTTTCTCCCTCGGTCTCCCTCTCACTGAAGGTATGGGGCAATCCTAAAGCCTGGTTTCGCCTGAGGGTAGGAGCTATTTAAAAGCATGAGTGAAATATAAGACATGGCAGTGAGTTAAGGATACCTTCATTTGACTTGCCCTACCCCCAGGGCATTTGAAGATGAGAAGAAGGCCCGGATGGGAGTGGTGGAGTGCGCCAAACATGAACTGCTGCAGCCATTTAGTGTTCTGTACGAGAAGGAGGGTGAGTTCCAGGACAGGTCTCACTTTGGAGCCCGATCACAGCCCTCGTGCCTCAAGCTTACAGAAAAGGATTTGACGAGGGCTTTTCATCAAACACTTTTCTCCCATAGGTGAATTTGTTGCCCAGTTTAAATTTACAGTTCTACTCATGCCCAATGGCCCCATGCGGATAACCAGTGGCCCCTTTGAGCCTGACCTTTACAAGTCTGAGATGGAGGTCCAGGATGTAGAGCTAAAGGTTAGTGTGGGATGGAATGTCGTGAGCACATGGCACCTGTCCTAGGAGTGAGAACTAAATGTCAACAAAGTCCTAAAAACTACAATACTGAGAAGAACACTTGGCTTCCTCCACATTCCTCAGAATTTGTTTTCCTTCTTTCTCCTACTTTCCAGGCCCTCCTCCAGAGTTCTGCAAGTCGAAAAACCCAGAAAAAGAAAAAAAAGAAGGTGTGTTATGATGATTCCTCTTCAGTAGGGTGAACCTGATCCCTCTTTTTTCTACCATTCAGGGTTGAGGTGGGGGTATAGATTTCTGTACATCCTTATTGCTGCCATTCTCAGCCCTGACCTACAGAATTAGGGTGACAAGTCTCCTCCTCCTTCCATGAATATAGGCCTCCAAGACTGCAGAGAATGCCACCAGTGGGGAAACATTAGAAGAGAATGAAGCTGGGGACTGAGGTGGGTCCCATCTCCCCAGCTGCTGCTCCTGCCTCACCCCCTTCCCACTACACCCCAGGCTCTGTGAAGTGCAGTTCGTCTTTTTCACCCAGGACCGCCAGCAGAGCGGGGTCTCCCTGCCCAGCCCATTTCCCCAGCCCATTTCCCTTCTGACAACAACAAGCTCCGACTGACTCTGGTCTTGGGAGGCCAGGCTTTCCAGCCACTAAAGACTACTTTAAATAGAAAAGAGAAATTGAATAATAAAATCAGGAGTCAAATTCATCGTCTTCAAGCCCCTCTTTCTAGCCTTTTTCTACTACTATGCTTGGTCAAGGTTTATGGCCCTACAGTGATCAGGGAGGAGGCAAAAGTAGCCACCACTAAAAACACAGCTGAGATTTTTTATATCACTCCAATATCAGCATTTTCCTATGAGTTGGGGCTTGATCCTCTCTCTTCCCACTCTCCCCAAGTATTTTATCAAGCCTCAAAATACAGAGGAGCTATTCTTCATTGTTTTATTCACATGTGGCAGATCCTTTTCTGATCCAGGCAGTCTGGTCAGGCCCCTTCCATTTTTCGGAGCTGGAGCCTGCATTTACCACGGGATTCTCATCTATCAAATGGATCCTCATTTGTAAATCTTAGTCATCTTTGTTCTGCAGGACTTTTTTTTTCATCCCCACATGCTGTAAAGAAATGCATCTCAACCATGCCCATTTCTTTGGAGTCAGTAGGGTCTTCTCCTGTTCCATCTTAGAAACTTGAGCTGGAAGCTCAACTGTGGTTTTGTTCCCTGTTTGAAATATTTTGACCTCCCTCTCTTGAAAGAAAGGCCAGAGGAACAGACTGACTGAAGAGACAACTGGCTTTCTGAAGCTGTGGACTCGGAGTGGATGAATTGCTAGGGGTTTGGAAAGAAAGGTGACAATTTCAGTACCTCTGGCATGCTGCCCCAGGGAGGAACTAGGGTTCCCACTAACTTACAAGGTTTTTAAACACATTAAAGATGACATGGCATTAAAATAAATTTGGATTTGCTCATAATCATGCCTTTGTATGCTCTTATTTGGTGGAGGTTGGGGAGTGTCAGTTGAGGTGATGATCTTTGGAAACTTTCTATTTTGCCATATTCTACCTTTCTGAAACAAGGAATTATTTGAATTAGAGAAGATATGAGTTCTGAATTCTCTGAATTAAGATAAATTTTCTGTGGGAGTTAATGATTTAATTTTCTAAAGTAAAAACAGACCCCTTGTTGCTGACACTGCTCAGAACACAATTGTGTACTTCAGAAAATAAAACACTGTATATACGTGTTATGTCAATTTAGGAAACCAAGAATGCCTTTAGTGTTAATGCAATTTTTCAGGGCCAGCCTGTAATTAGACGGAGAAGTTGTTTATGATGGATTTGTTAGTCTTATATGTGAGGCATTGCTGGAGATACTGTGGTGAATAAAATTGAACACAGGTACCTCCATAAGAGCTTCCAGATTAAGGAGGAGTCAACAGGTGAACTGGTGGATATTAACTAGTAGGGTTTTTATTTTTGTTTTCAAACACTTGTTACATCCTGATGGTAACAATATCAGAACTCCTTCAACACCTGTAATAAGGACCCTAACAGTTAAAAAGTTCCGTTTAAAAGGTGAAATGTTACAAAGTAGAGCCACCAAAAAAGGGATTATACCAAAAAGTTTTACAGTATCTTAAAGTGAGTAAGGTAAAGTCTATATGGTTGCATTCTTTTTCATCATTCAGAACTCAAGTTTCCTGTAGCCAAATCCTTGGGTACCTGTTTTCCGGGTACTTCTGACTTGACCATACCGTGAGACTGGGAAGTTCTAATCGTGCAATATCATTCTTGCCCCAGGGAAGGCAGCTGAACTTCCTTACCCTCGTGATTTGATCACCCCTACCTAGGTAGTGGGAGAATCACTCAAGTAGTTTCTGAACAAGATGCACAGTGGCCAGGAATCTAGTGACACTATGCCCCAAGCATTGTGGGGAAAACACCATAGTTGGCTAGAAAAAGGTTAATCTATCTTAAATAATGAACAAGTTCTCTGTAGTATGACAGCTTTCTCGATTGCACGCTTTTACCTCCTTTACATGTTCTGGAATCCTAGGACCTCCGGAAGTTAAGAGGTCTAATCTCCCTGCAGCAATTTGGTTTAGAAAATTAGGCAAACCAGTAAGACAAATTAGGATTTTTTGCACAGTCCGCGCCTATCCACAGTAAAATGGAGGGTGTCACCAGGACACCGCCTCCCAGGAAGCAATAAGAGGGAAGCGGAAATCGCTACCTGCTCATTTGCACCATTTGGCCCCATACTGAAAGTGTGTGCTCACGTGAAATAATACAGTCCTCATAAACCGGGGTGAGAGGACTTTCCTAACTCAAATTCAAAACACTGTTTTCTAGAACTCCCAACTCAATCACATCAGGTACCCGAGGGAGCCAAAAACCAATGTTACGCCCCTTGGGCAGCCCCACCCACGGGGGAGGGGCGAGGAAGCGGAAGTGACGACACTGCGGGCGCCGTTAAATATCAGTAGGCGGGGCCCCGCCCCTCTCTCGGCCTTAGCGCCATCTTCTCAGGTGGGTGACTGTCCTCGCAGTATTTGGATTTCCCGTACAATCCATTAACATCTGATCTCCGCACTTAACCATCATTACAGCAAACTAACTGTAGCCTTTCCCCCTTTACTCGTAGAAACCTCTGCGCCATGAGAGCCAAGGTAAGTAGTCTCCAGCAATGAGCTGAGGTTGTAGGAGTTGGCCGCTTGGGGGAGACCGAGCAAGGGAAGTCCGCCATAGTTCCCACACCGCTGGGCTCTTGAGGGTGCCCAGGAGCTAGTGGGAGAGGAAGGGTAGTTAAGAGAAGACCAGCGATGTTGGTAGGTAAGTGTTCTGGTGAGGGAGCACGCGGGATTCGGGGTTTACGTCGGGGATGGGAGTGGTAGTCCAAATTGTTGAGATCACTGCTACTAAACCCTCATACTTGGTCAAAAACCAGCCTGGTTTTAAATAGCGCTCTTAACATACCTATGTAAATCTGTTACTAAAACTAATGAACTCTTGTTGTATTGTCTTTCTGGTTATGATCGGTTGCCAGTGGAGGAAGAAGCGAATGCGCAGGTATGTACAAACTAGACTGCCAGCACAGGAAGAGGGAAGTGGAGCACAGCTTGGACAAAACCTGGGAGGAACATTTGGTTTAAAAATCTAAAAGTACTTGAGGGGAAAAACATTCGGAGCATTGACGTTCAGAGCCAGGAATCGAACACAAGACCATAATAGAACCACAGTGCATGTTCATTTTACCACGCCACGTAATGAACTTTTGAGATGGGAGAGAGAGACTGAATGAACTCTGGTTCGTGGGCAAGAGATGTATTACCGGTATCTGCTTTTCAGGCTGAAACGAAAAAGAAGAAAGATGAGGCAGCGGTCCAAGTAAACCTATATAGTCTGTGCACCACGGAAGCCACAGGAGCAGAAATAAGGAAAGCGAGAGGCCAGTGGTGATGGTAACCGTTACTGGACTGGATGCCTACTGTCTCCATGGATCTAGAACATTGATCATCCGAGGCAGCGACCACCTTGGCGAGACCCACGTTGTCCATACTAAAACAGTCCCTTTTGGTCCTTTGCCCAGGACCTGTGACATCTTGGACTAGTTCTGTTTTCCGTTGTGGCTGAATGTAACACGTGTACAATAAATCTTTCCTGCTGTCTTAGCTGAAGAAAAAAAATCGTCTGTTACGTGGTTTTTATGGTTGCATGGGCTGGGGAGTCTGTACCGGTGCAGTCGGCCCCCCACCCCGAACTATAGAAAACGGCAAGCTTCACAGACTGCACCCCTAGGTGTGGGGCCTCGTACCCTAGCGGGCGGCCCTTGCTCCTTGAAGGACAGCAACAGGTTGCAAGGCGGTTGGCGGCCAAGGTAGAGACGGTTGCGTTCCCTTCCCTAACGTCGGGTTTCCAGGCTTGCGTCACGGAGTTCAGCTTTGCGGTTGCGCCCTTCCCTACTGTTCGGACGGGTTGCCACGGTGACGCGCGAAGATCGCTGGGGCAAGCTGCGCGCCACTACTAGCACACCATAGAGTACAGTTCCGGGTTGGTGGCTAGAGTGTCGTTTCCGCAGGAAGCGGAAGGGCGATAGGGTAGGCGGCTCTTTGTCGAAGCCAGAGGACCGGCAGGCGGCAGCAGCAACTACGGCGGCAGCGGCAGGTGAGGGAGGCGGGAGACTTAGGTGGAGGCCGCGCCCGGAGGGAGGAGTCGGGGCCGGCCCGGCGGGGCCACACAAATTCCCCCCGGGGCCGAGCCCTTTTTCTGACCCCGCATCGTGAGCAAACGCAGCCCCGTGACGTCACAACCGTGCCCATCCCCACAGCCTGGTGTCACCTGAGGCCCCTCCCCGCTTCAGTTCGCGCTCCCTTACTATCCCGTTCACCTGGCTCGACTGAGCTCCATTGCACGAAATCTACCACCGGAAGACTTGCTGCGGGGAACTACTAGTACTTTCTTCGCAAACTCTGGGGTGTCGAGAAGTGACATAATTACCGCCCCAAGTCTAATCTGCCATCGCACTTCACTGTCAGTCGCTGCCCTTGCACGGCTCCCCATTCGGAGTTCGTAACCCCAACCCTAGGCCGGGCTGTGATCCGCAGTCCTCCTTCAGCTTGAGGCAGGGCGCCCCTCACCTTTTGTTCATTCATGGCTGGTTTTCCATCCAGTCATCCGAGGCTCTCCAAATTAGGTCCGTTCCTTACTCTCACTGGCAGCTTCTCCCTTTGACGGGGAAGTTAAGTTTGAACTCTAAGGAAATCTTGAAGTACCTAGAGCTCTTGCCGTTTTGTCAGGCATGTAACAACCACCCACCTCAGTACTACATTCTTACCCCTTCTCCCGCCCAAGTCTCTCTTTTTTTTCCTGTTTAGAACCCAGTAGTGATGTGGAGGTGGAGACCCACAGGAGCCCCGGACTTCACCTGAGCTACCTCAGGTATGGAACAATCCTGGGAGAGTTGGGTGGGGAGGAAGGAGTATAGTATGTGATTATCTGCATCTGATGGGACTTGCAACATGGGTCAGGCTTGGATAGTAGACATTTATTTTTCTCCAGGTCATTTCCCTTTTAGTAAAAGCTTGTATATTTTTTACCACTCTTTTTTTCTTGATTGTTTCTATTATTCTGGGACTATCTCCCTTTGGAAGAATGCTTTTTTACAGATGCTTTTTTAACTCTGGCCTCTGGTCTGATTCGTTCATTTTAGGTAAATCTGAAGGCAAAGTCAAGGCACTTGGGGTGGGTGCTTGGTGGAGAAATCAAGGCCAAAGAAACCAGACTTTCTTTATGCGCAAGGGGAAACAGTATGGATTTTTCCTAATTGAACAGCAGAGGGAGCCTGAACTCTGCCTAGGAAAGGATTAGGAGGTCAGACACATGGTAGCAGGGACTCCCAGTCGTGTTGGGGGTGGGGAGAGGGGAAGGCTTGAACCAGCTCAGTGGACTGACATTCCAGAGCTCTCTTGGGAAAGAGGAGACTTAAAAAGCTTTTATAGAGTCTATAAATAAAGAGGATCTTTATGGGGTGGGGAATGGTGTGGTTTGATGTCAGTGGGATCTTCCCATGGAGAGTAGGAGAGAGGTGCAGAATGGAGAAAGATCATTGGTTCCTGTGAAATTCTCTTCACTTAGGATTTCCTGGGGTCTAGAGATACGATACTTCCCAGAGCCTTCACCTGAGACCCCACGGGAGAGGGGTTAAGGAAAATTTTTTTCTGCAGAGTCCCATTATCCACAGCCCTAGTAGCTCACCAGCCCATCTTGGCCACTAGTCCTAGTCTCCTAACTTATTGAGACAGTGACAGCAGGTCAAATTTCACTTTTCATAACTTCAATAAGGGCAGCCCAGAGGGGAAATAATCCAACACTATTTTCTCCTTGCCCTCACCTGGCCTGTCTTTATTAGTGAAATGAAGTGGCTTCACTCCAACTCCCTCCCTCCTTAGCCAGCTAGTTTAATTAATCTGACCTAGACCAGGTACACAAGGGCCTGGGTGGGACTTCTGATAAGCCAGCCAGTCGAGCCACAATCCTCACCCCTTAGGTTTCCATCTCCAGAGCAATTGCCCCTCTGGCCTGCCTCCTCTTGGACTGGCCTGCTTTATAATTGGGAAGAGTATTGCCTGTCTGGAGAACTTCTGCCTGTCTGAAGGACTTCTGTTTGACACAGTTCCCCTCTTTCCTAGCAGTCACCAGGGGTGGCAAGAAAAGGAAGAAAGCCCTGAGTTAGGGGAGACCAGGATGCCTGACCGGGACAGCTATGCCAACGGCACTGGGAACAGCAGTGGAGGCCCTGGAGGCGGTGGCAGCGAGGAGGCCAGTGGGGCAGGGGCAGGCAGTGGTGGGGCCAGCTCAGATGCCATCTGTAGAGACTTCCTGAGGAATGTGTGCAAGAGAGGCAAGCGCTGCCGCTATCGCCATCCAGACATGAGCGAGGTGTCCAACCTGGGGGTGAGCAAAAATGAGTTCATCTTCTGCCATGACTTCCAGAACAAAGAATGTAGCCGCCCAAACTGTCGATTCATCCATGGTTCCAAGGAAGATGAGGACGGCTATAAGAAGACGGGAGAGCTGCCCCCTCGGCTGAGGCAGAAAGTGGCAGCCGGCCTGGGCCTCTCTCCAGCTGACTTGCCCAATGGCAAGGAGGAGGTCCCTATCTGCCGCGACTTTCTCAAAGGGGACTGCCAGAGAGGAGCCAAGTGCAAGTTCCGCCACCTGCAACGGGATTTTGAGTTTGATGCTCGAGGTGGAGGAGGTACTGGTGGTGGGGGTTCAACAGGCCCAGTCCCCCCAGGACGACGTCATGACCTCTATGATCTCTATGACCTCCCTGACAGAGGCTTCGAGGACCATGAGCCAGGCCCCAAGCGCCGGCGAGGTGGATGCTGTCCCCCAGATGGCCCCCACTTTGAGTCATATGAATATAACCTGGCTCACCCTCGAGGGATGGAGTGCAGACTGCTGGAGGAGGAGAATGCCATGCTCAGGAAGCGGGTAGAGGAGTTAAAGAAGCAAGTCAGCAACTTGCTGGCTACCAATGAGGTGCTGCTGGAACAAAATGCCCAGTTCCGCAATCAGGCCAAGGTCATGACCCTGAGCTCTACTGCACCAGCGACTGAGCAGACTCTAGCCCCCACAGTGGGTACTGTCACCACATTTAACCATGGCATTGCCCAGACTCATACTACTCTCAGCAGCCAGGCTCTACAGCCTCGCCCTGTGTCCCAGCAAGAGCTGGTGGCCCCTGCTGGAGCACCAGCTGCTCCCCCAACTAATGCTGCACCTCCTACTGCTCCACCACCCCCACCCCCACACTTGAACCCTGAGATCACACCACTGTCAGCTGCTCTGGCTCAAACAATTGCCCAGGGAATGGCACCCCCTCCTGTCTCCATGGCTCCCGTGGCTGTATCTGTGGCCCCTGTGGCCCCTGTGGCTGTCTCGATGGCCCAGCCCTTGGCAGGAATCACAATGAGCCATACCACCACTCCCATGGTGACCTACCCCATCGCTTCCCAGAGCATGCGTATCACAGCCATGCCACACTGATGGGGCTGATGGACACTCCCCTGGTATAGCCTCCCAGGCTGGGGCCCTTACCCCCTCACCTAGCCCTCTCAGGCCCTGCTTGAGGGACTTGAGAACTAAGACAAGAGACTACAAGGAGTTTGCTACTGAGAAGGGTCTGGGCTGGTGTGTTTTCTCTCACTCCCTTTTGTGAGGGTCTTCTTGGCTATCTTCAAGCCTCACACAAAGAGCTTGCATGAGCTGTATGTCCCCTCATGGGAAGTTGGGGGTGTCCCTGGTCTTGTCCTCTTCTGTAGAGCACAGGTTCCAGCACTGGCTTTGGAAGTAAAATTAATGCCATGTCCAGAGGGAAAGCCAGGGAAGAGTGGAAAGTGGGTGGGCAGGAGAGAAGGCCTGATAGAAGCTTTCAGACAGTTTGGGGCCTAGCTGAGTTGGACAAAACTGGAACTGCTCTTGGGCCTGTGGGAAGGCGGGAGCCATAGTACTCCAGGCCAAGGACTAGGGGAGAATTCATTACCTTGGCTTGGCCTGGAAATGCATAGGGCAGGGCCTCCCACTTTCCAAGGAAATTAAAAAGCAATTATTTTTAACGAATGGAGGCAATGCAAACTTGCTGAGATACTCAGTGTGGAAGATGGGAGCAGTAAATAGATTTCACGCCAAAATGGGATTGCGAGGTGGATAAGTTGGGTGGAGGTTGGGGAAGAAAGGTAGGGACTCAGAACAGGACCAGAGGGGTTTTGGGGAAGGCACTTTGTGGAGTAAAAGCATTGGAGCCACCTAGTAGTATAGTTTTAAAAATAGTCCCATCTGTTTCTGGTTTCTATCTATATGTACTATTCCCAGGTTGCCTTAGTAACCAGGGCTCCTAGGGTCATTTTAGCGGGGCAGGTACCAAGGAGGGTGTGTGTTGTGGGCAATGGGAATGGGATAGTTTTGACAGGCCCTTACATTACTCAAATAGAGCAGAGCAGGTGGCGGCTGCTGAGTTGTTGATGGCAGCTAATGGCCTTCTTACCCCAGACCTTCCTCAGTTACCAATGCCTTAAGCCCTCAGGGCTGAGAGATGCTGAAAAAGGAGAGTTCTCCTGGGCACACGCCTAGGGGTTCATCTCTTTCTTCCCTCTGCCTCCATACAGAACCACAGAGGTTTTAAGGCCAGTTGCGTCTAGGGCAGGGGCCCCAAAAACCAAACCTCAGTTCCTCCTCAGCTCATGGCTGATGGAGGAGAAACAACTCAGGTGTCTAACGGGACAGCGGATTTGGGGGTAGTAAAAGTGACTCTGGGTTGTGCTCCCCCTATCTCCTGCTACCTCTTGTGCTTGTCTGGTTGGTCACTCAGGTTACACCTGGGGTTGGAAATGGTGGCTACGTCAAAGCTGATCATTAAAAAAAAAAAAGAATGGGCCTAAAGACTAAAAGTGGGCAAACACTGAAAATTGTAGATTTTTTAAAACCACACATTGATATCCTTAATGTTGATTTTTCTGGCACAATTCTGGATCATTAAGAGAGATGGTTTATGAGCATTTAGAGACAAATGTGATCATAGATACCAACATGAGTTATCCCAGACAAACTTAGTTTATTTTTTGTCAAGTATCTCTAAGGAGGCAGATTTTGCAAACTACATGCAGATAACGTATGTCCTTTACTAATACAGCCTAGCTAAAGACCGAGAGGAATACACCTGTAGCTGAGCAAGCTGGGCTTGATGCTCATCACAATGTTAAGGGAGGGGCCATGCCACGGGAAAGCACGGTGTGTCTCAGCCAAAGGGTGTTGGAAAGGATTTACAGGACTTGGACTTCGGTGAAGGGATTTTCAGGAAGGCTCAAGGAAGTGGGGCGGCACTCTGGACTGGGTGCTGCGCACATAGATAATTCCACATTGGGCATCTTCGTCTAACCGAGAAAAAGGGCAGATTAGAGTGAAGCTACAGCTGTAAATGGTAATGAAGCAGCCCCTCGTTAGTTGGGAGAGGGGATGTTTGCTGTTTTGTGGTTGGCACAATGACCTCCTTTTGTGCTTAAAACAAAATAGTGATCCTGTTTGTCGCTTCACCTCATCACAGTCACCGAGTGCTCTTGTCTGATGTTGGTGTTTTGTGAGATTCTTTGTGTCCCAACAGGGAACACCATTTCCTAGCTGTGAGCCCAGGTCAGCCCCTAACAACTCTGGGAGAACCTAGTGGGGCTAGTTTTCAGATGTCAGGAGCTGCTTTCCTCTTTTTCAGCTGCTATGTGATTGCAGATAAGATAATTATTATGGATTGGTTAATAGTAGAGTTTGGTAAAAACAAAACTAAACGTTTGTGCCTAGTAAATGTTGATTAGTGCATTCATGTTAGAGAAATCTAGTGATATATCCAAGGGCTGTTTATTAAAAAAAATATTTAAAACCTTGTATGAAAATATGAAAAGCCCTGTTATCAACAATAATACAACTTCAGTAGTAATACAGAAAATGTCTAACTGCAGGGATCAATTTGGACTGACTATTCCCTTAAACAATTACTTGAGCCTGAGGAACAGAGATCTACATTAGCAATAATTCACATGAAAACAAGGGACTTCCAACTGCTACAAAGAAATTAAAGTCTTAGTCCTCATAGTATGTCAGTTCATAAATGTTAAGAGCCTGCTATGTTCTGGGCACTTTTCCAGGAGCTCCATAAATGGAACAGAACCATAGTCATGCGTTGTAAATACAGCAGTTCTACCATATCTGTCCCGGAGGGACCACTCCTATGTACTGTGTTCTTCTAAATGTAATTTTAAAACAGGGCCATTGGTAAATCAGTGGGGTAGCTGAAAAAAAATTGGCAAGAGAAGACAGGGGGAAACCCAGTAGATGTCTTAAAATACTTGAAAGGCTGCTCAGTGGAGAAAAGGTCCCATCTTGATGCATAGGAAATAAACAGAGTTCGAGAATAACAGCTAACATTTACTGAGTACTTCATATGAGGCAAGGCACTGTGCTAGGCATTTTACATGCAGTATCTCATTGACAAAACGGGCACTATTATTGTATCTGTTTTTGCAGAAGAGAAAGGCTTACAGGGAGTAATCAGCGCAGCGTTCCGCAACTACTAAGGAATGTGACCAGGAATCAATTCAGACAGCCTGACTCCAGGCAGGGCCTAAGAAAGTTCTAATGATAGAGCCGTCCAAGGACCACTACTTAGTAACTTCAAGGAGTAATAGTAAATTGCCTCATAACTGTTGTCTCTTCCCTCTTGGAGAGTGGGCTGGAACCAAATTACCACAGCCAACCCCCTCTGCCCTCCCTTAGGCGACCGTAGTTTACATGTGAATGCGGATTGCAAATCCAGGAAGTTTGTACTCTCCTTAGACACTTCCTCTAACAAATGGCCCGCCTTTTTCCTGTTAACGACATACTGCTTATCACCACCAGGTGGCACCTGGGCAGCAGAATCGCCAATGGGCGGGGACCCACCCTGTTTACTTGTTCTGGTGTCTGCATTGCAGCTGCTGATCTTGCGGATCCCGGCTGGGCTGGGAAAGACCTTCCTGAGGATGCGCTTTCATCCTCCATGTACCATCTTCAGTAGAAGGGTCTGATCCAGAGGGGGTGAGAATGGGTAGATTTGTGGGAAGGAACCTCCAAGGTTACTCTCTCTACCCCCTAGCCTCAAGGGCCCCCCTCCTCTTAATTCAGAGCTTGACAAATTTCAGTTTATAGGAGTTTCCCGCTAAGAAGGTTATCCATTTTCTTGCTATAGTTCTGCTTCATCAGTTGGGGAGCACTTTTACCTCCTCCAAACTTCCTGAGCTCCTATTCTACCTGCTCACCTCTGAGAATACGGATAGGGAAGGCAAATTATTCTTTATACATGTCTGCAAACTATATGAAGCAGTCTAGATACTATTAGTCTCAGGGAAGTAGAGAACAGGAAATGAGAAAATTAAAGATTAGGGAGGAAGGCTGGCAGGGATAGGTTTTAAGCTGCTTTTATGAAACACAGCCCAATGAAATCTGTGCCTTGCAGAGCCAGATATTTACCAGCTGCAGATCTTTCTCCCCCAACAATCAACTCTAGTGCTGGTGCTGCATCAAGCAAAAACACAAGCCCCACTTACAGTGCATTAAAAGGTAATCATTTTATGACCAGCCCTTAACTCCTGGACTTCCAGTTAGTCTAGTTTTTAAGTCCCTGCTCAACACTCCACCTCTAAGTCCAGTTAATAGTAACAATAGTTATCATCAATGCACCCTGCACCCTTCCCTTCCTAAACTTACACAGTATAATGTGGAACTGCATTACTTCTACGTCTGATTCCCATTCTAAACTTGCCTTCTACGCAAATGGGAAATGGAATCTTCCCATTCCTTTTGATTTCTCATTATAGTGACCTAGCAGTTTCTCAGGGTCAGGAAATTCTTGGAAAATGTACTCATTTCTGCTGCAGCTGAGACCCCTCCCCCCTTTGGAGCCGATTTAGTTTTAAACTGTCCGCTGTGATAGAGATGACAAATTTTGGGGAGATTTCTAAAAAGAAAGAAAGCCTCACTTCCTATTCACTCCGCTTTTTCATTTTTCTCTTCCCTGAAGCCTGGATCATCTCAACTCCCTAATTTTCTGATTCTCTCGTTTTCTCTAGCATCTGTCATTACACTGCACAGACAAGATAGAGGGCTGGGGACAGGACAGACAGGGTCGGACATCGAACACTTTCATTCCAAATAGGGTAACTAACTGCTTTTATAAAGACAGCTGGCAAAAATATTGAAGGATTGGAATCTGCTTAAGTATGTTTGGGAAAGGTGGCAAATGAACATGTAGGAATCCGAAACCAAATCCTGCCAACCGTCCGAGTAGAGTGGAAGTAAACCCAGAGCTTCCGCAGCCCCTCCACTTTAACTCTGGCTCCCTCTAAGACCAAACTGGCAGCGCCGCCAGACCCCAGACGCTCCCTTTCCCACGTGGGGGAACTCCGGGTCACTTCTTCAGTTAAATGGAAGGCCACGCCTCCTTACCTTCCTGGCCAATCAGTTGCCTCTCATTAGCCTCTTTCCCGCCATCCTGGCCCCTCTTGGCGCTCTGGTCCAATCAGGGAGGTCCTGCCTTTCCGGAGCCCGCGCAGAGGTGGGGGCTTCGATATTCTTGACTCCTCCTCGATCTGTGCAGCGCGGACCAACCGGAACCGCCGGGGGGCGTAGCCTGAAGTCCCGCCCCCAGCCTGCGGCTTAAGGTCTGCTGGGGGCCGCGAGGCCCTGCACACAGTCTGTTCCCGCCGGGCGCTGGTTGGGCGGCCCTCAGGAGGTGGCCCTATGGAAAGCTCCCCTGGAGATGCCTCCGGCCCCAGCCCGGGGGACCAGCCCTGTGCCCCCTCCGCCCCTGCTGGCCGACCCCCCACGGCTCCCCCTAAGCCGAACCTGGGTTCTGGGAGCCAACGCGCCGGCCCAGGCGCTGCGAGCGAGGCGCTGGCGCTGCTGACTTCGTTTGGGCGGCGGGTCCTGGTGCTGGTGCCGGTGTACCTTGCCGGCGCAGTGGGGCTCAGCGTGGGCTTCGTGCTCTTCGGCCTCGCTCTCTACCTGGGTTGGCGCCGGGTCCGCGACCAGAAAGATAGGAGCCTTCGAGTAGCGCGGCAGCTGTTGGACGACGAGGAGCGACTCACGGCTCAAACACTTTACTTGAGTCACCGGGAGCTACCGGCCTGGGTGAGAGACGCCCTCGAGCCTCATGCAGCGTAGCCCCCAGCCCCTCAGTGCCGGGGCTCGCCCTCCCTCCATCAGCTCCCACCTGGGACAGTCCCAGACCCCCTCCCGCCCGCCTGCCTGCCCTGCTGTCGGCTGACAGCCACCCGGATCCCGACCTTTCCCCACAGCCGGGACTTGTTCCTCTGTCCTCGGGCCAGAGCAAAGCTCTGCGCGTCCCAGCCCCCGACTGCGCCCTCCAGATTGTGGGCGGTGCGTACTGGGCTGGGACCTGGACCCTTCGTGCAGGCCCTTCCCTGCGCTAGAGGCCCCATGTCTTCCCTGGGGCCGCAGGGCGGAGCCGTCACCCGGCCGCTCCCCTCACGGGCACCGTGGGTGGACGCCCCAGGTCCTGGCCCTGAGCTGCGGAGGGGCTAGGCGAGACCTGGCCCCGGCAGCAACGCTGTTCCTCACCAAAGCTACGCTTCCTCTGGAACAAGCGACCCTCCTCCCCAATACAAAGCCCAGGTATTCGTCCCATAAAAGGAGTCATACGGACAAAGAGAAAGAAAACAACCCGCCGGGCCGAAATGGCTCTTCCGGCCCCACCCTGGCTCTAGGAGCTGCTTCTCTCTGCATCTCGGTGTAGAGATCGGGGCCGGGAGGTGGGAAGGCTGGAAAAAGGAACCGGGATTTCTTCCTCAAACTCCCGAAAGAATGTGCCCTTCTCCCTCATCCTATGCCCCCAGCAGCTGTCATTTCACATCCGTGAGCGTCAGCGAATTAACTGTGTGGGCCCATGCCCCGTGGAGGAATGAGTCCTCCAGACATCCCAGACATCCCCCGAACCTGGGTGTGAGGAGGCCCTGCCTTACCCGTGGGCTGTTCCTCCGGAGGCCTCTGCCCGGCATCTTAACGGGAAGCCCCAGGCGAAGGGTGTGCTCACCCCTGCCTGTGCCTTCCCCACCTCCAGGTCAGCTTCCCAGATGTGGAAAAGGCCGAGTGGCTAAATAAGGTGAGGCTGGACTACCTTGGTTTTTATTTCTCACGAGGGGGGAATGGGGTTCTCTCCAGGCCCTGCCACCCTTCAGTTCTAGCCCCCGTCAGGTCTCCAACTCTGGTGGGGAGGATGCTGAAGGACCTCAGCTTCAGAGGGAAGCCGGGGCTCTCCTGTGATGGTGCCTCTCCTCCCAGATTGTGGCCCAGGTCTGGCCCTTCCTGGGCCAGTATATGGAGAAGCTTTTGGCTGAAACTGTGGCCCCAGCTGTTCGAGGATCTAACCCCCATCTACAAACATTTACATTTACACGAGTGGAACTGGGTGAAAAGGTGTGTATGTAGGAGGGAAGTAACAAGGGGAGGAATGAGATCCGCCCCCTTCCTTCCCCTCTCTCAAGAAGTCATCTCTCTGCAGCCGTTGCGCATCCTAGGAGTTAAGGTTCACCCTGGTCAGCGGAAAGAACAGATCCTGCTGGACTTGAGCATCAGGTAATGCCATGCACCACTTCCCCACTTCCCCTTCCACAGGCCCTGGTCACTCTGCTTCATCCCTGGACCCCCACACCAGCTGGTACCAACGCCCTCTGCTCTCTGCCTTACCAACCTCCAGCTATGTAGGCGATGTGCAGATTGATGTGGAAGTGAAGAAGTATTTCTGCAAAGCAGGAGTCAAGGGCATGCAGGTGGGTGGTTGTTGGGGGCCCCATAACGGAGATGCCCCAAATTTCATCAGATATGAGGGAAGTGGGAGGTTGGAGAAAACCAGGCCGGAGTAGTCTGGGAGGGAAAGAAGCGCTCTCCTGAGGAAAGGCTTTGATCTTCTCTGCTTGCCCCAGCTACATGGAGTCTTGCGGGTGATTCTTGAGCCACTCCTTGGAGACCTTCCTATTGTGGGGGCTGTGTCGATGTTCTTTATCCGTCGCCCGGTAAGGGAAAGCATAGGCTTTGGGAGAGAGGGAGGGTGACGGTGGCCAGCTATGGGGAATGGGAGAGGGAATTGACAAGAAGACTGAGGGGTCTGGCAACTGTTGACCAGTTGACTGTGACCATGCCACCAGGTGCTCTGTCCTGATCCTCCTACTTTTTCCTTCCAGACCTTAGATATCAACTGGACAGGGATGACCAACCTGCTGGACATCCCAGGACTCAGGTAACAAGGACTTACCGAGTACTTGCTGAGTGTTCAGCCCTGGATCGGGTTTAAGGGACACACAGCAAGAAGACACAGCTGGTGCCCTCCAGGAGCCTTGGCCTTGTGGGGCAATGAGACAAATGCTCCTGGCAAGTTTCATACTATACCTTCTCTTCTGTAGGGGACAGAGAATGAAGGAAGCTATGGACTGTTCAGCAGAGGCAAAAAGAGGAGCTGGGATGGTAGTGAAGAAGGGACAGAGCAGTGGGGTGGGGACTTAGGGTAGAAGGGTGGTGAGAAAGGATTTTCAGTAAAGGACTTCCTTCTAGCTTGAGGTCTCTTGATTGTGGGAAAGGTAGCTGGGGAGATACTGGAAGTTGGGGCCACGCTCACCTCCTTTACTGCTCCCCCATCCAGCTCCCTCTCTGACAACATGATCATGGATTCCATTGCTGCCTTCCTCGTGTTGCCCAACCGGTTACTGGTGCCCCTTGTTCCTGACCTTCAAGATGTGGCCCAGTTGCGTTCCCCTCTTCCCAGGGTATGGCCTCTACCCCGTTAGGTCCTCCCCTCTGGAGCCTTGTGCTGGGTCCTTAGTTTCTCAGGATCTGTTTCCTCTCCCCAGGGCATTATTCGTATTCACCTGCTGGCTGCCCACGGGCTGGGCTCCAAGGACAAATATGTGAAGGGCTTGATTGAGGGCAAGTCAGACCCTTATGCACTTGTTCGAGTGGGCACCCAGATGTTCTGCAGTCGTGTCATCGATGAGGAACTCAACCCCCAGTGGGGAGAGACTTATGAGGTGGGAGAGCAGAGGAGTGGGGCCGGGTGAAATGGAGAGCCCTGGAAGGTGGTGAGAGAAGGTGCTGGCTGGTGATTCTTCCAGCTGCAGCTGTGAGACCCTTACCCTCTGTGTTCTTCAGGTGATGGTACATGAGGTCCCAGGGCAAGAGATTGAAGTGGAGGTGTTTGACAAGGATCCAGACAAAGATGATTTTCTGGGCAGGTGAGACTGCCTGTGTTAGGATTATTAGGATTCTAAAGCCCTAGTGCTACCAAGGTCCCAGTGGTAATTATAATCCTTTTCCAGGCTTCCTTCCCCACCTTCTCACCCCTCATTGCACCATGAGTATATGGGCACACACGTAAATGTCTCCTGTGTGTAAGAAGGGAGACTGAGGTCTGTTGGTTATTTTTGGGTGAGTGAAAGGGGGGCCAATGACATGCTGCTAATTACAACACTACCCCTTCTTCCCTCTCATGGTGTGCTCCCTGCTGCCTTCAGAATGAAGCTGGATGTAGGCAAGGTGTTACAGGCTGGAGTACTGGATGATGTAAGCTGGAGAGGAGGGAGGAAGGGGTGGCCTCACTCACTGGGCAGATAATAGTTGCTACATTGGTGGGGAAGAGGTTGCGTTGGGTGTCTGATATCCACTACACTTCACTTTCTCTTACATCTTCCTCCAGTGGTTCCCTCTGCAAGGTGGACAAGGTCAAGTTCACTTAAGGCTAGAATGGCTGTCACTTTTGTCTGATGCGGAAAAACTGGAGCAGGTAACCAACATGGGAAACAGGAAGCTGCCTGTGGAGAAATAGGTAGCTGGATGTATACGGGATGGGGACAATCTGACCACCACTCCCCACCAGGTGCTGCAGTGGAATCACGGAGTTTCCTCCCGACCAGAGCCCCCATCGGCTGCCATCTTAGTAGTCTACCTGGATCGGGCCCAGCACCTCCCTGTGAGTGCGGCCCCTGAGGGTGGGTGAACAGGAAGTCCTGGCTGGAGCATTTCCCACACCCTCTCTTGGCCCTGCCTGCTTTGCTCCAGAACAGGAGTGTTCCAAGGAGGGGGGATCAGAGTCACGTCAGGAGAAAGATTCTGATGAGAGCCACCTTCCTTCCCTGAAACAACCAAAACCACTAAGGTGGTAACTCCCGAATTCTGCCCCTACAGCTGAAGAAGGGAAATAAGGAGCCCAACCCCATGGTGCAACTGTCGGTTCAGGATGTGACCCAGGAGAGCAAGGTGAGGCCTGGGGCAGCCCTGCGGGGTGTCGTAGCAGGGAGGGGGGCAGGGGAAGGGAGGACTCTCTGGGAATGAAGGCTCCCCTTTAGAATGCCTGTAAAGGCAAGGGTTTCCTAGAGAGACAAACGTGTGTGTATCCTTGACCCCATCCTGCCCATGCCCAGGCTGTCTACAGCACCAATTGCCCCGTGTGGGACGGGGCCTTCCGGTTCTTCCTGCAGGACCCTCAAAGCCAGGAGCTTGATGTGCAGGTGAGGTGATCACCCGCCCGGCCCCTCCTGAATACCATGTTCTGTCTTGCCAGATCTGTACCACTTCTCTCCATCTTCTCTCTTTTTCTTTTAATATGGTCTTTTTTTGCGGGGGGCGGGGGGCGGGGGGGAGGTAAATTCATATATTGGTTTCAGACATATGACAGAGTGACTCAATAATTATATACATCACTGGCTCACCGTGGTACGTGTCGTTACCGCATTGCCATACTGAAATATTAGAACATTGGTTATCCTCTGTATTGTACTTTTGTTTTCTTTAATCACTGTCTTCAATCCATGTACCTGAACATACCTCCTCCACTAGTCTCCACTGGTTCCCACCTTTCCCTCAAGAATCATTTTTTGTAATTGAGAATCGTACGCTTAAAATGAGTGATTTTATGGTATGTAAATTATGCCTCAAAATTATTCTAAAGAAGGAAGGGCCACATTAAGTACCTGTTAGACATCTAGCATTTTAAACGCTATAGAAAAAGCATGAAACAGTATCTGCCTTCACTGGTTAGTTTCACAGACAAGATACACGTATATAAAACCATCCAAAAATGATTAAATATTAACCCATAGTATAGTGGTGGGGATGGCCAGAGAAAGATACAGAGGCTGGAGTAACTAGAGAGATTTTGTGAAAGAGGTAGGACTTTAAGTAGGCCTCGGAGGACAAGTAGGATCTGTGTAGGTGAAAGGGAGTAGAATGAGGACTTAGCAGGTAATGAGAACAGAGGGACCAAGGTGGAATGTGCTACATGAAGCTGCCCATGGAGGGGGCAGAGGGCTGTACTTTTAAAAAAGGCCAGAGTAGAGCCGCAGATCTGTGATTGGCACAGAGAGGGCAACACTGGAGCCGTGTTAGAATTTCCCCGTTTGCCTCCTTTTTCCTGATATCTTCACTACAGCCCTTCCCCCGTGCCTACAGGTGAAAGATGACTCCAGGGCCCTGACTTTAGGGGCCCTGACCCTGCCTCTGGCTCGCCTGCTGACTGCCCCTGAACTTACCCTGGACCAGTGGTTCCAGCTCAGCAGCTCTGGCCCAGACTCCAGGCTCTACATGAAACTGGTCATGAGGGTATGGAGGAGGCAGAGCGTCCGGGAGGCACAGGCCTCGTGGGTTCCACGGTGTCGGGTGGTGAAGGGGAATTCCCTCAGATGAGCTAGTGTATGTGGAAGCACCTAGCAGGCATGCGCAAAAATACTTGATCTGACAGTCGGGGATGGTGTGAGCAGTGTGAGTGTGAGGGGAACCCCGTGGAGATCACCCGAAGCCCTGCGGCCCCGGCCACCACATACCTGCCTGCTGCTGGCTGCACTGCTCGCCCGACAGTCACACTGCCTTCCCCAGATCTTGTACCTGGATCCGTCGGAAGTGCGCTTCCCTGCTGTGCCTAGTCCTTCTGGGGTCTGGGGCCTGGTTGGTGAGAGTCCCCAGGCAGGCAGCTCTGTGGATGTCCCGCCTCGACCCAGTCACACTACCCCTGATGGTCATTTTGGGACTGAGGTGAGTCTGTGGAAAGGACCAGGGTCTATTCCATCTATGTGTGCAAAACCTGTTTCAGGGCTGGTTCTGACAGCTTTCTCTGACTGCCACCTGGTTCCCCTGTGTCCTTTTTGCAGAATGTGCTTCGGATCCATGTGTTAGAGGCCCAGGACCTGATTGCCAAGGATCGTTTCTTAGGGGGATTGGTGAAGGGCAAGTCAGACCCCTATGTCAAGCTAACGCTGGCAGGGAGAAGCTTCCGGAGCCATGTTGTTCGGGAAGACCTCAGTCCCCGCTGGAATGAGGTTTTTGAGGTCAGAACTGAGTGACTAGGACTATTCCCAGTCCTGTCCATTCTTCTCCCTTGCTCTGAGAATGGCCCAAAAAAACCTCTCAGGTTCAGCTGATTGGAGGGAAGTGGTTCCAGTCATTTGAAGGACTAGAGAGAAACCCCATTTGTCTGTACCATTTTCTCCTACTAGGTGATTGTCACATCAATTCCAGGCCAAGCACTAGAAGTTGAGGTTTTTGACAAGGACCTGGACAAGGATGACTTTCTGGGCAGGTGAGAAGGTGGGAGTCCAGTGGGGAAACTGGGCTGGGCCTCTGTAGGCTGTGGATTCTGGCCTGGGGGAGACCAAGACTTGGCTTCAACCACCAGCCTCATGTTTTCATCTTTGTCCCGTGCAGGTGTAAAGTGAATCTCACCACTGTCCTAAACAGCGGCTTCCTTGATGAGGTGGGTATGGAATGAGTGCCAGTGGTCCTTCCTGATCTGACCCGTGTCTCATTCTCATAGTCCCTCTGCCCCTACACCGAGTCTGGACTGACCCTGCCTACTTCCACAGTGGCTGACCCTGGAGGATGTCCCATCTGGCCGTCTGCACTTGCGCCTGGAGCGTTTGACCCCTTGTCCCACTGCTACTGAGTTAGAGGAGGTAAGAGAAGGGTGTTGGAAGGAGGAAGGGACCCCAGATGGGCCAAGGTGAAGGCGCAGGCCAGGCCCCAGGGTGTCAGTTACCATTCCCCACTGCCGTGTGTGCCCCCAGGTGCTGCGGGTGAATCGTTTGATCCAGACTCAGAAGAGTGCAGAGCTGGCAGCTGCCCTGCTGTCTGTTTACCTGGAGCGAGCTGAGGGCCTGTCGGTGAGGTCCACTCCCCACACCCCATAGCTCCTTAGCCCTTCCTCCACCTCCCTTGGGTTTGGGTGCTCCTGGTGTATTTGGAATAGTAAATCCCAAATCCCTCTTTCCCTGGGTAGTGCCAGGATGGGAAGAATTGTTGTCCAAGGCCAGGAGTGTGATGGCTGTCAAGTGATAATGGGAACGTGGTACTGGCTGTGGATGTGTTTTGCTGGGGTGGGGGAGGATCTGCCTAAGTAGGTCTAAATTTAAGACCATATTTAACACAATATTCTTTTTCTAGTTTCAAAAAGGTACCAAGCCTCCCAGCCCTTATGCAACTCTCACTGTGGGAGACACTAGTCATAAAACTAAGGTATTAGGAAACCTGCAGGGCCAAGACTGGGAGGGGTCGGAGGAGTGGAGGAGACGGTATCAGTAGCAACCCTAACTCTTGTCTCTGCCAGACTGTCGCCCAAACTTCAGCCCCTGTCTGGGATGAGAGCGCCTCCTTCTTCATCAGGAGACCAAACACTGAGAGCCTGGAGCTGCAGGTATGTGAAGTCACTCTGCCGGTGTTTCACGGAGTCCTGTCCTGGGCCAGGCACTGAACTGGACACACAGCGTTTAGAGGTCAAGGCTTTAGCTCCCGTCTTTATGGAGCTCACACTCCTGGGGAAAAATAACCAGGGAATACCCAGACTGAACACTGGAGGGGAACAAGAGAGAAAAGGAAGGATTCTCACTCTGATAGGGCAGAAGTAGAGGTAGGAAGAAAGTGCCCTTAGGTGACCTGAAGGGCAAATAGGCTCTGACCAAGAACAGTAGGGCAAGAAAACTCTCCAGTCTGAGAAGAGAATTGAGGAGAAAGAAGGCAAATTATAGAGGCAGACAGGAGTAAGCTCAGAGGGGCTCTGGAATGTTCTAATGATTGGACTTTAATCCTGTAGGAGTAGGGAAGCACTTGAAGGAATGAGGGGTGACATATCCAGATTTGCCCCTCAGGAAAATCATGCTGACAGCAGGGTAAAGCCCCAGTTTAAAGAAGATAATAGCAGAGGCAGGGAGATGAGCTGAGAATATATTAGTGTTACTAAAGCAAGATGACAAAGATGGCAAGGTATTTGGTGGCTATTTTGACATGGAGGGGGCAGAGGAACAAGGAACAGCCCAGAAGCTAGCTGACTCCTGGGTGTTTAGCATGGGGTAGCTGGGCAGATAAAGGGGCCCTTGCCAGCACAGGGTATGCACATAGCACGTTTTCTGAGATCTCTGAGAGACATCCAAGGAGAGACAGCTACCCAGAAAGTCCATATGTGGCCTGCTGTGGTGTCCTCTCCTTGGTGAGCATCACGAGCGAGCAGGAGACCCCTTAGGGCATGTGCTTGAAAAGAAGACAAAGGGCTGGCCCTGCCACAGTGCAAGGACAGATGGAGGAAGAAGACCCTTCAGTGGCCTGGAGTGGAGTCGGGGCAGGGGCGGGAAAGGGCGCCTTATAGAAGCCAAAAGCGTGTCCCCAGGGCGGAGTGCTCAGGTCAGATGGCTGAAGTGACTTCAGCGGGTAGAAGGGCGAACAAAAAGTGAAAAGGGGCGGGAGGCTGGGAGGACAGACAGAAGGCCATATAGGAAAATGGGTGGAGAATTCCACGACTAGGAACCAATATAATTTCAAATAATAATTAACCACATAAGCAGAAGTAGAGACAAGACGGAAGTGAACTGAGCTGCTCATGTTGCCTGGCAGGAAGTCAGATACTAGAGGCGGGAAATGGGGCAGTAGCGGTGTAGGCATATTAGAGTCATGCCAGGACAAAGGAAACAGGAGGGTTTAAAGGCCATTACATTTGAAGTATGGCAGTGGGGGTCAGACAGGCAGGAAATACTTCCTTTAAATTGCGTTTTTACTGTTCTCTTCCCTGTGCAGGTGTCGCTGGTGATTTGTGACATTCTCAGAAGTAGAGATAACAGTCCGCTCTAGTTAGGGAGGAAGGGAGGTGGGACCAGCAACTGTTAACATGGCTTTCTGCTTTTTAAAGGAATCTCTCCCCAAAGCTACCTGAGTGTCCAAGCTTTGGGACATGGCACAGCGAGATTCAGTCATTTTCCCCGATGACAGCCGTGTTGCTCCACAGGTTCGGGTCGAGGGGACTGGTGCACTGGGCTCATTATCCCTGCCCCTCTCGGAGCTCCTCGCAGCTGACATGCTCTGCTTGGACCACTGGTTTATGCTCAACAATGGTCGGGGGCAGGTGCTGCTGAGGGCGCAGCTGAGGGTGAGTGCCAGGAGATGATGGGGGGGGGGGGGAGGGGGGCTGCGTCCTCACAGTGAGAGCCGGACAGGACTCTTCCTACCTAGATCCTGCTGTCCCAGCATTCGGGACTGGAAGCTCATGGCCACAGCTATAGCCACAGCTCCTCATCTCTGAGTGAAGAAACAGAGCTCTGGGGGGGCCTCCCTCACATCACCTCCTCAGCCCCGGAGCTCCGGCAGCGCCTAACACCTGGTGGCAGGTAAAGGGTTAGGGCAGGAAGATGGGATGCAGCCAGGAACATGAAGGACAGGCCTCGGTACCCCAGACACTACCTTCTCCCAGACTTACCGCCATCTCCCCACAGTCCCCTTGAGGCTCCAGCCGGGCCTCTGGGCCAGGTGAAACTGACTGTTTGGTACTACAGTGAAGAACGGAAGCTGGTCAGCATCGTCCACAGTTGCCGGTGAGACCACATCTGTCCTATTTTCCAGGTTCCTGCCCCCCCCCTCCCTCCACCGGCATTGCCTTACCACCTTCCTCTGCTGTTGCAGGGCCCTTCGACAAAATGGACGGGATCCCCCTGACCCCTATGTGTCACTGTTGCTACTGCCAGACAAGAGCCGGGGCACCAAGAGGAAGACTTCGCAGAAGAGGAGGACCCTGAGTCCTGAATTCAGTGAACGGTAAGTCAGCAGGTGTTCAGGTGAAGAATGGCAGGCGTGGGAAGGGTGCCTGCCCTAACCCTCGGTCTCTCCCAGGTTCGAGTGGGAGCTGCCCCTGGATGAGGTCCTCCAGAGAAAGCTGGATGTCTCTGTGAAGTCTACTTCCACCTTCATGACAAGAGAGCGTGAGCTGCTGGGAAAGGTAAGAGGGGAACGACTGGCAGGGCAAAGGTGAAAGCCAGGACTGCGGGTGGCAGAGCTGTAGTCCCTGCCAGGGAGGAAGCACCCGGTCGATAGTGACCCGAGTGTGTGATCACGGGACAGGTCTTTGGAGGTGTTAGAATAAGAGCTTGCCCTACTGTCCTGAAATAGGTGCAGTTGGACCTTGCTGAGATAGACCTGGCCCAGGGCACAGCCCAGTGGTGAGTATCTGGTGGGCTTGGGGTGGGCCTGGATGTTTAAGTAGGAGAAATCCCAAGCATAATAGGAGGGAAAAAACAGATGCAGTCGGAGCTGAGAAGCCTTGATGCCCTGTGACTCGTTTGTAAGAGGGCACAAGCACCATCTTACTACCTGAGCCTTCTCTGCATGTTCCCACAGGCATGACCTCATGGGTGACAAGGGCAGGAGCAGCTCCTAGGAGCTGGGAGCTCGGGCCTGACTGCTGTCTCCCTGCCGTGCTAGTCGCTGCATCGCCACCTCAGTGTGATGTGCCTGAGGCCAAGCTGGAGGGCAGAGCCTGTGCCCCCTTGGCCCTCTCCCCTCCCAGGCCCGGGCTAGTGCCTTTGCCTGACCAAAGAGGAGGACCACGTTCCCCTCTGCACAGCCTTTATCCTTCCGGGGCGCCGGGACAGAGCCCTGGGCTGCCTCTTTACCACTTTGCCCGCACTTTCTTCTTTGCCCCTCCCAGCGCCTCAGGGCTTCTGTACCTGTGCCTAGCCACCCACAGCACCAGCGCTGGTGTTGTTACCTGATGCCAAATAGAGTGTTTGTTAAGGTCTTTTTTAACTGAATGGTCACCTTCTTCCTACCATAAATGGCCAGGGGGAGGGTAAGCATGGGGGTGGGAAGGTGGACCGGGATTTGAGCCAAGGGCCTCTTGGGCTACTGCCTGTAGCAAACAATGCAGCAACCCAAGTCCCCATGTCCAGTTCTGTCCCCACTTTCCTCAAGCGTACCTTGGAACTCCAACGTGCTGTGATGACTAGAGCCAGGCTCTGATTCACCCTTAGATTCTATTCCAGCCTCTAAGTAATAGACATCAGGGTTGGAAAAACTTAGCTGGTGCCAAGGAGAGGGTCTTAGAGGACCCTGGATGGCAGGGCCAATATTTTATCCAGGTGCCTAGGCTGTAACTCATTGACTAGAATTGAATCTTAGTTTTGTACCAATGCTGCCACTCTGCTGTATCTTACATTAAACGTTATATTCAAACCAGATAGGCTCTTTTCCTTAAGAGCCTCCCCATCAGATGTTTGTTCCAAGTGTTAAAAGCCTTTATTTATCCTCAACAAAATATCTGCAAACTGAATTTAACAATACATTAAGAGGATCATATACGATGACCAAGTAGGATTTATCCCAGTGATGCAAGATATCAACATCCACAAGTCAATATGATAGACTTAGAAAATGAAAAAATCCTATAATCATCTTAATAGATGCAGAAAAAACATTTGACAAAATTCAATATCCATTTATGATAAAAACAAAGTGGGTATAGAGGGAATGTACCTCAACATTATAAAGGCTATGTATGACAAGCCCACAACTAACATAATGGTGAAAAGCTGAATGCTTTTCCTCAGAACAGAAACAGGACAAGGATGCCCATTCTCGCTACTTTTATTCAACACAGTGCTGAGAATCCTAGCCAGGGTAATCAGACAAGGTGAAGAGACAGAAGGCATCCAAACTGGAAAGGCAGAATTAAAGCCATGACTTTTTTTTTTTAATAATTTATTTTGGTACCATTAATCTACAATTACATGTGCAATATTATGGTGATTAAACTACCCCCTTCATCAGGTCCCCCCACCAACCCCATTTCAGTCACTGTCCATCAGCCTAGTGAGATGCTATAGAATCACTACTTGTCTTCTCTGAGTTGTACAGCCCTCCCCGTGCCCCCCCAACATTACATCTGCTAATCGTAATGCCCCCTTTTTCCCCTTATCCCTCCCTTCCCACCCATCTTCCCCAGTCCCTTTCCCTTTGGTAACTATTAGTCCGTTCTTGGGTTCTGTGAGTCTGCTGCTGTTTTGTTCCTTCAGTTTTTTTCTTTGTTCTTATACTCCACATATGAGTGAAATCATTTGATACTTGTCTTTTTCGACTTTAAAGCCATGACTATTTTCAGATGCATGGTACTATATATAGAAAACCTAAAGACACCACCAAAAACTCAGACAAATTCAGTAGGGTTGCAGGATTGAAAACCAAGACACAAAAGTGTGTTACATGTCTTTCATAGTAATAATGAGCTATCAGAGAAATTAAGGAAACTATCTCATTTACAAATGCATCAAAAAGAATAAAAAACCAAGTAAACTAACTGAGGTGAACAACCTACACACTGAAAACTAAGACAGTAATGAAAGAAACTGAAGACAGGTAAGTGCAACGGTAGTGTTTATAGATTGGGAAAATTAATATTGTTAAAATGGCCACACTACCCAAAATTATTTACAGCATCAATGCAATCCCCATCAAAAGTGAATGGCATTTTTCAAAAAAATAGAACAATTCCAAAATCTGTATGGAACCACAAAAGACCCCGAATAGCCAAAGCAATCTGGAGAACAAAGCAGGAGGCATCATGCTCCCTGGTTTCAAACTTAAAGCTATAGTAATCAAAACAGTATGGTACTGATACAACAGAAGGATGACTGGAACAGAGAGCCTAGAAACCCACACATACAGGTTTCTCACATCCAAAAGTGGAAAATTCCTAATGAAACTTCAGTAACTCAAAATGGTGTAAAGCAAAGAATTGCCATTAATTCATATGGATATTTTTTTTAGCACTCCAGACCCCAAAAATAACCTATTAGGCTTTTCAGATACTTGAGGGACGCATCTTCCTGACAGGTGCACAAACTAAATCGAGGTACAGCACAGAGGCCCACCGTGCAAAGGCCCGGCCGCTGGCTGCGGAGACGCCGGGTAGCTCCCGGAGCAGGGGCCGGGCAGGCCGTCTACAGCTCACTGCAAAATGCCAAACACTTTTGCTTTTACCTTTTCTCATAAAAACAAAAATCCTCTTCAGATTTCTTTTGGTTAGAGGAAACAGGTACAAATTTAAGTCTTTCCTAAAGACTAAGTGGAATAATTCAAACTTTAAAAAAAGCTGGGGATACCTATATATATGTTTAATTGTGACAAAGGAGCCAAGAATATACGAGGGGAAAGGACAGTTTCTTCAATAAATGGTGGTGGGAAAACTGGACAGCTACATGCAAAGGAATGGAACTAGACTACTGTCTTACACCATACACAAAAATTAACTCAAAATGGACTAAAGTCTTGGACATGAGACCTGAAACCATAAAACGAACAGGCAGTAGCCCTTTGAGATAGCTCTTGGTGAGGGGTTTTTGAATGACACCAAAAGCAAAAATAAAGAGGTGGGATTATATCAAACTCAAAGCTGCAGCTCAGCAGAGGAAACCATCAACACAATGAAAAGGCAACCTACTGGATGGAAGAAAATTGCAAACCAGGTATCTGATGGGGGTTAATATCCAAAATATATAAAGAACTCATACAACTCAGTAGTGGAAGCAAGCAATCTAATTAAAAAATGGACAGAAGATCTGAGACATTTTTTCAAGGAAGAAGTGGCCAACAGGTACCTGAAAAGATGTTCCACATCCCTAATCATCAGGGAAATGCAAATGAAAACCATAGTGAGTATCATCTCACAACTGTTAGAATAGCTATTATCAAAAAAACAAGAAATGTTGGTGAGGATGTGGAGACAAGAGCCCCTGTGCACCATTGGTGGGAACGTAAGTTGGTGCAGCTTCTATGGAAAACATTTGGGAGGTGCCTCAAAAATTAAAAATAGAACTACCATATGATCCAGCCATTTTACTTCTGGGAAATGATCCAAAGAAAATGAAAACTAACCCAAAAAGGTATCTGCATTCCATGTTTATTTGCGGTATTATTTGCAATAGTATTATTGTAATAGCATTATTGACAACAGCCAAGATAAGGAACAATCCAAGTGTCCATTGACGGATAAGAAATTGTGGCATATATATATATACACACAATGGAATATTAAGCCATAAAGGAGGAAATCTTGCCATTTATAACAACGTGGATGGACCTCAGGGCATAATGCTAAGTGAAACAAATCACACAGAGAAAGACCAGCACCGTATGATCTCGGTTACACGTGGAATCCAAAACCAAAACCAAGCTCATAAATACAAGGAACAGATTGGTGGTTCTCAGAGGCGGGAGGTGGGGGAGTGGGAAAAACGGGTGAAGGGGGTCAAAAGGTACAAACTTTTCTGGATGTAAATAAGTCATGGGGATGGAATGTACAGCCTGACGACTATAGTTAAAAATACTGTATTGCATATTTGAAAGTTGCTAAAAGAGTACATCTTAAAAGTTCTCAAACAAGAAAAAAAAATTAACTGTGTGAGGTGACCAATGCTAATGTGTGATCATTTTACAGTGTATACCAATATCAAGTCATAAGTATATACCTGAAATTAATTTAATGTCAATTATACCTTAACTAAAAAAAGTTTTAAATAAATGTGAGAAAACATCCACATACATTTAAAGTGCAAGTTAAAAAATTTTAAAGTCCCTTACTCGACTCATGAATCATGTCCATTTAATTATGGTCAGAACCTACAGTGGCCGCGGCTCCCAAGACCGCTGGTCCTGCTGAGGACGGTGGGGTGGCTGGCGTCGCGGCCGCTGTTGAGCTCCCAGGAGACTGTTCCCAGCCACAGTGAAGTCTGCCCCCGCCCACAGGCTGCTGGCCGCTGTGATCTGTCTCGGCTTTCCAGGGAGAGGACTCCGGGACCTGGTAAACACGGAAGCTCGGTTCCACAGGGTGTCTCAGGGGCACGCTTAACCATATCAAAAAAAGCTTCAGGTCCCACCCATTGGGCAACTAACTGTGAAATATTTTAAACCCATCCAGATCGGCTCACCTTGAACTCTGCTCCTTTTGGGACCCTTCCTGGAATGCAAGCTCTACAAGCTGTGCTCCGTCTGTTCTAACTGTGCACATGAGAGGGCAGAGTGAGATGGAGGAACAATGAGCTGCTGTAAAAAAGCTTACTGAATAGGAACTTGGAGATTTCCTAATTGCCTCAGAGGGCTTTCACATCTTCTCTGGAAAAATATAAACCTTAGGATGCTGTCCACTGGAAGAGAGGAAGGACTAAACTCAGTTCCACAAGGAGTTGAAATTCACCTTACTGGCAAAAGCTGAGTTTAAACTTCAAGCCATCCACTAACTCAGCCCCTATTTTTTCAGTAACTCCTTTGCACTCACTGCTGGTTCTTCTGCCATCTCTACTTTCTTCTTACCAACTTGAGGATCCCAGGCGTTGACCATGAGCAAGAAGTCTCAGTTGCCCTCCTCCCCACCCAGAAACTTAAGGGATAAAAATCCCAAAAACACAGGGCAGAGGAGCTTCTATTTCTCAGGTCTCTCATCTAATTATTTGATTATGGGCATGTGGCCTGAAGTCTGCTGTTCTAGTTGGCTTCAGATTATACAACCAGGTATCCCACAGTGTGGGGTTTTAAGAAGCACTCTTGACCTAGTTCATCACTTAAGTAATTACATTTCCAGGAAATTAGAGGACGTGGCACAAATCCTTCCACCCCTAGGGTCCCTACACTTTCCTGGCCTTTTCCAGTTCAAGATACAAAAGGGAAGAGGTATTGATCCACATATTTACTACAAGATGAGGCACAATTCAGTGCATCGTTGCAGTTATATATACAAAGATTAAACAAATGAAGGGTCATTAATCACAGGAGTTAATGTACTGTTATTTCCCAAACAGGCAGTGTTTTTTTTCTCCTGTATTTTTAATAGCATATAGAAATGTCACTCATTTTGGATGTTTATGGTTTTTTTCTTTTTTTTTATTAAGGTATCATTGATATACACTCTTATGAAGGTTTCTCAAGAAGAATAATGTGGTTATTACATTCACCCTTATTATATAATGAGTCCCCCCACCATACCCCATTGCAGTCACTGTCCACCAATGTAGTAAGATGTCACAGAGTCCCTATTTGTCTTCTCTGAGCTACAGTTGTCTTCTCTGAGCTACATCAAACAGCTAGCTTTTGACACCAACACATACATGATGCCTACCACTTCAGAAAAGGCAGATACAACTGCATACGGATACACTGTCACTGATGTTTGCAAATGCTACCCTCTTGGAATGTGGCATTACCAGCCCAGTGTGCTGTAGTTAAGTGGATGTAGAAACAGAGTTGTCCACCCAGCAGCTAGTTCCCCTCTTCCCTACATGTGGATCCCAGAGCATTTCTGGTGGCAGCGTGCCAGCCCCAGGGTATTAATCAAGATAATCTTTGCTGGATACTCACTTTCCCAGCCTCCCCTGCAGCTAATGGTAGCTCTGTGACCCAGCTCTGGTCAAAGAGATGTAAGAGGAAGTCAGCAGGGAACCGGAGCATCAACAGAAAAAGCCCTGATATCCCCCTACCTTTCTGGTTCCCAACTAGAAATGGCTGGGAAAGAGGAGGGACCCCTCTGGGAGAGGAGAATCTGTGCCATGTCCTCTAGTTTCCAGGAAATGCAGTGGGAAGATGTGATACACAGAGCTGCAGCAGCTTTCTCTAAGGCCATGAAAATGACTAACACAAGGAAGAAAAATAACATGATTACAGGAATACATATTTTACAAATTAGGGTCATATTATAACCTTATTTTTTCACTTAACACATAATAAGCATTTTTATACTTCATTACATATTCTTTGAAAATGTAATTTATAATGGTGATGTATAATTCCATAGAATGCAGCAAAGTCAACTGATTCTCTGCTGTCAGAAATGAAAGTAGTTCCCAATGTTTTGCTATTCAATGTGAGAACATAAAAAAATTTTTTATGGACATCTCAAATGATTTGCTTAGGGAAAGAATTTCTGGGTCAACTTCTGTACTTTAATGACTTTTAATACATTCTTCAAAACTGCATCTAAGGAGATTATATGAATTTCCTATACTCCCACCAGCATTACACAAATGTGTCTTCCTGTATTCCTTCCTGGATATTATAATTACAAAAAATCCTTAACAACTGATGGGCAAAATTTTGCCTACTTTTAAAGATTTTCTTACCTTTCCCCTCACTGTCAGATTACCAACTGTCATTTCTTGGTGCTGTCAGAAAACCACTCCAGCAGCTATGCCCTTCACCTGTCAGTTTTCTTTCCTAATCTTAGGCTGGAATCCAGAAAATATTTGTAGAGCATTGCATTAGTAGGTACTACAAAAATTTAAAGGTAAGACTGTCCTAAAGAACTAATATCCAACTGACACCAAAAGCAAAGTTAACAAAAGCAAAAATAAACAAGTGGGACGACATACAACTCAAAGCTGCTGCTCAGAAAAGGAAACCATCAACACAATGAAAACTCAACTGAATGGGAGGAAATATTTGCAAACCAGGTATTTGATAAAGGGTTAATATCCAAAATATATAAAGAACTCATACAACTCAATAGCAAAAAGCAAACAATCTGATTTAAAAATGGACACAAAATCTTAATAGACATTTTCCAAGGAAGACAATATGTGGCCAAGAAGTACCTGAAAAGATGCTCCACATCCCTAATCATCAGGAAATGCAAATGAAAACCACAATGAGTATCATCTCACACCTATTAGAATTGCTATTATCAAAAAGACAGGAAATAAGAATTAAAGATGGTGGCATGAGAGGTGAGACACAGACTTCCTCCTAAAACCGCATATAATACGAAAATATGATTAATACAACTAATCCTGAAAGAGCAACAGGAAAGAGGACTATGCCAGACTGCGTACATCTAGAGAAAAGAGCAGGCCTCACAGAACAGGGTAACGTACCAAAGCTGTGGCCTGGCAGGACCCAAGCCCTTCCCCCACCCCAGCTCACCAGCAGGAGGAAGAGAAACAGAGCAGGGAGTGAGTGGAGGCCTGGGACTGCTGAATACCTAACTCCAGATATCTGCTCTGGGAGCACAAACCTACATTTCACGGTGCTTGCATGATACTCTCATGACTACGGGGTTGGAAAGCTAAGAAAGGCAGAATTCCTGGAGAGACTGAGATTCCAACTGCCTTACGGAGAGCAGGGATCCATATCCAGCTGCTCTGGGACAAAAGAAAGGCGGGCAGTCTGAGAGACTTCCTAACAAGGAAGCCCTTAGCAACAGGGCTGCTAAAGGGGTAATGATTGCACAGAGCTTACTGCTCAGAAGAGAGGACAGGTAGACAAAATTGTACAGGTGCACTTTGCCCAGCAGGTTGGGAGCTTTGCCATATAGACTCTCATATTTAAGGAGGAAAGAGGAATCTTCCTCCTTAGACAATCTTCAGGTGCTCCAGCTCCCTGAATGGCTACACAGCTCCAAGGACCCCTCCATGATATGCAGCCTACTGTGCCTTTCTCCCGGCCAGCCCCACCTGGCTCGAAAACTGGCAAACCCTACCCTGGCGTTAGCCCAGTCAGAGGGAAGCTCTGTCTAGAGCAACTACAAATGCAAAACATAGAGGCTTATACCTGTGTGCTCAGCCCACTGGGTCAGGTAGTGGAGACAGGCAGAGCAGCGGGGAAGCAGGAAACAGCTCTTTCCTTCCCCCAGGCATCAATACCACTCACCTGCAACCCCCAATATTGCTTCAGGGGCTGAGCAGCTCCAGGGAATAGAGCTTCTGGGCACTAGAGGGCGACATATACAAATACGAAATGCCAAAGCAACCTGGTTCAGAGTAAAATTATTAATACAACTCCTGAGAAAGATTTAAATGACATTGACCTCATGACTCTTCCTGAAAGGGAGTTCAAAATAAAAATCATTAAAATGCTCATGGAGGTACAGAAAGATATTGAAGAACTCAGGAATGAATTCTGGCCAGAGATCCAATCATTGAAGAGCACAATGGAGGGTATTAAAAGCAGATTGGATACAGTGGAGGAGACAATAAATGAAATAGAAACTAGAGAAGAGGAATACAAAGAAGCTGAGGAACAGAGGGAAAAAAGGATCTCTAAGAATGAAAGAATATTGAGAGAATTGTGTGACCAATCCAAACGGAACAATATTCCCATTATAGGGGTACCAGAAGAAAAAGAGAGAGAAAAAGGGATAGAAAGTGTCTTTGAGGAGGTAATTGCTGAAAACTTCGCCAATCTGGGGAAGGAGATAGTCTCTCAAGCCATGGAGATGCACAGATCTCCCAACACAAGGGACCCAAGGAAGACAACACCAAGATATATAGTAATTAAAATGGCAAAGATCGAGGATAAGGACAGACTTTTAAAAGCAGCCAGAGAGAGAAATAAGATCATATAGAAAGGAAACCCTATCCGGCTATCATCATACTTCTCAACAGAAACCTTACAGGCCAGAAGGCAGTGGCATGATATATATATATATTTTTTTGTCCTTGTCTTTTTTTTTATTAAGGTATTATTGATATACACTCTTATGATGATTTCACATGCAAAAACAATGTGGTTACTACATTTAACCATATTATCAAGTCCCCAAGCATGATATATTTAATGCAATAAAGCAGAAGGGCCTTGAACCAAGAATACTTTATCCGGCAAGATAATCATTTAAATTTGAAGGAGGGATTAAACAATTTCAAGATAAGCAAAAGCTGAGAGAATTTACCTCCCACAAACCATCTCTATAGTGTATTTTGGAGGGACTGCTATAGATGGAAGTGTTCCTAAAGTTTAATAGCTGTCACCAGAGGTAATAAAACCACAGTAAAGAAAGTAGAACAGCTAATTACTAAGCAAATGCAAAATTAAATTAACTATCCCCAAAGTCAATCTAGGGACAGACAAAGAGTACAGAATATGATACCTAATATATAAAGAATGGAGGAGCAGGAAAAATGAGGAGAAAAAAAGAACCTTTAGACTGTGTTTGTGATAGCATATTAACATAGTAAGGAAGTTAGCCTTGAACCTTTGGTAACCACAAATCTAAAGCCTGCAATGCCAATAAGTACATACCTATTGATAATCACCCTAAATGTAAATGGACTGAATGCACCAATCAAAAGACATAGAGTCACTGAATGGATAAAAAAACAAGACCCATCTATATGCTGCCTACAAGAGACTCACTTTAAACCCAAAGACATACACAGACTAAAAGTGAAGGGATGGAAAAAGATATTTCATGTAACTAATAGGGAGAAAAAAGCAGGAGTTGCAGTACTTGTATCAGACAAAATAGACTTCAAAACAAAGAAAGTTACAAGAAACAAAGAAGGACATCACATAATGATAAAAGGGTCAATCCAACAAGAAGATAAAACCATTATAAATATCTATGCGCCCAACATGGGAGCACCTGCATATGTGAAACAAATACTAACAGAATTAAAAGGAGAAATAGGATGCAATGCATTCATTCTAGGAGACTTCAACACTCCACTCACTCTGAAGGACAGAACAACCAGACAGAAAATAAGTAAGGAGACAGAGGCACTGAACAAAACAATAGAACAGATGGACCTAACAGACATCTACAGACCTGTACACCCAAAAGCAGCACAATACACATTCTTCTCAAGTGCACGTGGAACATTTTCAAGAATAGATCATATACTAGGCCACAAAGAGAGCCTCAGTAAATTAAAAAAGATTGAAATTGTACCAACCAGTTTCTAAGACCACAAAGGTATGAAACTAGAAATAAATTACGCAAAGAAAATGAAAAATCCCACTAACACATGGAGGCTTCACAACATGCTCCTAAATAACCAATGGATCAATGACCAAATAAAAACAGAGATCAAGCAATATATGGAGACAAATGACAATAATTCAACACCGCAAAATCTGTGGGACACAGCGAAGGCCGTGCTAAAAGGAAAGTATATCACAATACAGGCCTACCTCAGGAAAGAAGAACAATCCCATATGAACAGTCTAAACTCATAATTAACAAAACTAGAAAAAGAAGAACAAATGAGGCCCAAAGTCAGTAGGAGGGACATAATAAAGATTAGAGCAGAAATAAATAAAATTGAGAAGAATAAAACAATAGAAAGAATTAATGAAAGCAAGAGCTGGTTCTTTGAGAAAATAAACAAAATAGATAAAGCCCTAGCCAGACTTATCAAGAAAAAAAGAGAGTCTACACATCAAACAGAATCAGAAATGAGAAAGGAAAAATCACTATGGATACCACACAAATACAAAGAATTATGAACAACACTATGAAAAATTATATGCCAACAAACTGGATAAGCTAGGAGAAATAGACAACTTTCTAGAAAAATACAACCTTCCAAGGCTGACCCAGGAAGAAACAGAAAATCTGAACAGACCAATTACCAGCAGTTAAATTGAACTGGTAATCAACAAATTACCTAAGAACAAAACTCCTGGACCAGATAACTTCACCACTGAATTTTACCAAACATGTAGTGAAGACCTAATACCCATCCTGCTTAAAGTTTTCCAAGGAGTAGAAGAAGAAGGAATACTTCCAAACTCATTCTATGAGGCCAGCATCACTCTAATAGCAAAACCAGGCAAAGACACCACAAAAAAGAAAATTACAGACCAGTATCCCTGATGAACATAGATGCAAAAATACTCAACAAAATATTAGCAAACCATATTCAAAAATACATCAAAAAGATCTTCCATCATGATCAAATAGGATTAATTCCAGGGATGCAAGGATGGTACAACATTTGAAAATCCATCAACATCATCCACCATATCAACAAAAAGAAGAACAAAAACCACATGATCATTTCCATAGATGCTGAAAAAGCATTTGACAAAATTCATCATCCATTCATGATAAAAACTCTCAACAAAATGGGTATAGAGGGCAAGTACCTTAACATAATAAAGGCCATATATGACAAACCCACAGCCAACATTATACTTAACAGCGAGAAGCTAAAAGCCTTTCCTTTAAGATCACGAACAAGACAAGGCTGCCCACTCTCCCCACTTCTATTCAACATAGTACTGGAGGTCCTAGCCACGGCAATCAGACAACACAAAGAAATACAAGGCATCCAGATTGGCAAGGAAGAAGTTAAACCGTCCCTGTTTGCAGATGACATGATATAGTACATTAAAAACCCTAAAGAATCCACTCCAAAACTACTGGATCTAATATCTGAATTCAGCAAAGTTGGGGGATACAAAATTAATACGCAATCTGTGGCATTCCTATACACTAACAATGAAGTAGCAGAGAGAGAAATCAGGAAAACAATTCTATTCACAGTTGCAGCCAAAAGAATAAAATACCTAGGAATAAACCTAACCAAAGAAGTGAAAGACCTATACTCTGAAAACTACAAGACACTCATGAGAGAAATTAAAGCAGATGCCAATAAATGGAAACACATCCCATGCTCATGGATAGGAAGAATTCATATTGTCAAAATGGCCATCCTGCCTAAAGCAATCTACAGATTCAATGCAATTCCTATCAAAATACCAACAGCATTCTTCAACGAACTAGAGAAAATCATTCTAAAATTCATATGGAAGCAAAAAAGAACCTGAATAGCCAAAGTAATCCTGAGACGGAAGAATAAAGGGCAGGGGGGAATTATGCTCCCTGACTTCAAGCTCTACTACAAAGCCACAGTAATCAAGACAATTTGGTACTGGCATAAGAACAGACCCATAGACCAATGGAACTGACTAGAGAGCCCTAATATAAACCCAACCATATATGGTCAATTAATATGTGATAAAGGAACCATGAACATACAATGCTGAAATGACAGCCTCTTCAACAGCTGGTGTTGGCAAAACTGAACAGCTACATACAAGAGAATGAAACTGGATCATTGTCTAACCCCATACACAAAAGTAAACTTGAAATGGATCAAGGACCTGAATGTAAGTCATGAAACCATAAAACTCTTAGAAGACAACATAGGCAAAAATCTGCTGAATATAAGCATGAGCAACTTCTTCCTAAGCACATCTCCTTGAGTAAGGGAAACAAAAGCAAAAATGAAGTTATGGTACTACATCAAACTAAAAGGTTTCTGTACGGCAAAGGGCACCATCAACAGAACAAAAAGGCATCCTACAGTATGGGAGAATATATTTGTAAATATATAAAGAACTTACACACCTCAACACCCAAAAAGCAAATAACTCGATTAAAAAATGGGCAGAGGATATGAAAAGACAGTTCTCCAAAGAAGACATTCAGATGGCCAATAGACACATGAAAGGATGCTCCACATCACTAATCATCAGGGAAATGCAAATTAAAACCACAATGAGATATCACCTCACACCAGTAAGGATGGCCAGCATCCAAAAGACTAAGAACAACAAATGCTGGCAAGGATGCGGAGAAAGGGGAACCCTCCTATGCTGCTGGTGGGAATGTAAACTAGTTCAGCCATTGTGGAAAGCAATATGGCGGTTCCTCAAAAAACTGAAAATAGAAATACCATTTGATCTAGGAATCCCACTCCTTGGAATTTACCCAAAGAATACAACTTCTCAGACTCAAAAAGACAGATGCACCCCTATGTTTATTGCAGCACTTCTTACAATAGCCAAGATATGGAAGCAACCTAAGTGTCCATCAGTAGATGAATGGATAAAGAAGATGTGGTACATATACAAAATGGAATACTATTCAGCCATAAGAATGAAACAAATCCTACCATTTGTAACAACATGGGTGGAGCTGGAGGATATTATGCTCAGTGAAATAAGCCAGACAGAGAAAGACAAGTGCCAAATGATTTCCCTCATCTGTGGAGTATAACAACAAAGCAAAACTGAAGGAACAAAAGAGCAGCTGACTCAGCCTCCAAGGGACTAGCTGTTACCAAAGGGGAGGGGTGTGGGAGGTCGGGTGGGGAGGGTGGGAGATGGGGATTGAGGGGCATTGTTTAGTACACATGGTGTGGGGGTCACGGGGAAAATAGTGTAGCACAGAGAAGGCAAACAGTGAATCTGTGGCATCTTACTACACTGATGGACAGTGACTGCAATGGGGTATGGGTGGGGACTTGATAATATGGGTAAATGTAGTAACCACATTGTTTTTTCACGTGAAAAAAAAAGTCAGAGGTCACCAGACTAAAAAAAAAAACAATTAAAACTGGTATTCATTTAAAAATATTTTTAAAAATAAATAAATGCCCCTTTTCCCCCCTTGTCCCTCCCTTCCCACCCATCCTCCCCAGTACCTTTCCCTTTGGTAACTATTAGTCCGTTCTTGGGTTCTGTGAGTCTGCTGCTGTTTTGTTCCTTCGGTTTTTTTCTTTGTTCTTATGCTCCACATATGAGTGAAATCATTTGATACTTGTCTTTCTCTGCCTGGCTTATTTCACTGAGCATAATACCCTCTAGCTCCATCCATGTTGTTGCAAATGGTAGGATATGTTTTCTTCTTATGGCTGAATAATATTCCATTGTGAATATGTACCACATCTTCTTTATCCATTCATTTACTGATGGATGCTTAGGTTGCTTCCATTTCTTGGCTCTTGTAAATAGTGCTGCAATAAACATAGGGGTGCATATGTCTTTTTCAAACTGGGATCCTGCATTCTTAGGGTAAATTCCTAGGAGTAGAATTTCTGCGTCAAATGGTATTTCTATTTTTAGTTTTTTGAGGAACCTCCCTATTGCTTTCCACAATGGTTGAACTAATTTGTATTCCCACCAGCAGTGTAGGAGGGTTTCCCTTTCTCTGCATCCTCCCCAGCATTTGTTGTTCTTAGTCTTTTCGATACTGGCCATCCTTACTGGTGTGAGGTGATATCTCATTGTGGTTTTAATTTGCATTTCCCTGATGATTAGTGATGTGGAGCATCTTTTCATGTGTCTGTTGGCCATCTGAATTTCTTCTTTGGAGAAGGGTCTGTTCAGATCCTTTGCCCATTTTTTAATCATATTATTTGCTTTTTTTTTTGTTAAAACATGTGAGTTCTTTATATATTTTGGATGTCAACCCCTTATCGGGTATGTCATTTATGAATATATTCTCCCATACTGTAGGATGTCTTTTTGTTCTGTTGATGGTGCCCTTTGCCATACAGAAACCTTTTAGTTTGATGTAGTACCATAACTTCATTTTTGCTTTTGTTTCCCTTGCCCGGGGAGATATGTTCATGAAAAAGTAGCTCATGTTTATATTCAAAAGATTTTTGCCTATGTTTTCTTCTAAGAGTTTTATCATTTCATGATTTACATTCAGTTCTTTGATCCATTTCGAGTTTACTTTTGTGTTGGAGTTAGACAATGATCCAGTTTCATTCTCTTGCATGTAGCTGTCCAGTTTTGCCAACACCAGCTGTTGAAGAGGCTGTCATTTCCCCCATTGTATATCCATGGTTCCTTTATCGTATATTAATTGACCATGTATGCGTGGATTAATGTCTGGGATCTCCAGTCTGTTCCATTGGTCTATGGGTCTGTTCTTGTGCCAGTACCAAATTGTCTTGATTACTGTGGCTTTGTAGTAGAGCTTGAAGTCGAGGAGTGTAATCCCCTCAGCTTCATTCTTCCTTCTCAGGATTGCTTTCGCTATTCAGGGTCTTTTGTTGTTCCATATGAATTTTAGAACTATTTGTTCCAGTTTGTTGAAGAATGCTGTCGGTATTTTGATAGGGATTGCACTGACTTCCTAATTACGTTGAAACTATTATTAGAATAAATATAGAATTCCTAGGAACATACAAGTCACATGCCACATGGGGAAGGAAGAGAGGAGAAATAGGCATGTGTCACAGAAAATGCACGTGCATGATGTATAATCACTTATATACTGCTTGCTCTGTGCCTAAATGGAATAACCTATCTAATCCTCCCTACACCCCTGTGAGGAAGGTACTGTTATCCTTAATTTACAGATGGGGGGGACCAAGGCACAGAAAGGTTACCAGCAAATACCCGGCATTCAAATTCAAGCTGGCTGGTCTGAGCTCACACACTTGAGCACCCCTTTGCTGCCTCCCTGAGATACTTAGCCACTCATGCGGGCCGTGCTCTGCCGAGGCCACCAGGAATAGTTGCTAACATCCTCACCGTTGTTATTTCTGTTACCCAAGACATTTCTACTGTTCCAAGCTTTCCGCAACCAGTAAATGTCACTTACTGCCCATAAAGTTCACTATGCCTCACCCTCCTGAAGGGCGGGGTTTTTCCCTGCTGTCTGCCAGGGCTCCGGGGGCTCAGAGCCGCAGCCTCCTGCACAAGGGACGTCGCGGGGTATTTACTGCGGGCAGTGAAGGCGGGTGGTTCCCTCCCAGCACAGAGGAGACCTTTAGTAGATGCCTGGGGTAATGAAATGCCCAGTGTTGGTCAGAGGTGTCTCGGACTGAAGGGCTGCAGGGGCCCAGGCCTCAGCCCAGGTCTTGGTGCATTTGCGCCCGGCTGCAAGGGGAAGACTTCAATTTGGAGAGGCTGAGGCAGGTGACCGGACTTAATTCCAATTTCTTGTACTTCCTTCAGGTTTCCTCAACATTTGCTAATTCTTCCACATTTACTTCAACTACCAACTCGTGAAAAAACAAAAATTTAAAAACTTTCCATGTCACACAGCAACTCAATGGCGTGTTCTCCGTACCAAGCCACAGAGAGAGCTAGAGGAGCAGCAGGTGCCTCCTGCTGTGAGGCTCCCGCCGGGCCTGGGCGGGGCCCTCGCCTGCCTCGGGCTTCTCTCCCCGACGGATCCAGGAGAGGCCGGCCCTCGCTAAACGGGGACCCCGGGGCTAAGAGAGCTGGCGCCCGCGGGACCCGCGCAGTCTCAGGCCGGGGCGGCAGAGCCAGTTGTTCACTGCCCCTGAGGCTGCAGCACGAAGGCGCCCGGGGAGCTTGAGTCACCAACGTCCGCCGCCCGCCGGGTGGGCGCTTCCCGTGAGCCCGCGGGCGCGCGGACTGCGACTCCCGACATGCCCCGAGGCGGGGATGCAGCCAGGCCGCCCCGCGCCCGCGCCCCTCTCCTGGACGCCGCGGGGTGAGTGTGCGGGCGCCGCGGAGGGCTCCCTGTAGGGAAGGCGGAGGGCGCGCGTGCGTGCGGGCGCGGTCGGGCTCCTGCCAGGAGGAATGGGTCTGATTTCCGAAGATGGGACAATTAGCAGAGAGATTCGGACCTGTTTGGTTGAGTGGGAGACCCAGCGTCCAAGTGGAATCACTGCGTGAGAACGCTTCCTAAATACCCTCCCTCTTCCCCCGCAGAAGTAGCCAGCAACCCCTCCTCCTCTCCCCTCCCCCACCGGCGACCCGACCCTCCCCGGCGCCCGGCAAGCCTGAGTCCGGGCTTTCATGATCTGGCTGGTAGGGGAGAGCACTCTGGAGCCCGTAGGGCCGCCCACATCCTTCTGCATTCGGTTTTGGAATGTAGGCCCCTAGCTTCTCAGGCCTGCCCTTCTCTCAGATGCCATCAAGGAGCACCTGCAGGTTTCGCAGGTGCCCTACCTTCGTTTGACTTGAATGACCATGGGCTGGTGGAAAGTGGTTCCTTCCTTGAAGTATGGGTGGTAACTGTTAAACATGATTCTTGCCTCTACCCCCATGCCTAAAACACCGGGCGCAAGAGACAATGGAGACACTTCTTTTTCTATTACTATTCTTTCTGTACATTGTGCACAGTTCCAGGTCTGGGCTGCGAGGAGGACGGGCACTGTGGCCAGTAGCGACCCTCCTCACCCATGGTCAGGGGGAGTGGACGGGCTGCTTGTTCTCTGTATCACCTTCCCTTGCTCCTAGACCTCACTCTGAGGATCCCGGTTCACAAGGCCCCTCCCTGCCTCAGCCTTCGAGAGTCTAAACCTGCTAGAAAAAGGGGCTGCCCTGAGTCTGGGGCTGAGGGCCTGCAATGCCTGGATCCCCTTCTTTGCCTCACCCCTATCTCAGTGTCTGTCATTGGCAAGCATCCTATCCTCACACGGGAGATTAACTCCCCCATTCTGGGCAGTCTCTGGCTTCCTCCCCTGCCCTAAAAGGGCCATTGTTCCAGCCACTTTTGGGGGCAGGCTGAACCGAAGAAGGGAGAAGGCCTTGGGGCAGGAATCCTGAGCCATAGGAAGCCAGAGGAGTGAGGGCAGGCCGGCATATCTCTCCTGTCTCACCCTCCCCACTGCCATCTGGCTCCTTCCCCTGCCCCCGCCCCTTGACATCCCAGACTCCCTGGCTATTTAAACAGAGATGGGTGTCCCCATCGGCACACTGTCCTTTGACCATCGGACATCATGCCTCCCAAGAAGGATGTTCCCGTGAAGAAACCAGCGGGGCCCTCTATCTTCAAACCTGCTGCCAAGCCAGCAGCAGGGGCCCCTCCAGCCAAGACCAAGGCTGAGTCAGCACCAGCTGTCCCTCCGGCCCGTGAGAAAACCCAGGAGCCCCCCATTGATCTCTCTAAAGTGGTGGTGAGTGAGGAAAGAATTTGAAGGGGTTGGGATACAGCCTAGGGGATCAGGGGTTATCTAGAAGGTAGGAAATCAGTGAGCGCTGGAATGATGTTGGGGGTTCCTCTTAGTTCCCCATTTGGAAGCACCCAGGCTTATGACTCTGCTATTGTCTTTGTCGTTCTCTCCCTCTAACCTATAACACATGTGTGTCACACACATATACACACAAGTGCACTGACCTTCCTGCTGGAGGTGGGGACTATGAGATGGGGAACATCTGGGTTCTGAGGACAGTTTCAAGGTACAGGCAGGGAGCTGCCGCCTGTGGTGACTGTTCAACTCTAAAGGCTACAGCTCTGCACCCCAGGAGGGAAGGCTGAAGAGGACAGACTTGTTAGACAATCACAGCTGGGGGCCAGGGGTAAATTTAGCCTTTGTTCAGCCCCCAGTTATGTGAGGGATGCAGAGCTCAGGCACTGGAGGGAGGGAAACAGGTGGCATGGGATTAACCCTGTTCCCAGGAAACCCTCCCCCTATAATTTCTCCCCTTGGGATTCTCCCAAGGTCCAGAGCTGGGAATGGGACTGAGGTGGCTGGGCTCCCAGCCTGGTCCCTTTGGGCCCCTCCCCGGAAGTGGCTTTCAGTTGGTTGGGAGGAGTGCTGCAGAGGGACTGAGTGAGCCCTGTCACCCTCCTCATCTGCTCTTTTCTTCCACAGATCGAGTTTAATAAGGACCAGCTAGAGGGTGAGGAGAAGCCGGTCCCCTAAGCCTCACTGTCCAGTCTCAAGACCCTGGTTGGGTCCTCTTTCTGTTCCCCTAACTCCAGTCCCGACCTTGAAACCTCCCACACTAGTCCTCTTTGTGTCCCCTGTGTTGCCCAGCCTTAGCACACAGTTTCTGAACCTCCTTTCTGTCTGGGGGTGATGGGAACCCTTGATCAATACTGACCTCTCCTTTATACTTCAGAGTTCAAGGAGGCCTTTGAGCTGTTTGACCGAGTGGGGGACGGCAAGATCCTGTACGGCCAGTGTGGGGACGTGATGAGGGCCCTGGGCCAGAACCCCACCAACGCCGAGGTGCTCAGGGTCCTGGGGAACCCCAAGAGTGATGGTGAGGGGACCCTGGGAACAATTTGGGTTCTCAATTTGGTGGTGAAACCAAGAAATGTTGGTAAGGTGACAAAGGATGCTGTGGTAGATCTCAGGATTCCAAAGCTGTCAAATACAGGTTAGAAAAACATCCTGAATGTTGACTAGGATGAAAGCCTTCTTGGTAGGGATGGGCGCTAGATCCTAGGTGACACCGCAGTGACCTCTCCCTCACCTCTCTAACCTCCAGAGCTGAAGTCTCGGCGTGTGGACTTTGAGACTTTCCTGCCCATGCTCCAGGCTGTGGCCAAAAACCGGGACCAAGGCACATACCAGGACTACCTGGAGGGGCTTCGGGTGTTTGACAAAGAGGGGAACGGCAAAGTCATGGGGGCAGAGCTCAGACATGTCCTCACCACCCTGGGTGAGGCAGGGACCAGAACTCCCAAGGGGGGGAGAGAGGAGGGAGTGGAGCAAGAAGGTTGGCCAAGTTAGCAGAGCCAGGGAGGGATTACTGTCCTGTAGGTCATGGGCAGGAGACTGAGAAGGTCAGAGCCTTGGGGGCAGAATCTGAAGAGTTTCCTCTTGCAGAGGCTAAGTCGTGGGGGGACACAAATGCTTCCCAAAGGGCAGAGAAAAGGGGATGAGGTGGGAGACCTGAGTCTGTTTTGGAAGAGATGCTAGTGCTCTGTGATCTGGTACATCTCCTAACCCTCTGGAATTCAGTTTCATTGTCTATCAAAACTTTTGCTGAGTGCTAATGCCGGTGAAATGGAAAGCAAGATGCAGGAACACATTCAAGGCATTTCCATGACACGGAGAGGATTTCTTTGGGATTCTGTGGCTATAGGCGAGTCTCCAGGGTGAGAAAAGAGGAGGTACCAGCCAGAGAGCACAGCCAAACTGGTGAGGGAGGGAAGGCAGGGATTAAAATGCCTGTCTGGGACCCAGGAGAGAAGATGACTGAAGAAGAGGTGGAGACAGTTCTGGCAGGACATGAGGACATCAACGGCTGCATCAACTATGAAGGTAAGGGGCCGGAAGAGCCGAAGGGATGGGGAGGAAGCGAGGCGAGAGGTCCCTTAGGTGGGTGGAACATCCTGGGGCTGGACTGCCGAAGGTCATGGATTACCCCAGGGCCTGCTGAAGCCCCTCGTGCCTCCTCTCTCTGCAGCCTTCCTCAAGCATATTCTGAGCGTCTGAGCTCCACAGAGAAGGTCCCCCACTCCGCCTTGAGAGGCAAGTCTCCTTCCCTTCCTCAGCCAGGTGAGAAATCAGGGAAAGGCGTTTTCTGTCGTGCTGAGAGCGAGGCAACTTTCATATTTCTCCGCAGATGCAGCGGGGTCGCACCCTGGGCGCCCGCGTAGGCGGAAACACGTTCCTGCCACTAGGAGGCCACCTATTGTTTAAAAATAAAGAGACGGTTCCTCCCTGGGCCTCCGACTGTTGCTTTCTTGAGTGGAGGGGAAGGGAGGGGAGTGAGGCTCTCCTCCCGACGCTCCCAAGTCCTCCCACCTCCCCGCCGCTCTGAGCGGCCGGTCCGCGCGCCCAGCCCGCCCCCTTCCGGTTGCCCGGCCTAGGGAGGGCTGTTCTGGAAAGATGGACAGCGGCGGGCCCCGCCCACCACGTTACTACTGTGCAATCGTTTGCATGAGCCCGGGTCGGAGTTCCCATTGGCTGGGTCAGTTGGGGTAACGTCATCGGAACGTACTAAGGCGGGGGTCAGGCCAGGAGCCGGAGCCATTACTGCAGGAAAAGGTCCCGCAGAGCTGGGCCGTCGAGATGGTGGGTCCCGGGCCTGAAAGGATGAGCGGGCTTTGGGGCGAAAGGCGGGAAGCCGGGGCTGGGGGGTAAAGAGAAGGCAGAGGTAGGGGGCACAGAGAACCTGAAGGCCGGGAATGTTGGAGGTGGGGTTGGAAAGTATGAGGAAGCGAGTTCCCAGCATGGAACAGGAGTTGGTGGGGGTGGATAGAAGCGTGGGGGTTTGGAGTTCCGATGCTCATCGGTCCCCTCTTCTCTGAGCAGTGTGACTTCACCGAGGACCAGACCGCAGGTAGGTAATCTCTGACCCCTGCTGAGGTCATGGTTAAGGAGGGGGGTCATTCCATCTAGCATCTGGCCCTTACCCACAACCTGTTTTCTCTTCTGCACCCTCGGGGGAGTACCTTCTGGGTTCCCTTCTCCCTCCTTTTATGTCCTCCATTTTCTTTTCTCACTCTTTCTTCCTCCCTCCCCTTCCACTCTAGATCTGAGCCCCAGGCCCTGAGTGAGTTTTAGGTGGTGTGGGTATGTGAAGCAACTCGGTCACCTTAATGGCTGCTGTGTGTGGGGCTTGGGGAGGGGTCAAGCCGCCCCCACTCCTGTGTTCCTTAATCAGCTGCTTCTGCCTTTCTCTCTGCCCATGTTAACTCTCTTCCCCCCACCCCCCAGCTTGGATTATGAAGACTGTAAAAAGCAGGACCTGGTACTTTGTGAAAATAGGGACGGGGAAGTTCGCTGAGGAACCTTGTTTGTAGCTGTGCCTCTGAAGGGCCTCATTCTATACCGGAGGGGCGGGAAGCGGCAGGCTGCGTGACCCCAGTCCCTGGCGGCTGCTCCCACTTCCTTATAAGGACAGGGCCCAGGCCGGGCGGCGGCGAATCCCTGCCCTGTGCAGAGAGGAGACTGGCGGGCTTGTCATAGGCGGAGGGTCGGTGTGAGTGGATGTTACCACTCTGCTCAGGGGGCAGGAACGCTCTGTGGGACACCTAAGTTGGGAGGAAGGGACACTGGATCCCCCTTAGTGGACTTGGGCGTACAGTAGTATAAATAGCTGGCTTCCCCAGCATGATCACAGTTGGCTAGGCAGCAGGGGCTGTGCGGGAGGATTTGAGTTAACTCCTGGCTGCCCAGGGCTGTTTTTCTGAATCCTCAGAGTTCAAGGAGGCCTTCCAGCTGTTTGACAGAACAGGGGACGGCAAGATCCTGTACAGCCAGTGTGGGGACGTGATGAGGGCCCTGGGCCAGAACCCCACCAACGCCGAGGTGCTCAAGGTCCTGGGGAACCCCAAGAGTGATGGTGAGGTTCCTTAAGGACAATTCCTTGGTGTGGTGTTGGGCCCGTAGTTCATCGACCAAAAGCTTCCTTTCGTTTTCCGAGGCCCCAGACTCAAGCGGGGCTTGTCCCAATTAGCAGACTCCCCAGACTCCCCTGCCTTAGGTGGGAGGTGTCTGTTCAGGCGTGACCCCTGATGCCCGCGGCCCTGAGAGCCCTGTTTCACGGCAGAGATGACCGTGAAGGCGCTGGACTTTGAGCACTTCCTGCCCATGCTGCAGACTGTGGCCAAGAACAAGGACCAGGGCACCTATGAGGACTACGTCGAGGGCCTTCGGGTGTTCGACAAGGAGGGGAACGGCACCGTCATGGGGGCCGAGATCCGGCACGTGCTTGTCACCCTGGGTGAGGCCGGGCACTCGCACCTGGGCTGAGGCGCCGCCACATACACAGCTGGCATCCAGTTCCCCAAGTGCGCTTGCTTTTTTCCCTCTTCAGGTGAGAAGATGACGGAGGAAGAAGTGGAAATGCTGGTGGCAGGGCACGAAGACAGCAATGGCTGCATCAACTATGAAGGTGAGGGAAGAATTGGGGCCCTTATGGAAGAAGCAGCCGCGTGGGGCAGGTCCATTTGGGGTTTCCTGTCCCTGCCCCTGGGCTCCGAAAAGTGGCAGGAGGCAAGGCGCAGGGTGCAGCCCAGCCCAGGAGCGGGAGGTTAGGGGGGTATGACGGGAAAAGGAGTGAGGTTGGGGGAAGGGTGGGAAGCGATGGAAAGTAAAACAAGTGGAATGTCTGTTCTCCCACCACCTGACCCCTTCACCCCATGCCTGTGTCTTGTCTTCACCATTGTCTCTTCCTTCCTGCAGCATTTGTGAGGCATATCCTGTCGGGGTGACGGGCCGTGGGGCGGGTACGGCTCCTCCCAGCCTTCCCTTCTGTAGTTGATCTCCCCAGTGTTTTTCTTCCGATCTTTCTCTAGCCTCTGCCCTTCCTCTACTACCATCTGACTTCCTTCTGGCATGTTTCTGCATGGAGCTGAGCGGGGAGGGGTGGAGAGGGGTTCCTCAAAGAGGAAGACAGCCTGGGGTTGCATTACCTCCTCTCTAGAATGGGTGTTGAAGTTTTGCTTCTAGGGCCCTTGTGCTGGTGTCTGGGAGCTCACACCAGCTCATCCCCGTCTTGCTTCGGGGCGCTCCTGTGGCCTCGGAGCACAGGCAGTTGGCATGGGGGTGGGTTGCCTGCCCCATTGCGCTGCTGTAGCTGAAGAGCCTTCTGCTGGGCAGCTTGGAGGTACCTGAGCCCCAGACACTGTCTTCTCCTGCCAGAGGCTGGCAGTACCTGTAGGTGTAGTTGAGACCTTTTCTGCCTCTGCTGTGTTCTTGCTGCTCAGGCTTGGAGGGACTAACAGCTGGTGGGAGGGGAGCTGGGGGCCAAGAGAACTGGTGAGACTCAAGGTGGCTCCTCTGTGAACCAGACTTCAAGGTTGGTTGCTGTGGGCACATCCCTTTCTATGCTGCTACCCTTGTGGTCTTGCAGTCTCCTGGCCCCTGGTGGACCCCTCCGTTGGCCCTGCTCCCTGGTTCACCCCTCTCCTTTCCACAGAGCTCGTCCGCATGGTGCTGAATGGCTGAGGACATTACGCGTGTGCCCGGAGCCGTGTGTGAGACTGCAGCCCCAAAGGCTTCCTAGGTTCCCTTGTCACAGTACCTTTTCCAGCTGGTCTCTTGGATATTTGCTGTCAGCACTCACCAAATAAACTTGCTGTATCCTAAATTCAGTTCTGCTTTCCTAAGCAGGGTAAGCCATCTTTGCCTCATTTAAAAAATGCCGGCCCATTCTTACATGCTACAAAGGCTGCCCCTTGGGGCTGGGGTTACATTAGTGAAGCCATAAATCCCTACAGTATCAAGGCTGGCTGTCCTTGTTCCATCCCATATCAGGCCAAGTCCTCTCCACGCCCTCAGGCTGGTTAAACCCAGCCCTCACCTCCCAAGCAATGAAGGCATTGTGTGGGGGAAGCTAGGAGTGTTACTGGAACTAAAGCTAGGCTATTAGCTCTGCCTGAGCCTGTCTGTCATGTCACATTGGCAGGGCTAGAGGCCAATAATAATAGAAGTAGAAGGGATGCCTGCCTAATAAGGGTAGGAATGAAGCCTGAATTACTTCTGAAAGGATAAATATACAAATCTCCAAGTTGTGAGGATGTCCTTCCAAGTCTAGAGTGCTATTTTTAGGGCAGGTGAGAGCCTCTGCCCCGCACCCAGTCCTGACAGCTGGCTGCTTTCAGCCTGCTGTGGAGACAGGCCTGAGGTCAGGGCCTGTGGCTTGCCGACCACCTCTACAGCTCAGGTGAATGCCCCAGGGAAGGACTTCAGACCTGTCCCCATGCCTGACAGCCACAGGTAAGAACAGAAGGCACCCACCAGATGGAACTGAAAGCAAATTAATTTATAAAAAAAAAAAAGGAAAAGGAAAAGAAAATTTACAGAAAACTTTTGAACAGAAGAAAGGTGCCAAGACGCAGAAGAGGAGAAGGGACACGAGGAACAAGGCCTGGTGGGAGGGACCAAGAACTGGTGGCGCCTAGAATCACGTTTGCCTTCACATCAGGGATGAAGGGGAGAGCTGGTACAGGAGGCACTGGACTTCGTGGGGCAGAGCCCAGCTACATCGGGGGCTGGTACTGCCCTGGCTCACGCTTCTCTCACCTGCTGACCCCAGATTTTCCACGGAACCCCTGGCTACCAGTTGAGGTTCCGATAGTCTTGGGAGAGGGAAGAGGTTGGAGGTTGACCCACCAAGTCATAATAAGGAGGTGCTTAAGTGCTTTTTGAAAATTTAAGGTTTTTAGGCTCACCCCCACCCCCACATCTCGCAGTTCCCCTCTCCATGTCTTCAGGAGCCCGCTGATAGGGCCCAGGTGCCTCCTTCCAGATTACCTGCCACAGAGGTCCCCAGGATATGCCCCCCCAACCGTACACATATGCTGGCATAAACTATGCAGGTAACTTTGAAAAAAAAACAAGACTGACATTCAGAGGGGAAGGGGTCATTAGCTGACCTGGGGTGGCCTAGGAGGCAGTAGGAGGGATTAGAGGAGCAAACTGGAGGGGTGGCTTGTCAGTAACAAGGGCTGGAGGAGACAGATTCAGCACCCTATTCTATCCCCAGAACCTTTCCTAAAACTCACCTCCCTCCTTCACAAAATGTAAAAGTTGTTTTGTTTTGTTTTTTTTTAGTGGGTGCAAGGAGTTCCAATGTGGCCTTTTAACTCTTTTAAAGTTTTTTTTTTCCCTATAAAAAATTCAGTAGTTTTGAGGGGTGCACCCTTAGAAGTGGTTAATTAGAACCTTGTATAACTCCTTCCCCCAGCCCCTCCTCTGGGGCACATCTCCATCCTATGCTCTCTCCTAGCCATTAGAAACTCTTTTAAACAGAAGTCCTTGAATACTCCGGTATTAAAGTCATGTCTGACAGGCATGGTGGGAGCCCTGGAGGGGCAGGAGGAGTTTTCCTTACGTAGTGATGAACTGTAGGCTGGGGAAGGGTCCCAATGGTTGGGGGGGAGGGCTGTTCCTGGAACCTGGATCTCCTTGGGGGAGGTAGGGGGGAGATGTCTGGCTGGCTCCTCACTGTGGAGGTGGCACAGGGGCGACTGTGCCTGGGCTCGGGGCTGTGGGGTCTGGAGGCAGGGGGGTGCCTGGGTCTGTGGAGAAAAGGAAGATCAATCAGCTAGGAGCAGGAGAGAGGGCTCCAGACCCAGGCCTCCAGACATCAGAACTGGGCACAGCATGCAGCGGGCAGGTGGATGGTTGGGGTGCCCATGACATACAGCTTCCTTTCCCCAGTCCCCTCTCCCCTCACTGAACATACCCCACACCCTCCTCCAGCCCCCACAGGTAAAGGGGGCAGTTGAGCGTGACAGGACGAGCAGAGGAACACCAATAGTCATGCAAACAGGCAGCCATCTCTCAGGTTTACTACTGAGGTGCTCTGTGCCACAGGACTCCTCCGTGACCCACCAGTGAAAGGCCCCAACGTCATCCCAGAGGTGGCAGCTGCCTGGCTGGGGGACGGTGGAGGACACCAGAGAGGCCCTTCCTCCTGGATTCTAACTTTACCAGAGCATTCAGAAAGGGCTGTGGAAGCGCTAGTACTGGAGCCCTTCCCCACCTGCCCTCCGTCCCTCCACGTGGACCCCTTTCCCTCACCCTTCTCCCCTCCAGGACCCTTCTCACCTGGCAGTGGGCTGGCACTGGGCAGGAGGTTGCCCTGAACAGCTGCCACAATGGCAGGGCTCTGGGCTGCGGCGGATCCGAGCCCCGGCCCGAGAGGCAAGGAAGATGGCATGGTGGTGGTCGCCGGCAGGTTAGGGTGCAGAGGGTTCGCCATGGACACAGGCAGGTTAGGTGGGGGGAGAGTGCCCGGGGCGAGCGGGAGATGGTGGTGATACCCATGCAGGTTAGAGGGAGGCAGGTTAATACTGATGGAGTCAGCTGGACTACCAAACGGGAGGACGGATGGAGGAGGAGGAGGAGGAGGCAGCATGCCGAAAGGCAGACCCAAAGGAGCATTACCCGCCATGCCTGGGTGCCCGCTGCCTGGCACTGCCCCGGGTACCACTGAGGGAGGAGCTTGTTGGCTGGGGAACGGCGAGGGGCCTGAGAGGAGAGATTGCAACAGTCAGAGGCCTAAAACCTCACCAACTCACTTCCATAGGAGAATGTAGCCACTACTAGGCACCACCTTCCCTTTTCCTGACACTAGAAAAACTGGTAAATCCTTAAAACAAAATTCCAAAGATCCGGTTCAGGGAGGGAGCCCTGTTGGCCCAGAAATACAACAGGCCAGGGCCCTTCTACCACAGTCATGGCTGAACCCGACCTCCATTCAACCACGTACTCCCTTTGAGGGGAACTAGAACGTGCACACACATCTCACTCATCACCAGGAGTTCCAGAACCCGTCACTTACCATGGGGTCCAGGGGGGGGTGCCCCTGGTGGGACTGCCCCAGGCTGGGGGGCTCCAGCCGCTTGCTGCTGCTGTGGCCCTGCAGATGACCCCGCCTGCCCAATCTGTTCAGAGGGGCCCAAGCTTCCAGGAGGGGCCCCACTGCCAGCAGGGGCAGGAGCCACAGAGGCCGGAGCCATAGCCAAGCCGTGGCCGGTGGGTGGCCCTGCAGGGCCTGTGGGTGGGAGGGGCTGGGCGCCTGGGGGCAGGGCTGCCTGCGGCTGCACGTGATGCATCTGCTGGAAATGCTGCTGCCGGGCCCTCATCTCTGCGTACTTCAGCTGCTCCATGTGGAAGGCTTGTCTGTCCGCCAGGAGCTGCTGCCTCTGATACTCCAGCTGCCGAGGCCAAGAGAGCACTGCTACCCAAGTTCAGAAGGTCCACGGCAAACCCATTGCCCAGCAGACCCAGCCCCTCCTTCCGGCAGTCCCTCACATCTTGTGCGTGGTGTCCTCCGCCCTCCCCAGCCCTCCCCTCACAAATGCCCACGATCACGTCTTTTGCCCACGTGTTTTCTCACTGTGATGGAGTTTATGGGCTATCTGGTGGTAGCCTTGCTCATTTCAACTGCAAAGCTGTGAATCTGTTATTAATTTGGAAGTCAATTCCAATTTCTCTTGTCAATTTGTGTTCTTTCCTTCCTCCAAAACTGGCTTCAAAACACCATGCCTAAGAAGCCATCCCAGTTGATACCAGATCAGCTGTCCCATCTCTGAGCATTGGCCTTTATTCTGTTCTCTCTTAGGATTTATATACTTGACTTGAAATCTCTTAATTTCAACTTGTCAGACACTTAAGCATTAGGTCTATGATGTCTCCAATCAAACTAGGTTCTCTGAGGTCAAGGTCACTGTCTTATATTTCTTTTTCTATCTTCTCAAAAACAATATAGTTCAAAACCTTGTCCATTCCACCCCCTTTCCAAGTTTACCTCCTGGCTTTGAAGCCTACCCTCTCATCATCCCTTAAACCTGTTCAATAATACAACAAATATTCATTGAGAGCCTCCTATGGGCCAAACATTGCTCGAGGGCTTGAAGATGGAGCCAACTGGCCAGCATGTCTGCCCCGTGATGCCGGCATTCTGTGTGAGGCCCGTGTCTGGGCTGTGGCTGTGGGCCGCGCACCCGCTACTGTGCAGGGCTGGCTCCTGCTGCCCCGGGCACTCCACTCTGCTCGAAGCCCTGTCAGTCTCCCACTTTCCACACTGCTGCACCCCCATCCCAAACTGAGGAAGCTCCAGGTCTCTAGGGGCTGCTACTCACTGCTTCTCGCTCTCGGTCCATGATCGTCTCCAGCTCCTCAAAGTGCCGGAGTTTAATCTCCAACTTTTTCATCTGGGTCTCCACCAGCAAGGCCACCAGAGATTTGATCTTCCTCTCCTCAACAGCAGCCAAGTGCTAGGGAAAGAGAGGTGGGATGGACCGAGCTGGAGACATTCCAAGGGAGAGAAAGGTAGGCAGGAGGCTGGCAGGTTTTAAGGATTTGCTGTGGTCACAACCCAGGGAGTAGCATAGGCTTCACAGTTTTAAAGAACATGAAGAAAAAGAGAGTGGCAGAGGCTAAGGTAAGGCCAAGCAATTAGAAAACAGGCCCAATGGTAAAACCTTAAAAAGCTTAGAGAAGAGATGACCAGCTGTCCATCAGGATCAAAATAAAAGGGGAACAGCTCAGCGTTATTTAAGGATGAGCAAAGAAGGACTTCTTCCAGGTGCAGAGCGAAGGGGAGCAGCTCCTTCCTGGGGGGGCCTCTGGGTTTCAGTCGCACCTTGGCCTTCACGGCTGCAGCGGCCAGGGCAGCGGCCGCCGCCGTGGAGAGGTTGCCCTCGCCGATGTCCCGCTCCACTTTCGCCTTCCTGTCCCCCTCCGACTCCACGGTTTCCTTCAGCACGTCCTCGGGCCCTTCCTTTGACTCCTTCTCCTTCTCGGGGTCATCTGGGTCAGGAAAAGCAGGTGTCAGCCACAGCTGCCCTTTTCCTTGCTGGGCCTGCATCACTGTGCTGGGGGCTCACCCACTAGGTCCCCATCGCTCTTCTCTGACTCCTTCTCGCTATCGCCCTGCTTCCCTTTCTCTTCATCCTTCTTGGGAGCCTCTCCAATCTTCTCCTTTGTTTCTTCCTCAACAGCCCCAACTCCTTCTCGGGGTTCCTGAAGTCCCAGGAAGAGAAAAGTAGACAGCATTGGGGCAGCTGGCTCTCACACACCCAACCCAGACTGGGACAGGATCACACCTCTGACTTCGGAGGTGACCTAGCTCCAGGGCAGCCCCATCCCATTGCAGCGCTGACCTGCCTGAATGGAACTGTGCCCCCCCCACACCATGGTGCTGTGTGGACCTCCACCCGCCCAGCCCAGAGCAAACCACTCTACCTTAGGCTCCTTCTTCTCCTCTGTGGACTGGCCCTCCGTCCGTACCTCATCAGTCCCACTCTCCTCTGGGCCTATGGGGAGAGGAAATGGGAAATATCCGACACAGAGTCTGTCCCTGTAACACTTTCCAACAGCCTTCTCCCAGCCAAAACCTTAGTGAGAGGACCAGTAAAGTCCTGGGAAATAATAAAAACCCCATCAGTTCTTCCCATTCACCTTGTGCTCTGAGGCCAACTCAAGGCAGGGATGGCACAGGGGGCGACGGAGAAAGGGGAGAGGCCCAGGGATCTGCCGGCCTTACCGATCCGCTCAGGCTCCTCTGAGGCTGTTCCTGCAATACCACTGCTCTCCAGGCCAAAGGCTGGGTCGGCCCTGCCTGTCACCTTCGCCGCTTCCTCCACTTTCCGAACATGGGCTTCCACCAAGGCCGTGGGTACCTCTTCCTTCATTTTGGAGAACTCTTCTGCAAGATCCAGAGAGGATGAGGCTGGGAGTGGGAGCTGTCCATGTGAAAGCATCCTCACAGGCCCACCACTTCATCTGGACCAGCATGGAGCTAGACACGTGCCTGAGTTGATGTCACTAGGGGTTTCAAGGTCTGAGTAACCAGGCCTTCAAATGTAAACTAAGAAGGCCAGGCCATCCACGTTACCTAGGGCCGACCTGGCGGCAGCAGAGGCGACTCGAGGATCAACGACAGAGGCCAGGAAGGCAACAGTGCTCATAACAGGGTTGCCTGACTGACTGAAGGGGATGGGCTGGTAGGCCAGGGGGCCCAGGGAGGCCTCTGAGTCCTCTAGGTACGGGTCTTCGATGGGAAGACGAAGAAAATGCAAGATGCACTCGTCCTGTGTGCGGCTGCCCACGTGCTCTGATACTTTGTTCCAGTCATCTTTGTACATTTCCAGGGCCTGGTGGTAGTGGGAGAGACGCAACTTCACTTACTGAGACACTTTCCTTGACAGTCAGCTCCCCCCATCCTACTAAGGGTCACTGGCTTCAAAGTCCCCTGTGTCGTGGTGCTGGTGCACTCTGCTGGTCCAAGGGGAATCTCCAAGTAGCACTGAGAAAGGATATGGAATTAGTGAACTGGCCCCAGCGCCTGGCCTGGAGCTGTTCCCTGAAGCAGGGTCTACAGGCATCCAAAAGGAGGGACTGGGGCAGGGGTACTCTCCCCACTCACTTGTATATCGAGCACCCTCCTTTCCTTGTCCCAATTACCTCCAGAAGAAGCAGGGTCTCCTGTTCTGTCCACTCTCGAGTGGCACTGGCCGCAGCTTTGCTCTGCAGGGTACAAAGGCAAGTGAGGGAAGAGCCCATGGTCTCTGAGGAGCAAAGGTGCTCACCCCCGAAGTCAGCCCACAGTGCCTACCTTGGAGGGCACATTCTTCTTTGTATACATGTCTGTGCGTAGCCCAAAGTTCTGCATGTCTGCCAGCTTCTCTTTACCTTTGTCAGGAAAGCTGAGCATTTGCTGAGAAGCAGAGGTCTGCTGTTTGTGCAGGAGAAAAAGACAGGTGAGCAGGCATGACCCTGGGAGCCAGGAACAGACAGAGAGAGAAGAGACAGAAGGAGCTTCCTTCCCAAAGCCAGGGACACCCTGGGTGGGCCTTCCTCCCTTACTGCTATAGCTCCTCTGCTCTCATAACTCTCCTTCCCAGGCAGGGGCCCCCCAATAAAGGGGCAAATAAGCCCAGCAGGGTCTACACCCCACCTACCAGCTCTGGCTTGCCCTTAGCCGTCTCTGGCACCAGGTCATCCAGCTCTTTGCCCTTTCGCCCAGCCTTGGTATCAGCATCAACCTGGCGGCCCTGGGGGACAGAGCTTGGTGTCATGGAGGGTGGGCAGGAAATGACCAGGCCAAGTCCCTGGAAGCCTCAAGACCAAATGCTGGGTGGCCTGCAAGCTCTGGGGCACACATGCTGCTGTTCCATGTTCCCTTAATGATCAATTAGATCTGTAGTTGGTATGGTATCCATTTGTATTCACATTTATCTTTATAGGTTCTCTTAGGAGCTGGATTTATCTTCTAATCCTAGATTTGGCATTCTGTGACACTGGGCAAGCCACATAACCTTTCTCCTCTTAATTTTTGTAATGTATGAAATGAGAGTGAAAAAAATGGAAGCGATAATTATGAGGCAAAAATGAAAAAATACTGGAAACATGACAAAGTTTTAAAATTTCATGCAACTTAATTTTAAGCCCTTTTTCTCTATCTGCTCCATCTCCTACATTAGCCTGTCTGCTGCTTAAGGAAAAGGAGCATCTCTTCTGTCTCAGCAAGTACTTGGAATCTTTGGACAGAGGCTGAGAGGGCACTGAACACAGGGGCTGGTTCCTGTGGCCCTTTGCATCCCATGGAAAAGGAAAAAACCTCAGAACACTCCTGAACCATTACCCTAAAAACCAGGAAAAGAAAAGTCCAGGGAAGCCCAGTTTTACCCAACCCCACCTGTCCCAACAGCCCCTCACCCTACCTGTGGGGTCTTGGGCTGCAGAGGCACCAGCCCTGATGGTGTGTCTGCCAAGACGTGGAAGTGAGAGGTGGGTGGAGGCCCCATTGGGGTTGGTCGGCTCTCAGCATCCACCTGGTAATTAATGAGACCCCACTGTTCCAGGAAGGCATGGACCCTGTGAAGACAGTGGCAGAGACAGTCGTATGGGTCAGCCAGAAAGGAGGACACGGATGAGGGCAGGGGGCAGACTGGATGGCATAAAGCTCCCTCCCCCTGACCCTCTTCTCTGCTCACTCTCCTCCCTCCCTGGGAAACCCACTCCTTCCACTACCACCATGTCAGTGACACCCGAGTCTACATCTCCAGCTGGGACCTCTCCAAACCCATCCACCTACTAGACGCATCTCCCTGGACAGCCAGGAAGTCGAAGCAGGATCCTTCAGTTACACACACTTTCTACTTTCCACCACACTTTAGGGCACACTGCAGTTGCCATTCCCTTGCGTCACTCATTCCTCGAACCTGAACTTTGCTTTCTCTAGGTTTCTTCCTGCTCAATCTCCTCCTACGCTCCTTGCTGGCATCCCTACTTTTGCCAAGGGACACCCATGGGCAGACATCCTCACAAACCCTGCAGCTGCAGACCCACCTCATGATGGCACAGACATCACCGGCCAGGTTCCTACGGCAGGCAGTAGAGGTAAGATACTCTTGGGGGTTCAGCCGGTAAGTGTCAATCATAAAGTTTCGATAGGCCAGGTAGCTTAGAAGAGATGAATGATGAGGAGAAAAAATAAATGTCTGCTAAGAATTGAAGGGCAGGAAAAGTAATAAAGGAGCTAAGGATTCCTCCTGTGTGACAAAGCCAGAAGACAGTAGATTGTATCAACACTTTAGGCATACTATGTGCTAGATGAATGGGGGTTCAAACACTGCTTACATTTTCCTTGACAGGGTTTTTAGTTAAGTAAATTACCTTCTTGGCTGTACTTGGAGATATTTCATCCAACTTCTGAACAAGGAATCAAAAAGTAAGAAAGGGTGCTCTGATTTCCAAAGGCAGATGTTAAAGGGAAGTCCCTGTCCTCCCTACTCTTGTATCCACCTAGTCAGTATGACATTGTACAAGGAATCTATGTTTCGAAGATGGAAAGGTTTGAGTTCAAATCCTAGATCTACCATGACAGCTTCGGGCAAGTAATTTAACTTGTTCGAATCTCAGTCTCTATCTGTAAATTGGAGTGTCTGTGGAAGGTGACAAAGATGTGGAAAGATCTAGTGTAGCGCCAGGCACATTACTGGAGCTTAAAAACACAGCAGCTCTCACGTGGTCCAGTGTAAAGTCTGAGAACAGGAGCCAGACTAAAGGAGGCAGATGCCGCTTTCACTACTTCCTAGCTACATGACCTTGTGCAAGTGACTTAACCGGGGCCTGTACCTCAGTCTCCTAACCAGTAAGCTGGAGATGGTAACAGGACCTACCTCTGAAGCTGATGTGAAGATTAAAGTAGTTGATGTATATAGGATGCTTAAGATAATGCCTGGGAGAGGGTAAGCTCTCAATATATTAGGCAACTGTCATCATTTACTATTTTATACCAAGACTGCAAAGTATATAGAATAGTTTTTAGTTCCAACCCTGCCTGCAGATCATGAACTCATGCCAGCTGGTCACTGACTCCTTCCCCTGGAGAGGGCAAGTCTTCTTCACATGCAGGCTTTTCCCAGGAAGAAGAGGAGAGAACCACAGTGGGAAGGGAAAGTCCCTTGAGGAGGGAAAGCTGAGAACAGCTGGGAGCAACCTCACTCAGTTCTTAGGGAGCCGTGGCTCTACACTCAGTCTCACTTGCCTCATCAGGACATTTGTCCTGCAGCATCCCTGATAAGAGAAGTTTGCCAAGTCTCATCCAGAGCCAAGCAGGTGTGGCCTGAGGCAACACCTTGAAGGAAGCAAAGCCTTCTGAGCCCCAAGCCTGCACTGTACACGCCACTGCTCTCCAGAGAGCCTTTCCCATCTCTTCATTAACAGTCCACCTCCTGTCTTTCTATCAAAACCTCCTCTCAGGGACCAGCCCACTAGCAATCACTCACATTTTAGTCAAAGCTATTACTTATGCTAGAGATTTACATTTTAGACAACAGCAGTAGTTATGGCTGGGAAGGTTCTGTGCCCTATTAAAAGAAATGGAGGCACTGGAACAAGTACTTGCTCTGTGCAGAACAGCATGCTTAATATGGCCCCTGGGAAAACCTGGTGTCCCATAGTGCATACTACTTTGGTCACTGGGCAGGGCTGGGGCTGCCTCCAGGCAGAGATAGGGTCTTTGTCAGAATAGTACAGTGCCTGGCTCATGGGAGGAGCTCAAGAAATGTTTGATAAACTGGATGTTGCTATATCCGGAAGGGTGAACGGGGGCAGGAAGGAGAAAAGTCAGAGCTGAGATTTCCTTACATTTCTGGAGTCTTGGACTTGTTCTTGCCGTTAAAGAACTCAGGGAGAGCTCTCCGCTCGATGGCATGAACACTGCAAGAGAAGCAGAGTGGGTTCAGAAGGCACTGGTAGAGAGATGGAAGCCCCAAAGACAGGAAAAGTCCAGCAGGCGGGGCAGGCAAACAGCTGGAGACGACAGGAAGGACTCATAGAGAGCTTGAGGAGAGCTCCTGCCAGGGCTGAAAAACTCAGAGACCAGGAGCTCCCCTAAAACTTGTGTACCCCAGTCTACTAGTCTACTTGGCTGAGGAAGAAGAAACTTATTTGGAGGCAGGAGTAGGAATACCACGTTGAGCCCCGGAGATTCAGCGAGAAGTTGGAGCAACCATACCTATTATAGTCAAACCAGGCGGCGTAGCTAGGAATGATGATATGGTGGGTCTGTTCAGTCACGTTGTCCTCATGCAGGTCTGGATTCTTGGTCTGCTCCCCCTTGTTCCCTGTACTGTTTTCATCCTCATCCTATAAGTATGGAGGCTTCTGGATATTCAGCATTCCCATTTTGCCCCTAGCAACCCTCTGCTTCTCCCATACCCCAGGAATGAGGGCACTAAAGATGGGTATGGGAATGAACAGTTATGGGCTCCAGGACTCAGAAAGCTTTCAACACCAGCTAGAACCTAGAACTAGTCTAGGGTGGGAAGTCTGGGCAGTGGAAAGTGCTGGGCAGAAGGAACTTTATAATCACAAATGAGAATCACATAGAGAGGCAGTCTAAACTGGCTCCACCTTGCCCGTGGTCTCCATGCTTTCATCCTCCTGCTCATCTGAAAGAGAAAGAAAGCAAAATAGCAGGCTGGAGCCTCCTGACAGGCAAAAGAAGGACCCTGCTTTTTGAAAGGCCCTGGCAGGCTTGGGGAGGGTGGCAGTGGGCCTCCTCTCTTCTGGTCACTGACCCACACCCCCAAGGCCCCCTTACCCAGGTCAGTCACTGTGCCTCCCTTGACTGGGGCTGACTCCGAGTCCTTCTTTGTGTTGACTGCCACAAGAGAGAGTCACTTATCAGACAGTTTCTGCCTAAAATAAGCCCTCACCTCTCCACTGTTAACAGTTCTAGAGATCTTTCTCCAAAACCTTTCTCCCACTGATCACAAAATGTAGTAACTCCCTCCAGTTGCCACCATTTTAGGGCTTGAAACTCACCTGCCACCTTCTCCCCTTCCCCAATCAAAAATTCATTTAACTTTTTCCCTATAAAGAAGCATTTTCTACTCAATGGCATCCACAAGTCATTCTTGTCCTTGATAGGCCCTTATGTCCATCAGTGTGTCTCTAAGTTCTTACTGGACTGGACTGAGACAGAGTCTGCCCCACCACTCCAGAGGAGCAGCTGGATCTGAAACGTTTAAAAGCAGAGGACTTTCTGCAGCTGAATTCATACACCAAGGCCAGGAGAAAACATGGACAGAGAGGAGAGCCGCTCTGACCAACGAAGGGCAGAACCAGGGCTCCTCTCTCTCAGTGGCCTCCCTCAGCCTTCAGCCAAAATACGCCCCCAGATAGTGGGAGCTAGTCTGTGTAAGAAAGACTGTACTCAGTCTGGACACTCTATGGTTCCACATTAACACACAGCAATGGTCTCCAAAGTAGGGCTGTCACACGGGAAGCCAAAGATGGTCCACTGGAATATGGGCATGGGGTATCAGAGCTCCTCTTCATATTTCCTTTTTAATCTTATCCTTTCCATCATCCCATTTTCAGAAAACATTTGCATGTGTTTTACAATGTTGTAAGGTAGTGGTACAACAGTACATGTATATAATCTGTGCACAGATATATTTCAGCGATGGGGATACATTATCAGGAAGAGTTTGGAGACGACTCATCAGGCGCAAAGCACAGCCCACAACTCCGATATAGGTATGCGGGTAGAGCACCGCCCACAGTGGTGAGGAGCTCAGCGACCAGCTGGAGTGAAGGGGAAAGTCCTCCAGAGCCGCAGCAGGAAGAGGACAGGGAGTGCAGCGGGTCCGGGGAGCTTGGCCTAGCCCATACCTGTTTTGGGCAATGTCACCTCTTCTACATTGGGGACTGGGGAGGGCTCATCCATGTCCTTCGTCAGCTCTTCTTGTTCCTCCTCTCTGTGGCCACGCTTTGACTTGGTGTAAGGTGTTGAGGGACTGAGAAGAAAAGGGAGTGGAAGAGAACTCAGTCACCCCTGGACGACGAGTCCCTAGAAGCTGAGGTTCAAGGGAATGGAAGCAAGACAGGATCCCCAGGGTAGGGCTGAGCACGGACAGAAACCAGTCACTACAGAATGATGGCAGTGGCCACGGCTTTCGTGCGGAGGGTGGGCTCTCTGATTTACTGGTGACTGGGCCTGAAGCTAACAACTGGGTAGCTTCTCCTCCTCCCTCTCCAAACACCTGGGGAACGTGGCCCACCCAGGTCAGGGCCAGTGGCTGTGGGAGGGGACCTGTCCTTCCCTTCTGCAGCATGGTGTGGGAAGAACAGTGAGGTAGGGGCTGGATGGGGGCTGGCATACCCTTTCTTAGCATTTTTCTTCTTAGCCTCTGGGGTTGGCGAAGGAGAAGGGGAGCGCTTCCTCTTCTTATAGTTTCCCCCCTTCTTGTCTCTCCGATCTGAATCTGGGCTGTTCACCTGCAGGTTGGAGAATCGGGGTAAATTTCAGCAACAATGCCCAGTGCACACTTAGACATCTAAGACTTACGCTAAGGGATCAAGGAAGAAAGGAGAGGAATTTTCACCTCATCTGTCAAAGTCTTGGCTGAAATCTTCTTTCGGCGGGAGACAGGATTTTTGTCATCATTTACTTCATAGTCTTCTTCATTCATCCATTCATTGAAGGTATCTGTGTCCAGGATCCACTTTGCATGAACCTAAAATACAAAGGCAGACTGTGCCGGAGAGAAGCCTGAAAGCCACAGCTCTGCAGGCCCTCCAGGAAGAGCCACGAGCACAGGAGCCTCTGCTCCACCTCCAAACAGTCAGTGGTCTGCTCCTTGAATTCTTCTTCAGGTTGGGGAACAAGAGACACTCACCCTTCTAGGTTTCTCAGGAGTTGGAGCATCTTCCACAGATGCTTCAATTTCACTGGCTGAGATCCATGTGTCATAACTGCCATGGGAAATTGAGCATGAAGCAGCATCAATGGGATGGAGTTGTGGGAAAGTAAGCTCAAATCTTTAGCTTTCCATTTACACAAAGTATTGAGTTGCTGGGTTAGTTTCTTGGTATGATTATTTTTCCAATTAATATTGGGCTTTTCTTCATTATGAGGTGATAAAGACAATTACAAAACATTTTAAACACAGAAAAAGAAAGAAAAGAATCACCCTAACACAACACTCCTGTGGCATTCAATATATACTCTTTCCCAGTAACTCTTTTCTGCACAAATTTGGTTTCACATAATTGCAATGATACCAGATATCATTTTACATCCTACTTCTTGCATTTCATATTTATTTACAAATTGTTAATATTATTTATGTCTGTTTAAACACTGAGTAAAAGCCCACTGAGAAGATAGACAAATTGCTGAAAACATTTTCTATTAGACAAGTAGATCATTTCTAAACCTACTCATCAAAAATTACACTGGAACAACCATTTCACACATAAAGCCCCAATCCTTTTAGCCTAAGCTTCATCCAATAAGTCCAACCTTCCCCAAGATAGAGGATTTACATAATAGGTGGGAAGAGAACAAATGAAAAAACCTAAAAGTAACCCCAAAAGAGCATCTTCTTGCTTTGCTAGGTGTTCGAGGGCTTCTCAGCCTCGCTCTGGTGCTTAAACCCGCCCCAGGACCCCGTCCTCACCTATCAGGATAGTAGCCCCAGTGCAGAAGAACCTGCTTGTCCCTCTTCATGACTGGTCGTACCCATTCCTCTGGGGATAGAGACAGAGCAGGAAGAAATATAAGATAAAGAAGTACACAAAACATAACTTTATGCAACTCCAGTTGCAACAGGGGACATGGAAATAGGAATATAAGACAGTAGGAAGGTTGAAAGGAAAGGAGCCCAGGTACTGCATGGGAACCCAGCAGTCCTCTGCCTCCTAGAGCAAGCCCCCTACTGCAGTGGACAGGAAAACCCAGGTCTCACCTTCTTCTAGGTTCCCTGGGACAGGATACACAACATGGGAGGCACTGTTCTTATCCTCAGTGACTGTTCCCTGGATAGCACAAGGAGAAGCAGATAAACACGGTCCCCTATGAATTACTCATGGGTGTAAATAAATCAAAATAAGATTTAATCCCAGACCTGCCTTCCTCATCAAATTATGCTCAGTGGTAGTAAAGTTAGTTTGCATTCCCTAAGCACAGACCAGCTGAGTGGCAGAGGGAAAGAGCTGGGAGTGTGCTGATAATGGAGAAAAGTCAAGGAATTAAAAATTGCTACAGATAATCTTCTAAATAATAATCTACATATGGGAAATGTAAAGTTGACTGTATGTCCCTAGCAATGACTTCTGCTTGTTATTACAGAGTTCCAAAGAGCAAAGATTTCATTTCTCTGAAACCAGGCCATCTCTAGCTGAGTGCAAGTAGGTGCTTCTGTCCCCAGGCCAATGCACGTACCGGGAATCGTGATCCAAACCTGCTGAGACTGGGAAATATGGGAAGCAGGCAGAGAAAGAGGGGCTCAGGACCTTAATTCTAGTCTTCTTCCAAGTAGGTAGAGCCACCTCTGCAGTAGAGAACATGGCACCTCAAGGCTGCTTCATGTATGGAAAACATCAGGGAAAGAGTCATGAAGTTTCTGAAACCTTCTGACCCACCCACTCACCTGGTGTCTCTTGATAATGTCCTTTAATTTCCCTAGCAGTTTGGGTTCAATTTCTGGGCACAGAAAAATGTTAGGTCGAGACAGGCAATTATTCTGTGGGGAGAAGAAATAGATGGGATGAAATTACGGGGAAGGGGTATTTTGGATTCTCTCTGAGGGATGGGACATGGATGGGGGAGGTTCTTGACTCTGACCTGGACTAAGGACTTCTCAATGGTCATGAACATTTCCACGTTGCGGTCCATGCGTGACGGATTCTGGAAATCGTAACGCCGCCTTGTGAAGAGGCAATGATCTAGTCAGTGGTATAGCTCAGGTCTGGGGATAAGGTCAGAGTATGTGACTTTTTAACATGGGAAATTAGGAGACAGTCTTTCTCCCAGCTGTTGCCTGGGATTTAGGGCTCACTGAGCTCAACTCCATGCATCACTGTACACTTGGTCCAAAAGGACAAAGAAAAGCTAGAGATGCCATCCTGAGAATCCCTTTTCCTCTGCAGTACACATAGTGATGCATGCACACGTATTCACTCTTGAAGACTATTTTGGCTCTGACTCCCAGCCATTTTTCTGACCGAGCAAGTCAGGCCTACTGACCTAGCAAAGTAAGAGACTCATAAGACTCACGAAGTATGAGACTCTCTCACCCAAGAAAGACCTCTGGGAATCATAAGGGGGGGTCCCTCTAACGTAAGAGGCACAGAGAGAAGGCATCTCACCATCCCTGGTCACTCTTGAATTTGTAGGCAGCTGCGAGGATGTGGCACAGGGAGCCTCCTGCTTTGAAATCGAGGAAACATTTGATCTACAAAAGTGAGACAGGGAAGGGTCACGTCCTAAATTCTCTTATTACCTAATGTAAGTATTAAGAATCCCATGCTGAACTGATCTCCCTCTCAAAGGTGGAATTCTTTAACCCTGTGCCATTCTATCATGTGGCCTAGAAGAGAGGAAAGAAAGAAACCAATATTCAAACCCCACCTTGTGCTAAGGTCACCTCAACGATCATTACAGAAGCCCTACAAAGTAGGCACATTAATCTCATCTGGGGATGAGGAAACCAAGACTCAGAGGCTTAAATGGCTTGTCCAAGATCGCAGAGACACCTAGTAGCCGAGCAGGATTTGAACACAAGCCTGTGCAGATCCAGATCTCATACCCTTTTAACCATGGGAGTTTCATGCACAAGCTCAAACTGAGAAACCCTGTTGCACAAAGTGTTACTAAGACAAAGAGAATGGCAAATGGGAACTACAGCCAAGTCAGTAATGCCCTGACCAGGCATAGGGGTGGTAGTAAATTGCCCAAATCTCCAAAATTATGAAATTTATGATAAAACAAAATAAAACAGCTCTTTCTCTGGCTTGGAGGACTTGCCTCCTTGTGTCATCACTCACCGGCAGTTTTGTGAGTGGTGCGTTGCTGACATGTTTGCCAAAAACTTCTTCCTGAAATTGCAGCAGCTGCACGACCAGGCTGGACAGGGACTTGTTGGTGGGTGGCTCGGCTTGAATGTACTGGGGAGACACAGGGACAGGAAAGAAAGATAGACCCCAGATCAATTGCCCACCACCTCCCTTACTTCTTCCCCAGGAGTTCTGGAAGCATCTGGTGCAAAGAAAACAGTGTCTTCTCCTCCCACAAGTCTAGTCTCTATAAGGAAAATGGCAGAAAGGAGGCCCTCTATGCCCCTCACCAGGAAGGTGAAATTCTGCTGCCCCCAGTGCAGGCTGCCAGTGCTGGTGCTGGGGGCAAGAGAGACTTCCTTTCCTGCTCTTCCTCAGCTACACTGTGAAGTTGGAGTTGCAGGGTCCTGATCTCTGGCCAACAGCACTGAGAGCTGTAAACTTCTGAAGGTTTATTGAGTTCAGGCCAAGGAAGCAGTACCTTAGAGGCTCTAAGTGAGACAGTTGTGTATTTCTTGGAGTAACTTTGTAGCCTATAATGTAGTGAATCCCCCTAGACTGGAGCTTAGTAAGAAAGGAGCAAGGAGGTGAGGCGGCGCAAGGGGCAGCCGGACCGGGAGAGTGAGAGTGTGCATTCTGCTTTCTCCAGGAACTGGGCCCAAATGTCTCCTGGATGGGAAGGATGACCTACTACCCAGCCTGGTGGGAAACAGCAGACATCTGACCTTTCTGAGGAAACTGCAACTCTGGGCCTTCTTAAACACATTACCAGAGCATCCTAGCCTGTCTTCTAATTAAAAACTGAGCCAGAAGGCTAACTCTTTACCTTTTGACCAGTTCTTTTTTTTTTTTTTCGTTGGTTCTTTTCTTTTTTTAAAGAATTTATTTTGGTATCATTAACCTACAATTATATGTGCAATACCATGGTGATTAAACTACCCCCTTCATCAGGTCCCCCCACTAACCCTATTACAGTCACTGTCCATCAGCGTAGTGAGATGCTATAGAGCCACTACTTGTCTTCTCTGAGTTGTACAGCCCTCCCTGTGCCGCCCCTACCTTACGTCTGCTAATCGTAATGCCCCTTTTACCCTCTTATCCCTCCCTTCCCACCCATCCTCCCCAGTCCCTTTCCCTTTGGTAACTATTAGTCCGTTCTTGGGGTCTGTGAGTCTGCTGCTGTTTTTGACCAGTTCTCTTCACCCCAATCACAGGGAAGGTGTTTCTCTCAGCGGGAGATTTTGAGATCCTTGAAGGAAAAGGTAAATGACAAAGAACCAAGAGGTTCAAAGGCGAACCAGGTCACAGGCTGTCAATCCCCCCGGACCAGAAACTAAATAAGATCCCAGCCTGAACTCCCTCCCAAAAAACCAAAGGTAGAGGCCTAGGAACCAGAGCCTCGTGATGAGGCGCTGCCAAGCCACAGACCCAGCCGCTGTCTGTCGGGATCCTGATGCCCGGAGACCTCCCAGAACAGGGCCAGACGTACAGCCAGGATCAGAGCGGCGTTTTCCTACACCACCCATCACACTGTGACGGGCGGCGACGCTGGTCAGGAAGAACGGGGGCTGAAGAGAAGCCCTGGCCGGGGTGGTGCCGGGGCCGACTACCTAGAGAAAACCCCAGGTGCAGACGCGCCTTTCCGCCAGGCCTAAAGACAAAGACACCACCAAGACCCCGAAAGGGCAGGTAAGGCTTCCTGAACCCTTTGTTCGCCACCGTATTATCTCCAGTTCAGGGGTGGGGGCTACGGTAGAAAGCGGGTCCTAGCCTCCGAAACCCGCTCCCGAGGCAAAGCAAGGCCAGGTGGCGGGCTGACTTCATTGAGAAGCCGAGGAATGGATGGTCTAAGGACCCTGCCCAGGGGCCTCTGGCCTCCGGCCGTTCAAGAGGCCTCGTCTCCCCGGCCCGGAGGTGGGCGCCGGCGGCGGGCCCGTGATGGGGGCGGGGCGGAGCCCCTCTCGGGCTGAGGGGCAGCCAAAGGCCTACTCGGGGGCTGTCCACCCTCCGGCTTCCATCGTTTCTCCCCAGACGCACACAAAGCCCCGGGAGGCCTCGGCCCGCGGGCCCCTGGCCCCGAGCGGGGAGCGGGCGGCACCCCGACGGGCACGCCGGGCCGGGGGCGCCGCCCGGCGCTCCGACCACCCGCCGCCGGCTCTCGCGGAAAAGCCTGGAAGGCGACGGCTCAGGGTTCCGGGGTGCTGGCAGCGGGACCGCCGAGGCAGGGGAGGGCAGCCCGGGCGGCGGGCGCAGGAGAGAGGGCGGCAGCCGTAGCGGGGGGCCGGGGGGCTGGAGAGGCTGGGAGGGCGCGGGCCGCGGGCCGCTGGAGGCCGGGCCGGGGCCGAAGGCCGAGGCGCCTTTGTCCCGCCCCCGGGCCCGCGGCCCTGCCGCCTACCTTCTTGTAGTTTTTGCCGAGCCAAAGCCGCACGTTGTCGAACTGGGTCACGGTGTCCGCGGCCTCGTAGTACTTCACGTTGGGGCCGCCGTCCTTCTTCCGCACCGCCATCTTCTCGGGCTCGGGCCCCGCCGCCGCCCGCCCCGCGCAGCTCAGCTCCCGCCTCCTCGCCTCCTCCTCCGCCCGCCTCCCGCCGCCCGCCGCCCGCTGCCCGCCGCCCGCCGCCGCCGCGGCCGCCACCTCCCGCCAACCAGGCCGCCCCGGCCCGCGCAGCGCCCCCTGCCGGCCTGTCAGGAGCGGTGGCGGCGGAGCGCCGGGCGGGACCCGGGACCCTCCCCGGCGGTGGCGCCGGGAGCCTCGGGGAGGTGGCTGCGTCCAGAGGGCTCTTCACCTGACGCGAAGCCTTTTTCCTCTGGCTTTCATCCCGGGGAGTGGGGTGGTTCTTCATCCTCCCTCAAGCAGACGCCCATTGCCGGCGGCGCCCCCAGCCCATAGCTCCGAGCGGTGCTCACCTTGCGCCTTCCCAGCCCCACGGAGCCCAAGACCCCTTTCCCCAGGAACTCCTCCTTTCGTCCACCCCCAGAGTTTCCCCCTTTAAACTCCTGAGTCTCGTTCGTGCGAGCGCCTTGTCCCGCACCCCTCTTGCTCCTCAGCCGGAGGAGCCCCCTAGCCGCCACCCTGGGGCCCAGCCCCGCCGCTCCCGCGGCTTCCCTCCGCGGGCCCGGCCTCTGCCTCCCAAACAGCTTTGCGTTCCTAGAGACCCCGAATCCCCGGTAGGCCCGCCGTCCTTCCCGGGACACCCAGC
>JAQQAC010018689.1:38436961-38501426 GCA_029783875.1 Phataginus tricuspis
TTCGGAAATAGAAGCCAAAAGGTCTCACCCCCCTGGGTTTGGGAGGGGCGGACTTCTCACGCGACCCTTAATTATGTACAGCTGTGTTGGCTCCTAGATACAAGGCACTTTCGGATTTCTGTTACTTTCAGGTTCGCTGACAATCTTGGCACACGATGTTTCATTCTTTAGGGAGAGAATCATTAGAGGATTTGGTTGAAGAAGGGGTAAGTTTTGTTTGGGAATGTGAATGCGCATTGTGTTATAATAGTCAAAACTGGAGTTTCAGGCAAAAAGGGCATCACTGGATTTCATGGCCCGAAGTCACATCTTGTAGGTGTGATTACACTGGAGACCCAGGAACAGGTATTCCCGTATTCGCATTTCCTTGGGGAGCTGCCCGTCTGCTATCACAAGGCTAGGAGGGGCTGGCCTCTTGAAGCATCCACACTGCAGATCTAGCGGGAAAGAGGCTGGGAACGTAACGACCACTTCTTACTGAGTGCGGCTTATGTGCAAGTTACTGTTTCAGATGCTCCGTATGTTAACCAAGTGTCTTGCCGATGGGTTTCAGCCCCGGGCAAGTTCACTATGGATTCAGTGTGACCAAAGAAAATGACAGTAGAACGTTCTTGGGGTGAAAGGGTTATGCCCAACTTTATTTCCCCGGTGGCAGGTCAACCACTAAAATCCCGTTCACTCCGAGAGAATCTGCCTGCAGCAAGCTGGTCTCTGCCTCTGGGCCTCTCTGCCAGCACAGCCGTCCTCTGGGACTATGGAGCAGAACTCTCAACCCGCACAGCCACCCCAGTCTCTGTCCTCGGCGCTGCCACCACTCCAGCCTCTGCTCTGCTCTCCTGCAGCCTTCAGCCATGCCACTGTGTCGCCCAGAGCACTGAGCAGAGCCCTTTATATAAATAGTCAATAATGACGTATTGCCCCCACCTGCGTAGTGAGCTAGCCAACCAGAGCCAGGTGAGAATCCTGGCCACAGGAACTTTCATTTTATCCACACCAAGCTAGGGAATGAATGCCTTCTCTAACCTGTACTCGCCTCACCTGGTTCTTCCTCTCCTCGTTTCTGACTGTAGGGAGTATCTCAGATACTTACTGAGGATGTTCTTTTTGTATTTAATTTCTGCACAGCATCCGTTCCAAGGACTCCAAAGAGTAGGGATTTCAAAGGTGATTCATGAACTTTCAACACACTTTCACTTTGGAGGTGCCCACCCTAACACTATTGCTCATGCCATTCTTTTCAGGAGCTCCTTCCCCAGGCCTCCTTCCCACCCCAATCCCCATCAGTCGTCACTTCCCATTTCACACTTCCTGGCGCCCCGCCTCCTTGAGGCTCTTGTTCATTCCAGCTGGAACCTACGGAGTCTGCCGCCCCCACCCACTAGGCTGCATGCAGGGCATCGCCTTTGACAGACCTCTGCAGGAATTAAGTTAGATTTATTCTGCCTCCTAAATATGTCTTAAATCTGTCCACTTTTCTCAGGTGGTGTGCAGCTAGATCTATGACTTGGTGGAACCTGACTACAAGGTTAATACATGTAAAGCTGCACTAAAGCATCCACACTGTAGCTGGTGACCTTAAACCCTTTCATGGCTGTTTTGACCCTTTTTCACTTTTCTCTCACTGCTCTTTCCTGGTCACTATATTACATCCACCGGCACACTTTTAGTTCCTGGCATATTTGCCCGTGTTGATACTGTTCTCTGCCTGAAATAACCTCTCATCCTCCTCATCTACTCAGTCTGCACTTCAATGTTGGTTCTCCTGGGAAGTCTCTGACCACCTGTTGCCCACCGCATCCTACATCCTAATCTTATCATGTGAAGTCTCTCTTCTCCTGTAGAGTATAAACTCTTGGAACATATAAACTTCAAAATTTTAAAAGTCTTTATTGAATGAGTGGATTTTTTTTTACAGTAGCTCTATCTGGATTATAAACTTCTGGAGGCAGGCCCATGTATTTTGTTTGTATCTCCTCTGCTAGGCCTTACACAGAGACTTGATCAAATACGTACTGAATGAGTTAATAGAATCTAATAGTCCCAGAATTTGGCTTCCTACCAAATCCCATTTTGCAGATGCTCCCACATTTATAAGCATCGGAGACAAGATCAAAATTGACCAGCAGAGGGCAGCCGACAGCTATATTGTAAAGGGAACAAGACTCCAAAGCTTACAAAATGGAGGAGTTGGACTGAGAGGTTGGCAGAGGTTGGTACTTGTAGAATCCTACCTTTTGCTGTAACTTTTGGGGGTGAAAGGCCAAGGATTCGAACCTTCATATGCAACAGAAAAATTCTAATTTATAGCATCCCCAACTCCCCAATTCCTGACCCCACCTCTTCCATCCCAACAAATCCTATCCTTACATCTTTCCCTGTGTTGCACAATCGGGTCCCCCCTGCTTTGCACACACGCATGCACACACACACACACACACACACACACACACACACCATTCTTACATATTTACTACATCCTACCCACTGGCATGCTTTAGTCTCTGGTTCAGTATTTGGCCTTGTTCATCTATCTGCCCTCAAGTTGCCTTCGCCTCGGCTCGCCATCCCAGATTTCAGCCTCCTAAGGTAACTTCCCTAACGGTGCTCCCATAACATATTCAAATTCTCCTGCTCCATTTCATCAGTCCTTCATTAACTCAGATCAAACAAAACTACACCTTCACTTGACACTTCCAAATCACCAGTGTTTTATTTTTTTAAATAGAATATATACCCTTGGCCTCTAGCTCCGTATTTTCTTCATACTCAATCATAGAAACCTTTGCTGTTTGAGACCCTTTCTTATTGGGCCTCAGAGGCACTGTACTCTTTTTCTCTTAGGACTTTCTCCATCTCAGTGTCTCACTCTTTCTGTGGAATTCTACCAAAACTTCATTATTCTCCCTCCTGCCAAGACAAAAATCCCGAGCCACCATTCCAGGCATGGCCTCTCAGCCAAATCATGGTCCTGAATGTCCAGCTGCCTGTATGTCTGCATAGGCTGCTCTAATGTCACCTAAAATGGAAACAAAATTTTCTTCCTTTCCCAGAATCACATTTTCCATTTCTGTTAATATTCTCAATTGCCTAGTTCCCGACTGTAGAATTATCTAGCCCTTTCTCCCATGTCCATCACTCATCGATCGTTCTCCTCCATAACATATCTAATTCTGCTTTTGCTACAGTGGCCTTCCAGGTGCCCCAGTCTCACCACATTTAAATCTAAACACTGCTTTCATCATATTATTCCCAAGAACTTGGAGATCCTTTCTGTTCAAAACATGTCTCATCTGTTCAAACATATGCTCCTATCAACCAACACACCCTGCCTAAATCACCCATTTTTAAACATTTTCAATTCTTCCCATTAAGATACGCCCAATCTAATCAGGTTGGGCACCTCCATGGGACAGCCTAGACCCATCCTTCTCTCATGAAGTTCCTTCATCTTCACCTTATAACCAATGACTAAGCTAATGCTACCCTGTACTGATTTTTTTGTTACAATTCTTAGTTCTTAATCAAAATTACTTTAATGTGATTAAAAAGCTAATCTGGGAATATGGGGGAATCTAACACCCAAGAACCTATTGTCTCCCTCCAAACTGTTGACTTGTTCCAAATGTTAAGAGGATTGGACCTCTGCAGTTCATCCAGTAGAGCAGATCATCAGAGGACTTGAGCTGAAGTGATCTCAGCCTACATGTTCCAGGGACGCTGCTGTCGCAGAAAACACTTCTGAGCTCTTTCACAGCTAGTTTAAGAGCCACATTTAAATTATTCATTACTTCAAAATTACTTAAAAAGAAAAAAGCTGAAGCATTAGCCAACTTTATTATGCACCTGTTTTCCAGAATAACTTTGTTTCAGATTACTTCCGGAATTCCTCAAGGTCCCATTCTTAGTCTTCCTCCTGTCCTCTCCTTTAGTGTTTGCATTCATTCCTAGATTTCTTGATCACCTTTGGCCAGATAACTCCCAAGTCCACATCTTTAACCCTAAGCTCTTGCTTTTAAACTCCAGACTGACATTTATATTTACTAGCTGAACAAACACCTTTACGTGGAAGCATTTCGAACCCAACATTGCCCAGATGAGCTCTTTACTTCACGGACACCTGCTCTTCTCTCTGTTCAAGTCTTGACCCTGCCTTCTCATTCCTCCAGACTGGAAACCTCGTGTCTGCCACTCACTCATCTTTGGTTACATAACCCTTACTATGTGCAGTGCTTAGGGGCTCAGGGTCTGGAATGAGTTTTGGGGTTCAGATCTCAGTTCTGATGTGTGCAATTTTTGTCTCAGTTTTCCCACACAGAAAGTGGAGATGACAGTAGTTCTGGGTGACTCAGTAAATGCTCAATCTGGCTGTGAATTCCTTTCCTCACTGCCAATACCTGATCCTGTTCAGAAGTAAGCTCCAGGGATCCTTCTGAGACGCCTTCCCACCACATGCCACCAGGTAGGTAGTTGACCGCTTCCTCCACGTTGTGCCATTGTACTTAGTCCTTATCTATTAGCAACATAGTATTCTGTATTTCCCATTATTTATTCAAGTGTATGTAACCTAAGAAGCAAATTCCTTTAAAGACTCATTCTCAATCATTTGTGTATCTCAAATGCCTAGCACCCCATCTGGCATGTGACAGGTACGCTACAAATGCTGGCTGAGTGAATCTGGTCAGTTGCTAAGTAGCCTGTCCATTTTTCTCCAGCAATATCTCGTTCTCCTTCCTGCTATTTCCCACTTTGACTCTCGCTTGCACAACTTACTGCAAAGCTTACTGGTACTGTCACCATTTCTTCAATGTCTTCCCATTGCCACCAAAATCATGAGTTGGATGTCTCTGCTCTTCTCAAAAACTTACCTGTAAAATTAAAGTCCAAATTCTCTACCATGTATTCAAGACCTTCCAAGATTGGCCCCAAATTATTTCTAGTCTTAACTTCGATTACTTTTTTCAACAACCTCTATCCTCCAGATTACACTAGTCTCTTCTTTCAACATATCTTTCATCTCCACTTGTTTTTATTCATGCTATGATCTTAGCCTAAAACAGAAGTTGCAGACTAGAGGACCCGACATTTTCAGCCGGGGGAAGGGGGGGCACAAGCATTTTTTTAAAAAACAAGCCAACATTTTAAAGTTTTGACATCTGGCATAAACATCACAATGTCCAAAGGTTCTCGAAAAATAAGATTTAGCAGTACTGGGCCCCCATTTTTATACAGCAGCAAACCAACCCAAGGTGTCCTGCCAGGTCCCCATCTCTCAGGCTGCGCCCAAAAAAGTCTTTCAATACTGGTGCACAATGAGGTGAGGCTGATGCTGGGACAACTGGACTTATCTCCTGACATTACACAGCATAAACAATATCTCTTCTGCTGGGATGTCTTCTATCCCCCAAACTTAAACCTGTCTCTCTCAGATGCAGATCTAATCGTTTAGTAAAAATGGGGCTAGAGGAACAACTTTCAAAAGACACCAAGAAGAAGCAATCAGACAAGCCCAAAAGGCTGAGTGGACAGGACAACTGGCCCAATCTCTTCAGCAAATTAGTTAACAGAAAAAAACGTTCTGAGAATCCAGACTGAGAGAGTAAAAGATGACACACAACCTGGCATAGCACACGGCTCCGGGGATGCCCTGGATCCAGGGTGGGCTACTAGCTCTAAAAGTACTTTTCTTGGGACATTTGGGGAAATGTGGATATAGGTTTGTATTAAAATAAGGCTTGCTTATTGATTTTAAATGTGTTATTTTGGCAATGTAGAAAAATGTTCTGGTTTTTCAAATGTAGATACTCAAGTAAAAAATTAAAACTACCAGCCCTCTCTACATTTTCCCTGCTCGCTCTCCTGACCTTAGGAGTCGAGACTGGGTCAGCACGCTTCCTGTGAAGAACCAAACAGTGCGTATTTCACGCTTTGTGGACCCCAGTTCTGTGGCAGCGATTCCCGAAAGCAGCCACAGACAATGTGTAAACAAATGGGGATGGCTGTATTCCAATAAAACTTTTTACCAAAGCAGACAGCACGATGCAAGCTGTAGTTTGCCAACCGCTTACCTAGAAGAAATGCCCCGGCTCCTGAAGAAGTCTGTCCTGGGTCTCGTCAGCATCAGAGGCTTTATCTTTCCTTTGTTCACAAAATGTTTACAGGCCCACTTACCACTTTATGTCTTCTTACATGCTTGTCTCCATTAGGGAGAGCAAGTTCTTTGAAGGTTAAGTGCCACTTTGCTACAGGAACCACCCCCCATCCCCACCCTAGTGAGTTCCTTACAGAGTAGACATTCAGTGAATGTTGTTTCTAGAAACCAAACCTACCCTAAAAGGAAGACTTGGCACCATTCCTGACATTCTAAAGAATGAGCAGCAGGTTCTGAGATTTTAAAGGAACTTCAGGGGGAAAAAAAAAGCACTACTAGCTGGGAATACATATGTCTCTTATACCCTATATTGTGATGTATTCATCAGTATTTTACAATCAGACTTTGCATGTATGAAAGTGCAGTAGATTCAGTGGGACAGGAGGGCCCTTCCGCCCTTGCTCTTTAGCCCCACTGGAGTATGCAGGGCACTATTAGGTTTACATTAGGTGCATGACATGTACTCAACAAATTTACAGTATATTATGGAGGAAAGATTTCCCTTTTCTCATGACAGGGAGAAGGTGGCAAATGCCTAGGAAAGAGTTTATCAAGGCTTGACAACCACTTTACGTCCACAGTCATTCCAGGTTCCCGTCCTCATGTATGCTTTCTTGGTTAGGTGATGCTGGGGGGTGGGTGCATCCCTGCCTCCAATGGGATCCCAGACCCTAAAGCAAAGGTGCTTGTGGGACAAGGGAGAAAGGTACGTGCACATCTTCTCTGGAAGTGTCCCCAAGTCCCAGAGCACTTAGGAAAGATGTGGAATTTGGGGCAAAGGTAGACCCTGGAAAGAATGTAACTCATATCACTGGAGAGAAAGTGTTGGCCGCCACAGACGAAACAGGAGGGCGCACAGGACCAAGAAGATGTGAGGTGCACACTACTCCTAGAAAGACATCCTCCTACAACAGAGATAATTCTAACACAAGGGTAGGTCACAAAGCAAGGAAGAAGTGAGGAGACTTAGGCGAGAGAAAGGCCAAAGCAGAGGAGAGACCTTCACAACGAGGGGAGTGATGTTAAGTAAGAACTTAGAGTTGAGTAAAAGGTTTATTAGTGCAGCAAACACCACTGAACAGCACACGTAACCAACAGCAACCTGCAGAGACACTAGTGCAAAGGGAGGGATGCCTGGACTGAGCTTCCTGGCTCCATTTGAGGTTGGCGACAGGCGTGTATGGGCCTTGGTAAGGTAGGTAGGGGCAGAAGGGAGTGGAATAAATGTAACCAGACTAAGTGTAGCAGCGTTTTCAAATTCCTGAGCACAATGTCCTGGAGCTGGCCGTGACTGTTCCCCACTCCTTTCATGTTGTATCCCTCCACTTCAACCCCAGTGGGGCCATGACCCAATCTCCCAGACCGACAGCAATTTGGCCTGGAAGAAAATTCCAAAAGGAGAAGAAGCTGTTCTATGGCCATCTCTCTTCAACCCCACTCCCACTTGCATACTGAAATAATGACACCCACCATCCCTCCCCCCTCTAACTCTACATGTCACCTTAGGGAAAGAGGAATGCCCTGGCTTGGCCTGAAACGGAGCTGAAGGCCTATGCATGGGGAAGACAGAGCCCAGCCTTTACTCAGAGATCCAGAGGCATAATTCTATCCCATCCTGCCTGGTGAAGCTGAGAGCTCAGCTATGTATCTCCAAGGAAAGTGCGGTGGGGAAGGGGGGATGTCCTCTGAATTAACACTCTACATGCAGACTTCTACAATGAGCCCCTGGAAGGGCTGGGAGCAGAGTTCTCCAGAGGGCACTGCATCAATGCTGGGTGTCATGACCATCACTGGGACAGGAGTGCCCCTCATCCCAAAGGGGATTCAGGGGTCTGAGGCAGACTTCATAAGCTCAGCCAAGGACTCCCTTGATCCTTTCCATATTAAAGCCAAAGGCTGTGCTGAAAAGGAAAAATACAAAACAGATTCCAACCCCATCCCACCCTACCCAGGATCCCCACAATAGGAACAAAGAAAGTTTTAAGTTTTGTTACTTTTTTTTTCCTTTCTTAAAAAAAAAAAGAAATAAATTAAATTGCCAACAATGTGGGCTGGAAAAGTAGGGTAGCCATAACCAGGCCAATTGTAAAAAAAAAAAAGTGGGAAAGAGGGAAAGAAATAAAAACAAACAACAATGGCCAAAGGAAATCATCAAAATAACTAGTTACAATCACAGGGCTGGAGAGGGGCCTATGGGTGAATCATGGCCCAGGCCAGAGGCAGGGCCTACCCAACTTCAGCAAAAGCCGGAGGGCTGCTTCCTGCTGAGCATATCCGCCCCAACAGACCGACCCATACCCCCATTCCTGTCATTCCGTAATTATGAGGAAGTGTAGGAAGAGTCATCTGGAAATTCTTGGCATCACACACCTGCAGCCCCTGCGGAAGCCCACACCTCAGGTGGCCAGGACAGGGTACTGCTTGGCACCGAAGCCCAATCTCCTAAGGGCCATCACTGATGGCCAGTGACTGGCCTCATTATTTATTTCTAGTGTTTTGGTTCCACCCTTACCATTTCTTCAGGATGGCTGCTTCCCAGAGCTGCTCTCTAAATGCTGTTTGCAGTCATTAGGCCTGGGTGCTCAATTCCCTGGTTTTGGCGGGGGAATGATTAGAGATCCCTCACTCCACCATGATCCTCTAGAGAAATTGGGTATCTTTGTGCTTTCTGAAAATATCTGGAACCAGGGACCCTAGGCAGGATAGATATGGAGGTGGGGACTTTCCCAACCAGACTGAAAATTTACAGACATCTTAGGGGAAGAATTTAGGCAAGAGGAAGAAATCTGGGCCTCCCACCTGAAAGGCCGAGCAAGGTGGCCCAGGGCCCTTCAGTGCCAGAAGAGCAGGGAGGTGTGGCTCAAGTGTAAGCCACAGTGTTAGGGACAGTGGAGAGGACTCAGCTGCTGGAGTGAGAGGATTTTCTGCTTTCCACCTCTTCCTGGTAGCCTGTCGAGCTCTCTTATATCTCTTCCACGCCATGCGCAAATATCATGACAAGTCCTGGCTCCTGCACCATGTCATCACCCATATGCTGGTTCTCACAGGCCATCACGACCACAGCCTGCTTGCCAGGGATGCGCTTGGCCACGTAGTTCTCATAGTAGCGCCGGTTCATCTGTCTTGTCTCCAGTGTGGCCAGGCCCTGGGGCCAGCTGCGCTCGTGGGCGTTCTCGATGAGCTCGTTGACAATGGAGGCAGGGCAGCCACTCTCCACCAGGGAGCGCTTGATCACAGCCTGGAGCACAGCATCTGGGGTCGAGATCATACCTCCCCAGCGAGTCACTCTTGCTGGCTGCAGGGAGCTCACCCACCTAGGGGGGAGAGGTGGTCACTCCAGCCCATCCCCTTCCTCTGCATTGGCCTTTTCTCCTAACAAGAATGACCACCCACTCTGTACTCAGCTCAACCCTATTTTTTTTTCTTCCATCATTGGTCCAGGAACTCTGAATCTTTCCCTAGATGGTCCCCTCTGAGTCACCATGTGCTACTCACCAGATTCAACTCCACAAGTGTAGAGTCCTTGTTATTTTTCTTAAAAAATCCAAACTTAGCACATACAGTGCCTGGCAGGTATTAAGCACTCAGCAATGTTTACTGAATGAGGCAACTGTTCTCTATACCGTGTCCCACACAGCACCATTCACACTATGTATATTGATTCACACGGTTTAGTCTATGAACTGTGTATGACTTCGAATGGAAAGTGATTTTAGACTTAGCTTATCCACGCTGCGTTTTATTCCCTTTCCTAGATCAACACTCTCTGTCTTCTTCTCTGGATAACAAGTTACTTGAAGACAGGCACACTATCTTCTATTTCTTTTTACCCTCCTAGCATGCAGCCTTAAACACAGGGCTTTGGACATGTGAGTACCCACCTAATTCTGGATAAACTGCACCCTTCGGTAAGCTTTCCCTTCCATGCACCCAACAGAACAAGATCCTATACTGGGGCTGACGTTGCCCTCTTCTCCTCTGCCTATCCCCCATCCCCACATCTGAAAGGCAGCGGCCCCTCCTTCTGCCGCCCTCCTGCTCCTCCTCCCTGCAGAGCTCCGTGCCAGGATATGGAGTGAGTGACTCCACGGCCACATCTGGAGGGACACTCACTCTAGGATCTCGTTGTATTCAATTGTCTCCTCCAGGTTCTGAAGGTTGGGGTTGACACTGCGGATTGCACGCATGTATGCCTTTAGTAGCTGAATGTCTCGCTTCTGTCGGAAGGAAGGAGAACCAGGGATGGTGGTTACGGGGACATCAGATGAAAGACAAAGGCTGACCTTAGAATGAGGGCAACTGAGAGACTGGAGGATCACTGGACTGCCAGCTTCATGAAGATGGGGGTATCCCATTCACAGCTGTGCCCCCAGGGCCGAGCAAAGTGCCTTCATAGAGAGGGCAGCTGATAAATGCTGGGCGAATGGATGACAGCAAGGGGACGATGGGCAGAGAAGGGCCCCAGTCCGGTTCCCTACAAAGCGACAGGCAGAGGACCCCCACCCCCAGGCTCTCAGGTACCGGCACAGATCCGGGTGCTAACGCAGGCTCGCAGTCACTTACAGGAGGCAGGCCTTGTGCCCCGCGCTCCTACCTGCTCCGCCAGCTGGTGCTTGTGCTCGGCAGACGTCCTCTCCAGCTCCGCAACGCGTGTCTGCTGCTGCCGCACCACTGAGCGCAGGTGCTTCACGCAGTTGTGGTCCGGCAGCTCGTCTTTGGGCATCTCCAGGCTGCCGCCCGGAACGGGAGCATCCGATGGGACAGAGGGGCAAATGCAGAAAATAGCTGAGGGGCTTCTTCCTACCCCACATTTCTAACATTCATTCGATTCTAACACTCAGGCCTCCCCCTTGTTTATTCCTGTCTCTTCCTTTTCCCCACCCCCCACCCCCCCGGCTCTCTCCGGGCTTCTCTCCTGCCTGTGCTGGGACAAAGCTCCCCTGTCCTCCTACCGGCTCTGCCTACACGCTCGCTCCTTCTGAGCAGCCTAGAGTCACAGCTCTAGCCATCAGCTTTTAACCAAAGATTTCACACTCCAAGAGAAAAAAATAGGGCAAAAGGAAATATGAGAAGGCTGGAAATTAGAGCAACCTGATAAAGAGAAAGTAGCATTGGACTAAAAGGAAAGAATAAATGAAAACAGCCTTTAGTGTTACCACCAGTTGCTGAACTAGTGTCCTGTCATTCATAAAGTGAGAGCAAAAGGACCACAGTTGGGAAGAAGCACACAGGTGAGGTCCTGGGCTGGGAGTCAGGGAGGCCCAGAGCACTCCCTGCCGACAGGCACGGGAGACCCTCAGCCAGTGAGCAGGGGGTCCAGAACCAGGGCTGTGAGCGGAAAGCCCTTCTCCGCGTGGGGGCAGGACGGGAAGGAATCTCACCCGCAGCCCTGTTCACAGGTCACAGGCCGTTTTGGGTTGTGCTCACAGTCACTGAGGTGAGACATGAGGTTGTCAAGCCGGACAACAGCACTGCAGCCAAACACAGCGTTGTCACACGCGATCTGCAGCTTGGACAACATGTTCCGCATGATCCGAGGCACTGGGCGCAAGTGGGCGACTGTCACAACGCTCCGGTCCACTGGGCACGTCTGCTGCTGGGAGAACCACTGGGTGATGCAGGCGTTGCAGAAAGCGTGCTCACAATGAGGCGCCTAGAGGGAGAGCGGGTGAGGGCGCAAGAGGTGAGCAGGTGCTGACAGCCCGGACGCAGCTCCGCAAAGCCAATGTGGTCTTGGAGCAGCTGCCAGGACCAGAGGCCCTGGGGCCACGACCACGGCCAGATGCACTACGGGCAACGTGCGGCAGGGTCAGCTCAGATACCTTCCTGTGCTCGATTCCAAATGACTTGTGACATAAGACAAACAAGTAAAAAGTTATATAACAATAAGAGATACAAACAATATCCCAGGACAATAGGAGAGGTGATGTAAGGTAGTCAATTTTTAATTGCCAACTGGACTACCAAAGAAGTCCAGGGGAGGGCGTGACCTTTCCAGGCTGGACAATCAGGGCAGGGATTTATGGGGAGGACTGAATTTGATATAGGTCTTTAAGGATAAGTAGAGAGGAGGGGCCAGAAATTTACTGGCAAAAAGTTCAACGTAAGAAAGCAAAACAAAACAAAAAAGCCTGGAGCTCTTGCGGGGAGGTGAAGAGTCCTCTCTTTGTGGGCCAAAGTTCTTGTTTTCTGAGGGTTGACATGAGAATCCCAAGGGCCAGGGCAACCCTGCAAAACAAGGCCGGTTTGTTGCAGATCATCTTTTCAGTTTCAGAGGCATCATATTTCAGATCTTATTGATTGGTTTTGTGAAGTCACTTCCTTAATAACTCAGATAACCTCTAAAGTTAGTCCCTCAAAGCTAGAGGACTTCCAAGATGCTGTGGAGTCACTAGCCGGCCTCCAGCATGGGACAAACACAGTAAGTACTTAGTCAATATTGATGAATAAATGAATGACCATAGTGTTAACTATGTCCCAAATATTCCACTAGTTGCTTAAGATAAAAAGGGCAAATTCTGCCTTGGAGATCTCAATCCAATCACTAATCCAACTGTCAGCAGATTTTTCTTTTTCACTCAAAGGCATATTTGATTCTTTTAAAAAATCTTAAGTTTGTCCCCAGCTGTACTGCCACTAACCCAGTTTAAGTTATCTCTAATCTGTACTATTGACTATGTTTTCTAACTGGTCTCTCTATTTCAACCACACTCCTTTATAATTCATCTACATTCAGCAGCCAGAGTAAACATTTAAAAATGCAAACTAGCTCATATCATTCCCCTTCTGAAAACTTAACATTGGCTTCCCGTTGTACTTAACATAAATCCAAACTCCTATGCAGGACCTATAAGATACTGATGATCTGGCCCGCGCCTCTGACCTCTCCTTACCTCACACCACATTCCTGCCTCAGGACCTTTGTTTTTGCTGCTCCCCTTTGCCTGAAATGTTCTTCCTCTAAATCCTAGCATGAATGGCCCCTTGTCATTCAGATCTCAGCCCAATTGTTACCTCTTTTATGACCATCCTAAACCTGCCACCCCTACAGAAATATACAGAATGTCCTATGTTCTGTGTAAAAAAAGTGGGGGAAAAAAATATATATATATATATATTTTTTCATCCTGAGTTTATCTGCTCACATACATACTGGAAGGATATACCAAATAAACCAATAAAGATAGTTATCTCTGGGGGGGTTAAGTAGACTGGGAGATGAGGATGGAAGAAAGATTTCACACTGTGCATCTTTTTATACTGTTTTGATTTCTGAACTATATAAATGTATTACATATTCAAAAAATAAATATGATGTAGAGAAATCAGCACCCCTAGCAAGGGGCCTTCTTAGAAATGTGTCTGGTAACCTGGCACCATGAGGTTGCCTGGCCTGCTCCTCAGAAGGTAAATCCTAGAGTTAAGGGGATGGCTTCTGCTTTAAGACAGTCACTTAGGAGCCAATGACTTCTCCTCCATGTGACTCACTTCAGATGATAGTGCCAGAAAACGGAGATGGCCCTGCCAAGGTGGGGAGGAAACAGACACACCCCATGGCCTGCTGACAACTCCAGGATGGCTTGTTCCGTGACTCAGCAATCTGCTCCCGGCAGTGGGCTGCGCAGGGCTAGACAGCAGCTGGGCCCAGGACTAGCGGCCACTTGAACGCAGTCAGATTCCCACTCCAGCTCAGGCATTAGCCCCTCTGGGTGGTTAAAATTTTTAACTACCAGCTGGACTACTCCACGATCGAGGGGAGCTCCTGGGAGTTGTACAAGAGGTGAGTGAAGCAAGGGCCACGAGACCTCGCTGACTAGTATGTCCTGGCTTGAAAATGGGATTATCTCTAACTAGTCAGGAGCGGCAGAGGACCGACTGGTATTTATAGAGTGTGGGCAATAAGGGTCTTGCAGGACGATGTCCCGTGTGTACGACTGTTCAGAATTCCTCTCATTCATTTTACTTGCCTGTTAAACACGAGCTTCTCATACTTCCACGTACCCAGGAAGATATAACTGACGCTGGTCTGGCCAAGTTGGTAGAGACATGACCTATTGAAGGGGGCAGCTTTCATATAAAAATGAAGGGTACACAGCCACATCAAAAATGTGTTTTTCCAATAAATCCCAGGAAGAAAATGGATCAGTAAACACAGTTCCCCACTTCCCACCTGTTAGACAGTAGGCAGGCAGAAGAGACCTGAAGGGAGACTGGCTGATTACCTGAAACACTACATCATCAGAATGCAGGGAGAACTTATCAGGAGAGTCCAGGAGCTCCACCATGGGTAGGAAGATGGAACCTAGTCAGAGCCCCTTAAGAGGAAAGGAAGCCCCTGAGCTAATATCAGCAGACAGAAACAGCTGACCTGTTAAGCAGGAAAATCTCAGAATGACCTCAGAAGAAAATATGAAGCACTAGATTTGTGGCATCCACATCTAGACAGGCTCTGGAAGGCTCTATTCCTCTGCTCCTCCGCACCAAACCTCTGTTTGGCTAGGGGATGGCGAGGTGAGGAGAGATGCAGAGCCAGAACCCAATGGCTTCCCCACTGGCCCCATCACCTGTGAGTATTTCCTATGAGTTCCACTGCCATCTATTGCCCCATGAAACCTGCCATCAGACTGACTCACCTGGACTGGCTCCTCCAAGACTCCGCTGCAAATAGGGCAGATAAGGTCCTCATCAACATCCCCCTGGAAACGGGTTACATCATACCCCATGTCTCATCACTGAAACCCAGGTCCTGGGAGGGACAACAGAGAAAAAAGAGGCCAATTCAGAAGAGGCCTACGAATATGTACCTACATGAACTCACTGCCCAGATCTGTTCATTTACTCAACAATTATTTATTAAGAGCTTACTATGTGCAAGTCATCTAGGAAGAAAAGTTGACTCAAGAAACTTAATTCTGATGGGAAAAGCATTCCATAAACATACATTTAAAATAGAAAGTGATCAATGCCTTTATAGAGTAGGCACAGGACACCAGGAGGGCAAGAGATGTGGGGACCTAACCCAGGCTGAAATGAGTTTTTGAGCAGTTGTCCAGGACTAGGTATCATGAACATGGCAAACAAGAGTGAACTGGGGGTTGGGAGGGACATTTAGGCAGTTCCTTACAAATCCCTAAAATGGTGTGTTTAAACGCTTTAAATGGGAGCTTCCCAGCACCAGGGTACAGTGGACATCTACTATTCTGCCTATCTAACATCCCATTTTCTGTCAACAGCACCACAGTTTTTCTTTAGGAATCACCCTGGTTCCTAGTGGACATGCAGCCCAGCCCAGGATGATGACAGTAAGCCTGGGACTTCTCCTGGAGCTCTCAAGGGCAGCTCTTCCCTGGGGCTGCACAGCTGCTAGGATGTATAACCCAAGGGGCTGGTGACTGCCTCTGCCACTAATGAGGTCGCCAACTTACAGAAAGGAGCCCATAATGAGGGCAGAGCTGAGAGCTGGGACTCAGATGAGACTGTCTGAGGCCTCAGATTTAGTCACCTCTGGCACCACAACCACCTTCTGAACATAAGCCACGTTGAGTCAGTAAATTTGCTACCATGTTTAGGCTGGTGTGAGCTCAGCCTTTGTCTCTTTCAACTGACAAAAGTGCTGATTAATACACAAAGCTAATGGATACAAGACATCACAAGGCTCCCTTTGGAACCACTTATCTTTCTTTACTCAATTTATACAGGAACAGTAATACCCTGTGATGCTGCTGCATATTAGCATCCGAAGTCTGGGGAGGGAAGGAGAAATTAAGGGCAATGTTTTTTTCTTTTATCCTAAAAACTGGTTAAGTTTAGCCTAAAACCTCACTGCAAAACAATCTACATTTAATATTCAATAATTGCCATTCATCCATCAATAAAGCCTAAGGAAACCTAGTCTGTTTGTGATGAGGGACGGGGATAAGCAGAAAGTACCAGAGCAACACAGAAGATGGGCTCTAAATCAGACCGGGGATGGCTGGGAAGACTCCCCTGACAAGCCTCTCAGGATCTGTTCACAACAAGGACTCTCAAGTTCAGCACTGGTCATCTTGGGCTACAGAATTCTTTGTTGTAGGGGACATACTGTGCACTATACAACACTTAGTAGCATCCCTGGCCTCTACCTACTTCTCTCTACGCATACATGGACAGATAAAAACTTTCTGAACTGTTCAAGAGTAAACTGTAGGCTTGATGCCTTTATACCTATATAACTTCACTGTGTATTTCCTAAGAATATTCTCTTACATAGCAATAGTAAAATTATGGAAATCAGGAAATTAGCATTGACATAGTTCTATTATTTCCAAATCTCTTTCCAATTTTGCCACTTGTCCCAATAATCTCCTTTACCAAAAGAACATTCAAGAGTACATGTTGCATTGAATTGTCAAGCTTGTTTAAACTTCCTTTAATCTGAAAAAGTTACTAAATCTTTGTCTTTCACGACCTTGACATTTTTTTTAAGAATATAGGCCAGTTGAATGCTGGCGAGGATGCAGAGAAAGGGGAACCCTCCTACACTGTTGGTAGGAATATAGATTAGTTCAACCACTGTGGAAAGCAATTTGGAGGTTCCTCAAAAAACTAAAAATATAAATACCATTTGACCTGGTAATTCCACTCCTAGAAATTTACCCAAAGAAAACAAAATCCCAGATTCAAAAAGACATATGCACCCCCGTTTATCGCAACACTGTTTACAATAGCCAGGATATGGAAGCAACCTAACTGTCCATCAGTAGATGAATGGATAAAGAGGTGGTAAATAAACAAAATGGAACATTATTCAGCCATAAGAAGAAAACAAATCCTACCATTTGCAACAACATGGATGGAGCTAGAGGGTATTATGCTCAGTGAAATAAGCCAGGCGGAGAAAGACAAGTACCAAAATGATTTCCCTCATATATTGAGTATAACGAAGCAAAACTGAAGGAACAAAACAGCAGCAGACTCACAGACTCAAGAAGGGACAAGTGGTTCCCAAAGGAAAGGGGTGGGGGAAGGTGGGTGGAGAGGGAGGGAGAAGGGTATTGAGGGGCATTATGATTGGCACACATGGTGTAAGGGGGTCACGGGGAAGACAGTGTAGCACAGAGATGACAAGTAGTGACTCTGTGGCATCTTACTACGCTGATGGACAGTGACTGAAATGGGGTGTGTGGGGGGATTTGATAATAGGGGTGAATGTTGTAACCATAATGTTGCTCATGTGAAACATTCATAAGATTGTATATCAATGATACCTTTAAAAAAAACCTACAAGAACACAAAACAATACAAAAGTGCAGGCACTTGGAAACTGAAAAAAAAAAAAAGAATATAGGCCAGTTGAATGAGGTCTCTCAATTTGGGATTTTCTGATGTTTCCTCATGATTAAATTCAGGTTTCAATTGGCCAAAAATACCATAGAAGTAACGTGTTCTCAATGCATCGTATAAGGAACAAATGATGTTGGTTTGTTCATTCCTGGTGATATGAACTTTGATCCTTTGCATAAGTGCTGTCTGCCAGGTTTCTCCACTATAGAGTTTGTATTTTTTCCTTTGCAATTAATAATAATCTTGCAGGGAGATTCTTTGAGTATATGTATACTTGAAGGATTTCTAAGAAATTGACATGATCAGGTTTCTGTTTTAAACATAACTGTGGCAGCTGTGTAGAAAAAGTAGAGGGTAGGAAGTTAAAAGAAAGTGAGACCTGTAGGAGGTTATGGTAAAAATTCAGATTTTAAAAAGTATGAAGACGCAAACCAAGGCATTTTTAAGAGAAAGGATCTATGGTGGTTCAGGAAGTAATAACATGATGACCCCTATGTCTCTGCCCTGGATAATTAGTGGTGAATTCTTCTTTACCAAAACAAGAATTTCAAGAAAAAGATGGGGATTGAGGAAGAAAGATAATGATCCCAATTTTGCACATGCAGAATTTGAGATTCCAAGGAGAAATCCTGAAGGTGGTAGATGAAGCCATGGATTCTGAGAGGCCATATAGGAGGTGTGTACAAAATGAAAACAGAAAATGAGGGTGGGTCTGCAGAATATGTAACCCTGGGAGGCACTGACTATTTTTCAGCCCTTCTTTTTTCACACAAGTGATATATGACTATGTTCTCATTTTAAAAGATTCACATGACGTAGCTGTTAGCCTTTCCCACTGTCCTCTCCCCACTCATTGCTTGCGGTAACTCATTCTCTCAATTTCTCTTTACATCACAGATTCACATATGAGCTGAATAGACAAGGTTCCTGCTCTCATGTAGGTTACATTCTAATGGTAAGAATTTCCAATCTGCCAGGCTAAACAATGTATTTGCCATTCCCCTCATGGCTGAAGTTGCCTGGTTGCCAATTTTTTCCCTGAAACAAATCATGTTGCAATTAACACCCTGGTGACATGATTTTTTTGAGCACAAGAACAAACCTCTCTCCCAGGACAGTTACTCAGAGGCAGAACTGGGTTGAATGTTGTGCCTATGATTTACTTTCCTAGATGCTGTACTTCCATACCATCCTCTGGAAAGGCCTTTTCAATTTACATTACCACCAACAGTGCATGAGAATACTTTTAAAATAACACTTAAAATAAAAAACGGAAAATAAAAAATATAAAAAAGGAGCTTGCAAAAAAGACAGAGAGACACTGACCAGAGGTAAGAGAAAATCCTAGAGAAGAGGCTCATAAAGTCAAGGGAGTTGTTGGGGGGAGAGAAAAGGAGGGTTTTTGTTTAACGAGTATAGACCTTCAGTTTTGCAAGATGAAAAAGTTCTGAAGATATGTTTTGCAACAATGGGAATATGAGTAACGTTACTGAACTGTGCACTTGAAAATAGTGAAAATGGGACATTTTATGTGCTTTTACCGCTCGCGTCCCCTCCCCCCCAATGCTCACACAATGTGAAGCAAGTGGACTGCTGGGGTGGGGAGAAGAGGCATCAAAGGCAACTAACAGAGTGGCTGGGCAAAGCGAACCGAACCTGGCCAGGCAGGGGATCGTTGGTACCACAGTCCAGAGCGGTCCCGCAGAGCTGGGTGGCACCGTGGAGAGCTGCTTCAGGCGACACAGGAGTGGAAGCCCGGCTGCAGTGAGTCAGAGTGAACAGGAGATGCGGCAGGGAGACAGGGGCTGAAGACAAAAGCTTGATGAGAAAGGCTTAGTCCTGAGAGTAAAACACTAGTGAAGAAGGAAAGTCCAGAAAGGAGAGAATCTGCCCCCTGAAGCAGCACAGGGAGGAGGAGGAGGTCTGGAATTATGTTAGACAGGAAGAGGGGCATCTGGAAAGCAGGAAGGGAGGAGGAATGGCACAAAAAGAGCAAGTTTTCAAAAATCACAATGGTAAACTTTTAAAAATCAATCACTTATTCATTTAAATGAACAGTAATGGTATAGTTAAGTGACTATGGTAACGTAAGTTTGTTTGATGGAATAATATATTTTAAACAATGCTTATGAGGAACACACAATAACAAGATATAGTAATAGGTGAAAAAAGGATGACACAGGACTGAATATAGATCTGTTTAAAACAATATCATATATTTATAAATAATCCACAAATATACCCAAAATTTTAATGAGCATACATTTTTTAAAGTCATATTCAACTCTGAGCTGTCTTCACAGATAAGGAAATAAATTTTTTAAAATGTAGAAATTACTTGCGAACAAAAAGTACAGGAATATTTTTACTTCTGAAGTATAAGAATAATAAAAGATGACAGAATTTGATACACCCAGAGGCTTTTCCCGTTGCTGGTTAAGACAGTCTTATGTCTGCCTGTAGAGTTAGGATGGACCCTGAGAGACCACCTGGTTTAACAGCCTAGGCAGGAATCCTCTGCTTAGTCACTCCTGGGAAATGCCAAGATAGGGTGCAGCGTGAGCACAGGTGGGAACATCCAGCCTGCACTCACTTCTCTAATATTCTAGAATGCCTGTGTCCCTCCAAAACAAGAGTGCTTGGAGCTCCACATGTGCACTAACCAATATGGACACAACAGGACTGTCACCACCTTTCTTCTTGACTTCAGTTAATGCGGCCTGAGACTCTCGTTGTTCAGGATGGTCGCTATTGCTGCTCCTAGACCAGAAACACACACAGGCTTGGGAACAAGGGCAGCTGCCTGAGGCAGCTTCTGCATGGCAGCGAAAACATTGCCAAATATCCACAATTCATCTGTTCCACTGCTGGCTTTACAATATCCACCTCAATTAAATAAACATGTAATTTGGTTTCTCAGCAAGCTATAAAATTCATCAGAGGAAAAAAAATTATTGCTGCCTTTTAAATGCACCAGGTACCACAATGAGATATCATCTCACACTAGTCAGAATGGCCACTATCCAAAAGACAAGAAATAACAAGTGTTAGTGAGAATGTGGAGAAATGGGAACCCTCCTACACTTGATAGGAATATAAATTGGTGCAGCTGCCATGTAAAGCAGTACAGAGGTTCCTCAAAAAACTAAATGTAGAAATACCATACGACTCAGTAATCCCACTCCTAGGAATTTACCCAAAGAAAATAAAATCTGTGATTCAAAAAGATATACGTACCCCTGTTTATCGCTGCACTATTTGCAGTAGTTAAGATATGGAAGCAACCTAAGTGTCTATCAATAGATAAATGAAATAAGATGCAGTACATATACACAATGGAATATTATTCAGCCATAAAAAAGAAAGAAATCCTGTCATCTGCAACAACATACATAGACCAAAAGGGTATTATGCTAAGTGAAATAAGCCAGGCAGAGAAAGACAAATACCATATGATTTCATTTATTTGTGGAACATAAAAACAAAACAAATAAAATGAACAAAATAGCAGTAGACTCATAGACACCAAGAAGTGATTGGTGGTTACCAGGGGGGTGAAAAGGGTGAGAGGGATAAACAGGCACAAAAACTCTCAATCATAATGTAAGTTGGTCACAGGGGTGGTAGTACAGCAGGGAGAATATAGTCAATGATTCTGTAATATCTTCCTATGTTGACAGATAGTAACTGCACTAGTGGGGGTGAGGATTTAATGTGTGTCATTTAGTAATACAATACACTGTGTTGTATACTTGAAACCAATATAAGATTGTATATCAATTATACTTCAATAATAAGTAAATTTAAAAAAATGCACCAGGTACAAAAAAACTTCCAAGATTTAGTGATAAAAGAACAAAACTAAGGTGTAGAATGGCATATGCAAAGTTTGTCGCCAAATGCAAAAAACAGTATGTATATGCTTACGTATGCATGGAACTCTCCAGAAGGATATACAGGAAATTGCCAATACCAGATGCTGCTAAGGAGAGGTAACTAAGGCACAGGAAAAGGAGGAAAACTTTAATTTCCTTAATTATCCTTTTGTACATTTGAAAAAGATTTTCTGTGTGTATTCAATATTCAAATAAAGAAGTAAATCTACAATTATCTTGAACTGTGAAAGAAAAGTGTTAAGGTTAAAACAAAAAACTATCCAAAATGTATCATCTGCTATACATGTCATGTATGTCATATGACATATGGTATACACATGCAACATGTTATATACTCTAACAAGGTCTGGAAAAAGGTACTCTTGCAAGAAAAAACTGATCAAATTGAATCACACACAAAAAAAACAGATTGAGTAGAACTCAATTCTACTTCCAAGAACTTGGCCTAAGGAAATAATCACACAAGGATGTAAAATCAGTATACTAGGTTGATCCTCAAAGCATTGTTTATAAAAGCAAAAAAATCAGAAACATCACAAATATCCAGAATTTCTTACATCCATAGAATAGGATGCCATGTAGCATTAATATGACTTAGATATTTGTTTATTAACAATTAAACTAGTTTAAATATACTTATATAACAAATTTATATACATATTATATATGCTAGTGCCATTTATGTTTAAAAAGTATGTTTATATTTATAGTATATATACATTTATATTGGAGAGCATCTAGAAGGGTGTGTATTAGAGAATCTGTCTCTAAAGGTAGAGCTTTAATACTTTTAACTTCATTCACAGTTTTGCTTTATTTGTTTTTCCTAATTTTTCTACAATGACCATGTTTTACTTACATAATTAAATAATAACAAAATCAACAGATGGAGCATTTCTATGCTAGGCACTATTCTAAGCATTTCCTGTATATTAACATCTCCAATTCTTAAAACTCTACAAGGTCAGGACTATCATTAACCCACATTTTACAGATGAGTAAGAAGTGCGCAAAGGTTAAAAAGGAAGCTTGTCCAAAATCATTCAATAACAAATGATGGAGCCAGATTCAAACCTGGGCAGACTGGCTCCTGAGGCTAGGCTTTTAACCACTGTGCTAACCTGCCTCTCAAACTAGAAAATGCAAGTTGCACAGAACAGTATGTATGGTATGGTCCCATTTTCATAATAACAATTAAAAAAATAAAAAGTAATATATGTGGTGTACATATCTTAAAAATCTAAATGTTATACCTTTGATCTAGATTATATCTATCTACAAGATTTAATTTTTTTTAAACCAGTTATCCTAAGAACAAGGGGAAAAAATTAAATTAACATTACCTTTTCTCCCCTGCTGCTATGGGGCAATATAGAAAGCAGGACTAGACTTTGTACTGTGCTTCACTGTACTTTTATTTTAAATCAGTGCTAACAATATTGTCTTAAGGAGGAATACAAATTCTAAAAAATTATCTTAATGGGGTCTCGAGAGACCACACATCCCCAAAATAAAGAGCCAAGAACTTGTCTCAATTGGTTCAGAGATGGCCAGGGCGAAGCCACCAGCCAGGGCAGGAGCTGCAAGGTTCCCATAATGCTCAGAGTTTACAAAACTCTGCAGATTCTGGGCATTGTTCTAACTAAGAACCCCCCCCTTATCTGCTTACAGAGTCTCTTGTTTTATCCTCCCTCCTGTAACTGTGGCACAGCCTCAAGAATTAAGGGGAAATCCAGATTTCTAACTTAATTTGGGTATTCCCTATTTGTCATCTACGGGAAACAAATGTTCACAACCTTGGAAGCCAGCTGCTTGTCCTGCTAGGCTCCTGGACTATTTCTTCTAATTTCTGGGGCTTTCACCCCTGCTATGGGGCTGTTGCAGGGGTGGGTTATCATTCCAAGAGGGATGCCTCACAAGAACTCAGCTGCTCACTACCCTGGGGGAAGAAGCCTTAATAAAACTGAAACCACAGGGACCTCAATAGTTGCAGCCTGTGACCACAGCTACCGAGAAGCAGTTTCCCGGATATTCTCTGAGGTGTAGAATAGGAAGAGGCTTGGCAGGTCCTTCCAAGGTTGGGGAGGTGAACTAAAGGCTGCTGAAGCATCTTCTCAGGTTTACAGGAGTTCTGCCAACCTCCCTGATTGGAACGTCCTGAACCCCAACTAGAATCTGCATCCCAGCCTTCTACCCTACAGGCTGGAACCTAACCAGAAAATTATGTTGCTTTACATCCTAACTGTTACACAGGGGTCTCTCTATACATTCCTGGTCTGCATTAATATAAAAATACACAAGCTGTATCAGACCCCTTCCTATACCCTTTTAATTTAATGTTGCAGTTATTTTCTCTGACCTAACCCCCTGGAGAGTGCTAGAAATTCAAACCAGACTCTTCCTAAAGGAACCTGAACACTTATCCTTCCTTATTCAGGGTTTCCTGAACCTATGTAGAGATGGGCAAATCATGCACATTTACTCACACACTCCCTCTCTCTCAGAGAAATATTAGTAAAGACACTCTGATCCATATTTATATTTTAGGGTGACTGGGCATGCTCTCACCAATTCTTGACAAAAGTATAAGGGTAAAAGCCAATTATATATGCTGTAGTCTCCCTTCTACTATTTCTCTCTCCTCCATGCCTTGAATATAACAGAGGTGCAGAGGCTGAGGATTCTCTAAGCCCCAGTTACTACAAACCACCACACACATAGGGAAAAAGTCCCCTAATCTCCCCCAGTATAAGGAAATAAGTTACTCCTCGGAATGTTAACCTAGTGAAGAAATGAACTGATGAAAGATTTCACAGGTGTCCCTAAAACGTTTCATCATATCTCCCTGGCTCCCAAGAAGGCATAGGTCTGGAAAAAGAGAAAACTGAGTTAGGAGTCCAGAAACCCAAGCCCTGGTTCTTGCTCTATTACTAACCAAATGCGTGACTTCAGGCAAGCGCCATGATCTCTGTGGCTGCGGTTCCCTTACTCCACATGAGATGAAGCATCCTGGATTATGTAATTCTAAGGTGCTCTGCAAGTTCCATGATTCTAAGAGTCAGCATATAAAGCAAAACTAGGTATATTAGTGGGTAATTGTGTTATAAAAAGTGCCCTGTTTTTACCACTAACTGACCTTGCTCTATTTAGGCAACTCTCGATTTAAGTAAAAGCAAGTGGTCTTTTTTATTTAAGCAGTAGACTCCTTAGACTGAAGTTAACCACTTCTTAGAGAACTGAGTTCTTAGTAACTTTGTTTCCTCACTTGTGAGATGAGGGGGTGGCCTACCCTGCCTCTAAGGTTCTGTTTAATTCCAGAATGCTGTGATTCATTCTGGGTTTACCAGGGGGAATTTTAAAATTAGGCTTCTTTAGTACATTTTAATTGGTTCAATTTACAAAAGAATCCAGAGGGCACACAACCCCTCAAGAATTCTTCTAACATCTAAAGAGGCCTCCCTAAAGAGGCACTATTTCCTGTGGTTACGCCAAATCTCTTCATCCTATATACACAGTCTCCTTGCCAATAGACATGCAAAAAAAACAGAAAACACACTCTTTGCCCTCAAACTAAGGTGTTAGACTTGAGCCCAGTGATTATACAGGATATAAAACACACAAAAAAGACATAAAATTTACTAAGCAATTTACCAACAAGTAAAAGTTAATTGTTAATGTAAGACATAAATATGCAAAGAAGGACAGACTGATGTGAGTTAATCACGGAAAGATTTATGCAGAAAAGAGTTTTAAGAATCAGGTTTTCAAAAGTGGAAGGAATCCAGATTGGCAAAGAGAGTTGAAGCCTGGAATGAAATTCTGAATCAAGGCTCTTTACCTTCCAAGCGCGTTGGGGGGCAGGTTCCCTGTTCACAAGGTTCCGACCCCCTGATGCCTCCACCCAGTGCCACTCAGGAGACACTCCAAAGAGCCCATCTTGTTGGCTATTCTCCGACTGAGTCTTCCTTCCTAGTGACAAGCTCCATTGCCAAGAGGATGGATGTGATGTCACAATCTGGAGCACTCTATTAATAGGAACAAGGAAGAAAAAGGTGTGTCAGGGGAACTACCTCCACTTGGCAGTGAGACTAGACAGACTTGGATGGGGAGGTCAGTTGAGGATGAGACCATTAAAGACTCCAGGTTTCAGGGCTAAGCACACAGGACTGCCCTCTAAGGAGCAGTATCATTGACTAAGGAGTCATACACATGGCCCAGGAGATTCAAATACAGCTGGGGGGGTTAGAGTGTGGAGAAAGGAACAAGAAGAAAGGTAAAGAAGAGCGGCTGTTTGACACAGAAAAGATTTTTATTCAGCGCACACAACTTCAAGTAATGTCAATGATTCCAAGTCTGTGGCTATATAATGCAAAGACCCATGATACCTTCCACGCACAGTATGGCGCTTTAACGTTTCTAAAGTGCTGTTACATAAATTACTTCATGTAAAAAGAATTCTGGTCCTATCCTCCAACTGGAAAATACTATTTCATAAGAAGATACTCAAGAATGTTGGTAGAGGGACAATTCTAATTCCCAAGTCAGGAAATATTCCTGAAAGAATCAGGCTTTTAAAAAAGAAAATGAAAAGTCAGTGAATTAGAACATTACTCCAGAGTGGGCAACTGGGAAGACTAGAGGTAGCAACATGACTAGGCTAACCAGGCTCTCATTACTGAGAGGACGGAACCAAGTAAAGGAGACAAGGCTTTAGATGAAAGGTGCTGAGAGATCTATTTAACACCACACAGAACCACAGCAACTATTCACCCTCCTTTCCTCAAGGTCACATCATGACTGTTAACAGATTAAGGGCTGTGTTAGGAAGGAAATGAATGATGATTTTTATACATAAAATAGAGCCGCCTCATCATCTGAATCTGGTACACATGCTCATTGGCCACAACACATTTAGTGTGGTATTTTTTAACTAATCAGAGGAATAAAGGTGCAATGTCAGACACACTTCTCCTGTGACTTGGGTGGGGGGAGATGGGGTTGACAGGTTTCTCCTCCACCCAAAATACAGAGGAGGTATAATTCTTCCATTTTGACAACACCCTATTTCCCAAGAGCCTGGCATATATGCACCTGTATGCACCTCAAGAAATGCTTCCAGGAACCAATGCTGTTGGCTACGCTGTCTTCTAGTGATGAGCGCCAGAATCAGGAAGCAAATGGTTGCCCATGCTGGGAAAACCAGCTCTACTCTAATGTTCCTTCGGCCAGAACACAACAGGATTTTTCAACTGAGAGGCGGACCGGGAGTCAGGAGACTTAGGTTCTGGCCCCAACTCTGCCAACTATATGATTTTAACAAGCCATGTAATCTTTCTGTAGTTTTCAATATCTTCACCTGTCAAGTAAGGAAAATATACCTGTTTTATCTCCTTTATATGTTGTCCTGAAAAATCGAATGACATAATAAATGTGAAAGCATACAGAATACTGCTATTCTCAGGTAAGGTATTTGTAGAAAGAGAATGCACACAAATTTTGAGTACTGAGAGCCAGTGAGAAAAATGCTTGAAAAAAGCTTGTTCCTTCTTTTCAATTACTGGAAACCAGGCCTAGCCACAAAGTCAGCTGGACACACAGGGTGGTTAACATTATTGCATCACTCAGATTCCCTACAACTAGTTTACCCCACTCCTACTGCAGGGAAAATTATCAGCCGGTAACCCTATCAGCTTCTTGCCCTGTTGTCAGACCCTAAAAACACCTGTATAGGAAGAGTTAGACTATCACAATTGCTGCCCAGTATCCAAGAACAGTGGCTCAGGGGTCTCATTAGCAGCCACATTTTCTATTAGGCAGAATGAAGGCAGTTTCTGAATAGGGAAGATGTCTGTCAGTCCCTCGGGCAAAACGCCCTCACCCCTCCTAGCTTTCAGCTCCCTCTCCAGCCCCCCTCTCCCCAACTCCTCAGTTACCCTTGCATCCTGGGTTAGGGAAAGCCTTCCGGTGTGTGAAGCCAGCAAAGAGCGCCTGGCTGCAAACCCAGGGCAAGGATGTAAGGAATGTGAGACTCCCTCATGGAGGGGCGGGAGGGGGAGGCGGAGGGGGAGGAATGGTGGAGGAAGACAAAGCTGCCAAAGACAAGGCGTGGGAAAGAAGCCAAGCTATGGCGCTTCGAGGGCGGGGGCTCAGGTTCCGCCACCCCTGCCCAAGCTGGGCCCCAGACTCTCCCTTCCTCCCCCCCAGCCCGTCAACCCTGCCCGTTTAAACAGCACCCTGTTCCCCCAGGTGCCCTCCTTCCGGTCCTCCAGCCGGCCCAGGCCCTCTCTCGCACTTCTTACAGCTCCCCTACTCCAATTGACCTCCCCAACAACCCACCCTCCAGCACCCCTTTCTCACCTCCCGAGTCCTCCCTACTGCTGCTCCCTTCCTCCACCTTTCATCTTTCCTCGCACCGCTCCTCCGGACCTCCGGGACCTCAAACCCCGCCCAATCCCCCTGGGACGTTGTCCCCGCCCCTCCCACACCCTCTTTTAGGTGGGAGCCCGCGCAGGCGCAGTACGCACCGCCCTGGACGCGGTCTGGACTCTCCGGACCCTGGCCCGGATGGAGTAGAGGCCGCAGCGACCACGGGAGAGCCCGGGTGCCGGGCCCCGGCCTTTCCTGGGAGGGGGAAGGGAAGGGGAAGAAGAAGCAAGCAGGTTCCGACCACTTGTCGCCGCGTGAGACGGATTCTCTGCCCCGCCCACCGCTGCTACGCAACCCAGCGGAACTCGTCACCAAGCTCCTCCTCCTTGTTTAACTCAGGCGGGACTGCAAGGTTCCGGCGGCCCCAGGGGCTTCGGGAGGCTGGCTGTACCTTCTCCCTGCGCCCGACGTCTCACCGTCCGGGAGAAGACTGAGGCTTTTGGGAGCAAGAACTCGTACGCCCTTCCCTGGATGAAAGTCGGGCCCAGAGCTGGGGGCCGACTCCCTTAGAGGACGAGGCTCCGCTTTGAAGCGCAGTAGGTGTCCTCGGGCTAATGCGGTGAGGTGCGAGATCGTCGCGAGGAAACTGGCGTGCATTGTGACCTGCCATCTGCCTGGCCCCTCTCCGGCTTTCAGAGCCGTGGTCAGCATCCCAGAGCCTCCCAACGCTTTGACTAACAGACGTGGGAGTGGGTACTGTAGTCAACAAACCGACCACGGGATGGGAAACGGGGGAGTGTCTGATCGCATAGCTTTGATCCAGCGGAATGCACGCTGCTCTACTAGCTGCACTCCTGCGGTATAACGTTGACTCTCCAAACACCCGTAGACTTCCCTGAAACACCTAGGGGAGAGGAGGGAAATAAAATGTCCCTTTTCGGGTTGTGGTTTGATTTCCTGAGGATACAACACCGTGGTTGGGGGTGTGGGCGGGAGAGAGCCTGGGTCCGTAGAAAAGTAAAGGTGGAGCCTAAAGCACTCTCGGAAAAGGTAAGGGATCAATCAAGCAATTCACAGTATTACACCATGACCTCTTAGGCTGTCTCATAGTAAATAGTATTTGCTATGGATACTCACTAAACAAATGGTGATACACATGTAGGAGCATTGTTTTATATGTGATTGGCTTATACACAGCATTAGAGCTAGCCACCTTTAGTTGACCAACAAGTCCCAGAGTTAACGAAAAGTTCGGGTTTACTCTTTGCAGTCCTCTGTGAGAACCGTGAGATCAGTGCATTAGAAACACATGCCTATCAAACTGAGAGAAACTAATCAAAATGTGTTTTCTGTGCCCCGGGTTCCATTTCTTCCAAAGGCGGTGAGCCTGCCTATTGTCCTCTGGAGCGAATGCTACTTTTTCCAGAGACCCTCACTGAGCCGGGCAGTGCATTAAATATAAGGACCTGAATCAGGAATAAAGATGAGGGTTAACGCAGTGGGAGGACAGAAGGAAACTGCGTGCCTGCTGTATACTGGGCACTCATCCGCAAAATGGAATTATATATTTAAGAATTGCCAAAAAAAATATTGCCGGGAAAAGAACGAAGTGCCAGGCGTCAAGCTTTATCCGCAGGATTCCAAAACCCTTGGTCCTTTTCCCACTATGTCAGATCTAGAAGGGAAAAAAATCTTAGAGCCTAAGTACTTTCTCCAAGCCAAGTAGAGGAAACTCGGGACCCGAGGTGCCCTCTGACGGTTTGTCTTCCTCCCTGCGGAGCCAGCTTTCTCCGCGGTTCCTTTAATGCTGGACGTCCGCCCCTGCCGTGGCGCCAGAGTCTCGGGTTCCGATTGGCTGAGCAGCGCGGGGCGCCGGCGCGCCAGGGCAGCACTGATTGACGGGAGGAGGCGGGGGAAACTTCCGTGAAGGTCCGTGCTCTGGCGTTCCATCGGGCTGCATCCGGCGGCTGCGAGGCCAGTGGCTCCCCCTGGGGGCGGCTCGGCGGCGCTCACAGTCTACCTGGCTGGCTGGCCGGCTGGATGGGTGGGTGGTGGGCTGTGCGTGGGGGAGGGGATGGGCCGAGTCCTGGGTTGTCCGGCTGAGTTTGGGAAGGTTTGGCGAGTAAGATTCCATCCCCTGGCCCTGCAGCAGGTTGCGTATCCCCGTCCCCGTCGGCTCCCCCACTTCGGCGCTTGAGACTGAAAAAGCATCCCGGGACGGGGTCTTCCAGCCCCGAAGCAGCCTATCCAGAGACCTCCAAATTCTGTTCTTGAAGTTGGAGGTTCCTGGGGAAGTTTATGTCTAACCTTTTAGGAGAGTTAGAGGGTTTGAGGCTGCCTGATCCCCGCCTAGTGTGGTAGATAGTTCTTGGGGAGTGGAGCATAGGAGCCAAGTCTCCGTGTGTGGAGACTTGATCCCCTCTCCCCTCTTCTAGTGGGGTGCCAAGGCTCGGGCAGCATGACGACAGAGACCTTTGTGAAGGACATCAAGCCCGGGCTCAAGAATCTGAACCTCATCTTCATTGTGCTGGAGACAGGTGGCTATGCTTAGGGCAGTGGGACCCCTGCATGGGCTCTGAGGGTTGCGGGGCAGGAGGGAGAGAATCCCATGTACGTTCTTAACTTGCTCTTGGGAAGGCAGAGCTCACCCCAAGACACTGCTCACGCCCAGTCTCTTCTAGACCCCAGCCCAGAGATTCGAGTGTAGGGTACATAGAACTCTTGGCAGATCCCAGCTTCAGCGCCACGTGGACCTCTGGCCACTCAGGGCCCTCTCCATGGTGCTGGCCCCTCCACTCACCAGCCCTCCCACCCTAGAACCCGTCCCCAGCCTGCACCAGAGATTTGGCTTTGCCCTGTTTGTACACCTTTTACGCCACTGATACCTAGATCTCATTGCGCTGGCCACCATCACCGCCATTTATTTGATTATCTCCTCACCCCCATTTATGTGTTCCCTCCAGGCCGAGTGACCAAGACAAAGGACGGGCACGAGGTTCGGACCTGCAAAGTGGCAGACAAAACAGGCAGCATCAATATCTCTGTCTGGGACGACGTGGGCAACCTGATCCAACCTGGAGACATTATCCGGCTCACCAAAGGGTAACTGCTGTTTACTTCTGGCTATCCAGAGACGATAACAGTCAGGGAAGGTGGGGTTACTGTCCCTGTAACTCTTCTGAGTACTCTGAATCCTGCTTTTTGTGCCCCCACAGGTATGCTTCAGTGTTCAAAGGTTGTTTGACACTATACACTGGCCGTGGGGGTGATCTTCAAAAGATTGGAGAGTAAGTACTATCTTGGGGGTTGAATTACCAAGGGGGGGACATTTGCAAGAAGGCAACGTAAGGATGTGCAGTCCATGTCCTGTATCTGGACCTTTCTGAGTCCTCCAGCTGTGGCCCAGAGGATGGGTCTGAGGCACTGGCTACTTTCTCCCCTTGCAGATTCTGTATGGTTTATTCTGAGGTCCCTAACTTCAGTGAGCCAAACCCAGAGTACAGCACCCAGCAGGCACCTAACAGGACGGTGAGTCCCAGGGTCACGATGTGGGGAAGGCAGGTTGGGCCAAGAAGCATCTGAGAGAGCAAGGTCTGAGCATGTAATTATGCCTTCAGGTGCAGAACGACAGCAGCCCTACCACCCCCCAGCCGACCACTGGACCTCCTGCTGCTTCTCCAGGTAGTTCTGTTCCCTTCCATCCACTGGTCTTCCTAGCTCCTATACTCTACCCAGCCTGAAAAGCTGCATTGCCCTCAGCCCTTTCCAAATCTTTCTTCTCTTACTATATTCCCTTCCACCCAATTCTTCTCCCAGCTCTTTTGCAAGTCCCTGTGGTGAAAAGATTTGGGGACTGTTTCTATCATTGGTAGAGTTCTGATACCCTTTTGCCACTACCACTCAGGGGCAAAAATGAAAACAGTTTCTCCATACAGGTTGCACTTCTTCATCTCTCTGCTTTTCCTCTGGCAGAACCTTGCCCTTTTCCCCTTGCCCATTTCAGTTCATCCTATAGTTCTAATATGGATTTAATGACTCAACGTGGAGCCCACACTGCATAGCCTTAGAGCACTTAATAGTTCTCTTAGTGTCCCCATTCTTCTTGAAACTAAAGGCCCTGCTTCTAGGTCTTGACCCTCAGCAGTATGAGTCTTTAATCGCATGTACTTGAAGCACCTGATTTTTAGTCTCTTGAGGAAATGGGAATTGCTGTAAATCATCAGCTTTTGCTTAGAAGCACTCATCAGTGCCGTCTCCGTCGTCATCTGCTTCTCCTTGGGAACCTGGCTTTTCCTGTTCTCTCCTCCTGGGTCATCTCTCAGCTGACCCGTCCACTCCTTGGGGGTTTGGCTCTCCTGCTTCTTATCCATACCTCCAGTTGCCCCTGTGATACTAGGCATCACGCTGCCTTTTCCCTGCCTCAGCTTGTGTCTGCTTCCCCAGTTACCAGGGTTTTCAGAATTGTCTGTGACAGAACCACAGGGCTCATGGCATGTTTTAGAAACACCATGAAATAACATTTAACTCCACCACAAAAATTAGCATCCAGGTTTTAAACTGAAAATATGACTATTACATATTTTCAAGTCTCCCCAATGCCACAATTTATTAAAGTATTTTAAGTAAGATATATTTAAGCCCACTTACCCCTAATACTCATTTGTCAGATGTTTATTCACTGTCATCTGCTAACAGGTACAAAAGGCTTAACAAAAAACACATATGGCATAAAAACTTAACACTTTCTATATATTCTTCTTAACCTTTTCTGTGAATTGAGGAAAGGGCATATTCTTCCATTTTGACTGCATTATCTTAGTCTGGTGGAGCAGCAGAGTTCAGCTGGGATATGGTTTGAGAACCACTAACCTGTGACTTCTAAAATCTAGAGTTCATAGTGCCCTATGTATGTGAGAGGCAGGCTTCCGCCTTCATCTAACAAACACTTACAGATGAGGAGTGCTGAGGAAGCCTGCGGCCTGTGCAGGAGGAGGTCGTACAGATGGTGACCCTAACAGGCTGTGGCAAGTGCAGTGACAGTGATGCGCATGGTTATGGGAGCTCAAGGAAGTCATCTCGTGCACCTGGTTCCAACCCCACGTTTAAAATATATGCAGAAATGTTACTTATTACTTTGGGGGTGTGAGAGTAGTAATTTTTTTTGCTTATTTACATTTTCCAAAATGAACATGATCATCGTGGTACACACCATACCTTTTTTTTAAAGATACTTCTGGCATTTTAACACAGAAACTTCAGGCCCTTCCCTTCCCATGCTTCTCCAGTTTTACTGTCAGTTTTGGTAAAGGGGCATTGTGTAGAGGCCCTTGGGAACTAAACAGCTAGTTTTAGGTCTGACTCCTAGTGATACAGAGGTGAAAAAAGAGAAAAATATACTAGGCTTCATGTGGCAAATTCCAAAGTGGGTGGAGGGTCTTCTCTGGGGCTCCGTTCATACAACCTACACTCTTTGCACTTGGTCCAGTCGTTATTAATGTGCAGTTGTGTTTTAGGGAGACCGTCCCGCGCCCTGGGGCATGGGGGGATCTGGGGCACGCACCCTCTCCTACCTCAGTGTTCTCATTCCTGTTGTTTCTTCCCCTTCTTCCACCCCCAGCCTCTGAGAGCCAGAACGGGAATGGACTGAGTGCCCCGCCAGGTCCTGGTGGCAGTCCACACCCCCCACACACCCCCCCACACACCCCCAGCACCCGCATTACCCGAAGCCAGCCCAACCACACACCTGCCGGCCCTCCTGGCCCCTCCAGCAACCCTGTCAGTAATGGCAAAGAAACCCGGAGGAGCAGCAAGAGATAGCAAGACGTGCTTCCTCCCTCCAGCCACCGACTGTAGCCCCAGGTGTCTGCTGGGGAACACAGCCTTGTACTGTGTTGGCTGCTGGCTTTTGAGGGAGTGAGCAAGTGGCACTATTTTAGCCACTACACTTCACTGGAGGGTGGCAAGCAGTGGCCTTATCCACCCTAAGCCCATACTCCCCATTTTGTCCAGCTGAAGCTGCCGGTCCCCTGGGATTCCAGGCCCTCTGCCTACCTGCCTTCCTCTTTAGAAACAACAGTTACAGTCTGTTTCTTGAGTGTGTGATGTGGAAGTCTTGCTGAAGCCCTTCTTCCTAATAAATGTTATCACTCTGTACTGGACTCCTTGGCTTTCTGTGGGAAAATGAAGTGGTCAGCAGCTGGGCATTTGGGAAGATGGAGGGGTGATACCTACATGTTCGGAGGCCTAGGCCAAGCAGGCCTGCCCCTTTAAGGTAGTGTCCCTCCCCTGCCCCCTCCCTGCAGGTGACCCTTGCCCGCCTGCCCGCCTACCCCCCCCAACAGCTGGAACCAAGAAAACTGTGTCCCCCTTTCTCCGGACGTCCTTCCTGTCTCCTGCTGTCAGGTAATGCCACCCCTGGCCCCTGGACCGACCACCCCAATCAGACTGCTCCGCTGATCTTAAGCCAGGTCAGACATCTCAGGGGAGTCCAGGCACTGCTATCCTCTTCCCACCAGGGCTTCCCTCTTGGTCATCCATTCCCAGAGCTCTGGCTCTTGCTCTTCCAGGATGACCAACTGCCAAAAAGTTTCTTCCCTGTGCATCTGGCGTTGTCACTTAACTGCTTTTTACCCTCCTCTCCAGCCCAGGGACACCTGGGCCCCCTTTCCCAGGGCATGTGGGGAGTGGAAGTAATTGCAGGGAAAGGCTGAAGTATTGCCAACTGGGTTAGCGAGGTAAATCAGGAAAGTCCAGGTTCTTCTTAGCCATGTGGATTTTCCAGGGGTAGAGGGTGACCCCTCCCTCCTCAGGGGCCCAACTGAGACTGACCTTTGACCCACACCCCAGAGACCAGTGAACCATTAACTTTCCTCTGATGTGAGCCTTCTCACGGTGCCCCACCCAACCCACCCCGAGGCAGATAGGCTAGGAGAGGGGCGCTTAGCCATCCCAGCTTTCCGTCTGACGTGGCTCCACTCCACTGGGACACCTGGTGCCTGAGCCTGGTTCCTCTCCCTGACTCAGGGACCTCTTAACTCCCACAGCAAGGCCTGACGGGGACCTGAGGTGGCTGCTCTCACAGGGCCAGTAGGTGAGGCCCCGGGGATTGAGCGGATGGGTGGGAGCAAGGATGAGGGGTGGGGCTGGGGGACGGCCTGGGCGGTGAGCCCTGGGTCAGGGAAGGTGGTCTAGGACTGGCACACAGACACTGCACCAGGAGTAGGCGATGGGGGGGAAGGAAGGGGGCTGAGGGGGGGCTGCCGCGGACTGCAGGTGGGGGTGGGCTCCGCTGGCCCTGAGCTGGGCAGCCGAACAGGAGCCCCAGACCTCCTGCTTATTCTTCCAGGGCACAGTCCTCAGGATGTCCCAGGGGGACTAGGAGACGGAACCAGAGCCTCTGACCCAGTCCAATAATGGGGTCCCCACTGAGCCATCTGCTGCCTGGCCTGTGTGTGTGGGTGGCCTTGGGCTGGGTAGGGGGCTCAGCCCCCAACCTGGGTCCTGCTGAGCAAGAGCAGAACCATTACCTGGCCCAGCTGTTCGGCCTCTACGGGGAGAATGGGACGCTGACTGCAGGGGGCTTGGCGCGGCTTCTCCACAGCCTGGGGCTGGGCCGGGTTCAGGGGCTTCACCTGGGACACCACGGCCCTCCGGCTGGCCGGGCTGCACACCCAGCTGCAGACAATGCCACACACAGGTACCAACCCCTCCCTACCCCGGAACACCACATCCCCAGCTCTCAGTACTTGCAGTTTCTGGTTGCCTAACTCTGGCATCCTAAAACCTGGTTCCTGGGATTATAAATTTTCCGGAACTGACTACCTGTTTCCTTTCAATGCACCTTCTGTCTCTATTGCCTTCAAGTTTCTCCTCTTCCAAATCCTGGGCCCCTCAGTTCCCTGCTTTTTGTCCAACACTCAGTGTCTCCAGGCTGACTTGGTTCCTGATGTGCGGCATGTTTGGTTTGCCCTCCCCTTTCTCTCTTGGCCTCACCCCCCAACCCCTAGACTCTCCTGTCCACTGACATTCCTCAGATCCTCCCAGGACCAGCATTTCGTGATTTCTGGGGCCAAGGAGCTCCAGCCGGTGGCTGGCCCTGCCTTTCCCCCTAAGCTCCTGGAAGAGCCTATCAAGGGCAAGCTCTACGAGACCATGAGTCTGACCTGCTATCCCATCCGTCCCAGGTCCCAGGACCCGGAGCTGAGTGTGGCCGTCTGGGCAGGGCTGCCTCTGGGTCCCTCAGGGTGGGGCAACCTGGAGGAGCCCAACACTGTCCCGCCACCCCGTGGACCAGGCCCCTCGGGCCTGGACCTCTTTCACAGGCTTCTGCTGCTGGACCATTCTCTGGCTGACCATCTGAATGAGGATGTGAGTCTGGCAATCTCTGGAGAGGAGGAAGGAACCATGGGATTTAGAGGGCATGAATGTTTAAGGAGTCAGTGATTTAACAGTTACTTTAAAAAAAGAAACCCAGATGTGGTCTTAGGGCATGTTATTCCAATGGTGAAATAAATATGTTCCCTCTGGGCTCAGAGCAGAGAAGCTCACACTGAGATCTTCAAGACCTAGTAAAGGGCCACATTTGGCAAAGCAGGGAATCCAGACAAGCAGCCCAGGGTAGGATCTGGGGCTGGTATTTGGAGAGACCTGCAGGGAGTGGATGGCTGTCTTCATCCAGAAAGACTGTCAGCTTATTCCACATACACCAGAGGGCAGCCAAAGCTAACCCTGAAGTAGGCCCGCGAGGGTGAGCACCCCCTTGCAGGAAGCATTCAAGCCAAGGCTGGATGAACCTGACAGGGCTGTTGAGAGGAAGGTTGAATGGCATTTCAGGTTCTTTTCCCTTTTAGATTCTGGAGTCCAATCAACTCCATCATCAAATCAGTGAACTCTTCAGGAGCTTGGGAGGGAGGAAGGTGGTGGCAGTGTTCACTTCACGAGCACCCAGTTCACACTGAATTGAGTATTCACTAGTAAAGACATACTGATTACATGTACCAGTCTCCCAGTCCCTGACGTCCATGCCAGTGTGAGCAAAAGGGAACCCTGGGAGAGACCCAGGAGCCCACGCCACGGAAAGGCAGGCATTAAAGGTCTGAACCCAGCCCTCGGCCATTCCCCAGCACATGACCTCCAACTCCACTCCTAGTGTCTGAACGGCTCCCAGCTGCTGGTCAATTTCGGCCTGAGCCCTGCTGCCCCCCTGACCCCCCGTCAGTTCGCACTGCTGTGTCCAGCCCTGCTCTACCAGATCGACAGCCGTGTCTGCGTCCAGGCCCCAGCCCCAACCCCCCCAGGGGATCTGCTCTCTGGTCAGTGTGTAGAAGTAGATGGCGGGGCACCCTGAGACTTGGCAGGATGTGGGCCGAGCCAGTGAAGGGGGCTCATGGGGTCCTGCCCCAGTGGCCTCTGAGGCCCTCCCTCTGGCCCTGGCCTAACTCCAGCCCGGCCCCACAGCTCTGGCCCACAGCGCCCTGGCCGTCCTGCTGCTCAGCCTCCCTGCTCCTCTCTCCCTGCTGCTGCTGCGGCTCCTGGGGCCTCACCTGCTGCGGCCGCTGCTGGGTTTCCTGGGGGCCCTGGCCGTGGGCACTCTCTGTGGGGACGCACTGCTACACCTGTTGCCACATGTGCGTGAGCCCCTTCCTCGGCCCCCTGCTCCCAGTGGCGGACAGCCTGCGCGTATCCCGGGTGTTCCCGTAGGACGCCCCCTCCTGTCTGTCAGCTCCCACACCCTCCCCCCACCTTTTAGCTGCCTTCCAGCAGAGCCGGAGTGAAGACTTGCCCCCTCCCACATAGGAGGGGCCTGGTGTGGGGTGCAGGGCCTTCTGGGGCCGCCCTGACCTCCTCTCTGCCAGGCACAAGGAGGGCAGCACGCCGGACCAAGCGGGCGACCAGAGGGCTCAGGGCCAGGACTGTTGGTGCTCGGAGGCCTCTCCCTGCTCTTCGTGCTGGAGAACATGCTAGGGCTTTTGCAGCGCCGTGGGCTCTGGCCAGTGAGTGACACCCTTTTCTCCTCCTCCTGCTGTGACCAGGGTCCTAGGCGAGAACTGGCCATGAGGGCCAGAAGGTGAGGGGCCAAGTGTGCTCCGGGCTCTCTGGAGATTGCCTGACGGCTCAGGACCGGACCGCTCACAGGGAGTGGGTAGGGGCTCCTGCCACGGACCCAGGACTTCTGGCCAGATGGCCTCCTCTCCCAAGTTTAAGTCAACAAGAAACAGGGAAGTGCCAGCCTGGGAAGAGAGTAGAGAGGCCAAAAAATGTACCGGAGCCCAGAGGTGGAACCAGGTGTTCATTTTCCCAGCCGGTAGCCCGGCCTCTTCTTAGCCCCTGGCTCTGCCGCCTCCTCCACCAGGAGGGATACCCTCCTATTTCAGAGATGCTGCAGGCGAAAAAGAAAGGATCTCGCAACAGCAAACCTGGACCCAGAGGATGGCAGTGGAATGGCCCTTCAGCCCCTACAGGCAGCTCCAGGTGATAGAGGAGAAAAGGAAGGGCAGGCTCCCAGCTCCCACTTGAAACCTCTAACACATCCTTGTCCTTCTTCCTGCAGAGCCAGGGGCCCAGGGCTCCAGGGAGCAGGACCGTCAGCCCCCACCTGCCCCAGCCCCTCCTGGGCACCAGGGCCACAGTCACGGACACCAGGGGGGTGGCGGCAGCAACCTAACATGGATGGTCCTCCTGGGAGATGGTCTGCACAACCTCACGGATGGGCTGGCCATAGGTGCGGGGCGGGCAGTGAGGGAGGCAGGTCAGAGGGCAGGGCTCCTAGCCATTGGCCGAGGCTAGGACAGGGCCTAGGGAGAAGGGCTGGGAGTTCGGGAGGACCGCAGAGAGAAGGCAGGCTCTGGGAGGGGGCATGGAAGAGCTTTCTCCCCGCCGACGGCCTCCAGTCCTGCCCCCGGTGGCTTCCTTGCAGGTGCTGCCTTCTCGGATGGCTTCCCCAGTGGCCTCAGCACCACCCTGGCTGTCTTCTGCCATGAGCTGCCCCACGAACTGGGTAGGAGCGGAGTCAGTGGGCTGAAGCAGGCTCAGGAGAGACCTCCCAAGGGTGCAGCCCGGAGGCTGGGGGGTGAAGGGACGGGCAGCCCCGGCATACTCCCTCCTCCCACCCGCAGGTGACTTCGCGATGCTGCTCCGGGCAGGGCTGCACTTCCGGCAGCTGCTGCTGCTGAGCCTGGTGTCCGGAGCCCTGGGACTTGGGGGTGCAGCCCTGGGGGTGGGGCTCAGTTTGGGCCCTGCTCCCCTCACTCCCTGGGTGTTTGGGGTCACTGCTGGGGTCTTCCTCTACGTGGCCCTTGTGGACATGGTGAGAGGTGTGGGTAGTGCGGAGAAACCAAAGGAAGCTGGGAGGCGGGTGTGGAGGGAGGAAAGTCCCCGCCCCCCAACCCCACTGACCACCTGGGAGGGTGCTGACCACGGGCCAAGTCCCAGGAACAAGGGCCAGGAAGTCCGGTGGGGGCTGCTGATATATTCTGACACTTCCCTCTCGCGTTCCTGGCAGGGACAAAGCCAGGGTCCCAACCACCTTCTTTTCTTTCAGCTACCAGCCCTGCTTCGTCCTCCCGAGCCCCTCCCCACACTTGAGGCAGTACTGCAGGGCCTGGGGCTGCTGCTGGGGGGCAGCCTCATGCTCACCATAGCCCTGCTGGAGGAGCAGCTGCGGCCTCTGGTCTCTGAAGGCTGATGGGGGCCCGTGGAAAGGCGCCCGGTTGCCCTTCCTTCCCCCCAGCACAGGAACGCAAGTGGGACACAGGGCCAGTAGGAGCAATAGGATTTTAATAAACAGAACCCATCCCAAAGCCGTGACCATGACAGCTGTACTTGCACCAAAACAGCATAGAAAACCAGGATGTGGCAGGAAGAGGGCTCAGAGCGGGTCGGGGGAGGACATGAGCAGGGGCCTGGAGGGCGCAGAGTGGTCAGTCTGCAGGGAGAGCGTTGTGCTTTAGCCCAGAGGGGAGGGGAAGGGGTGGGCAAACACACCAAGGCCCCCTTTTTCCCGCTGCCCCCGGCACCCTGGGGGTACAGGCGTCTGGGCGGATCTGCCCTTTATTGGTGCCCACCAGCATTCATCACCCCAACCCCAACACTAGCACCACAGGTGGTTCTGGGCAGGGAGAAGGGCAAGAATGGGGCGACTGCCTAGAGAAAGATTCAACTGGAATCCAGTGAATTGTGCTCAGTTCTCTTTACTTCTACGACCAAGTACATGGGTCACAGGGTGGAGGGTGCACAGGACAGGGAACATGCCCCAGTGCCCCCAGCACACCCCGCACACAGGGTGGTGGTGTCTGCAGCATCACAGGTCATGCAGGGCACAGGGAGGGGGGGTTCACAGACACAAAGACGTCCACAGCGGGTATCAGACCAAGAACACCCCTGAACATACATAGCTGTACCCAGGGAACCCCCAGGTCCCCAGCCCAACCTTCTCCCCTGTCTTGCCGTCCCCCAGACAGGAGGAACTGTATTGCTTTGAGAGAGCCACCCCGGGGGCTGCTCCGCCAGGCACCCTCCCCCCTCCCCTCCCCGACCCCCCCATTTTGGCACTTCTGCAAGACACGCGGCTGCAGCAAGCAGGCACCTCCCTCCCAGGCCTCTGCACCTAGGAGTGGGGTAAGGGGGTAGAGACTTCATCCTCCATCTTGCCCCTAGCCCTTCCCAAACCCCTACCAAGCCCACTCCAGCCAAAAGCCACCCCACCCCCCAAACGCACACGTACAAAGCTGAGCTATCCAGGAATACAGGGGAACAAGGAGATTGTCTGGGCCAGGAGCAGAGGCAGCGGGGGGGGGGGGGGGGGGGGGGGGGGGGGGGGGGGAGCAGAGCCCCCACCCTGGTGTGGGGATAGGACCCACACAACAGCTACTTTAGTGCAATTGCAGGGGGCGCCCAGTGTGAGGGGAGACGGGGGAGGCTTTCCCCGACTCCCCCGGGGGCAAAGCCAGGCTCCCCAGGGAAAGGGCCCAGCAGGAGTGAGTGGGGCGGGTGGACCCTCTGGTCACCCGCCACCCTGTGCCCTCCCAAACGCAGTGGGCGTCCCCCTCACAGAGAAGTGGGCAGCAGCCTCGGAGTCAGCACCTTCAAGTAATTCACAGGGCAGACCCCCCACCTCCGCCTCCTCCCACCTCTGGGATTTGGTCGCTTCTTTAGGGGCTGGGTTGGGAGGAGGGAGTCCCCAAGTCAGACCCTTCCCTCCCTCCCTCCCTCCCTTTTCCCAGACCACTGGGCTTGGTCCTCAAAGATTCCTCACCTCTGCCCTTGCCCAGCACAGGTCAAGGCCAAGGGGGGCTGAAGCAGCATAATCCGAAGAGGGGAAGGCGCTGCTTTGCTCCTTATCCCTCCCCTTCTTAAGAAGTAGGGCTCAAGCTAGGTGGGAAGGGGCCCCTTGCTGGCTTGCCCCGGGAGGAGGGTTTCTGGGTCTGTAAGGCTATTTTCCTTTGTGGCGGGAAGGGGAGGTGGGGGATGAACACTGGGTGTGGGAAGAGGGTGAGAACTGGCGGCGAGGGGAGGAGGAAGGGGCCTTCCTGCTGGAGTCATTCAGACGAAAACCAGTCCTGTGCACGAGACAGGGTGCGCCTGCTCCCAGCCAGGCCTCTCAGGGCCCCTTCCGAGAGCCCGTAGAAAGTTTTGGGGGTACAGCTGTAGAACCGTTCACTCTAGCCCCACCCCGCCCCCGCCTCCTCCCCCTCTAGGTCCAGGGAGTAAGAAGGTGCTCAGGTGGGCGGACAGTGGTGGAAACAGTATTGAGTTTTCCTTTGGTTACATATTGAAGGCAAAGGTGAGCTAGACTTACAGTCAAAACGGATAGGGATGAGGGAGGAAGAGAGGGGCCGTGCTGGGGTCGGAGAGGGAGGTGGGCCCTCCTCAGCCCCTCCTCCCTAGGAACACGCGTCTGAGGGCGCGGCAGCCCCTCAGTCTCACCTCTCCCACCCCCACAGCACCAAACACCAGACGCCCCCCCAGGAGCGGCTGCCCACCCGACCGGGGCTGTGCATTCAGAAGCTTTCGGCAGCCCTCGGGCACGGGGGCCCCGGGGTGGGAGGGGTGGCCCTTCGGCCTCTGCCGGACAGTGGTGGTGACCGGGTCTGTCGTCCACGCTGGGACCTGCAGTCTGTGCCATGTGCTCTTCTGAAGTATAGCGCACGACTCTACGAAGCCACCGCTCAGTCAGAAACATCTCTCCAAAAATCAGAAACTAAAAGCTGGCTCTTTTCATCTCGCCCTGTGTTTGACACATCTATTTCCCTGTCTCCTGTGTCGCCCTAGCTCTGTCCACTTTGCTGGGACCTGGGGCTGCTCCCAAGGTCCTCACTTAAAACAGGACCTTTCTCAAAAGTGCTTATTACTTGAAGCAAGTGCTTTAGAGCTGCGGTGGGAAGGGAGAGGGGCGGCGGGAGGGCACCGGGAAGGAGAAGTGAACCCCACCCTTCGCCTGCCCCCTGAGACTCGGGGGCATTTTGCCTGCTTCACTTCTCCACACCCGTTTACCAAAGAGGTTTTAAAAAAGTCTTAACATTAAAATAAATATGCAGTGGCCATGAGAATGGTCAAAATGCTTCAAAAGACACTAGGGGCCAGGGAGCCAGGGTGGGGTGTGGGATTTCCTTTGGCATAAGGAGAGGAGGCTGCTCGTCCTCCAGGCCTCCTCACAGCCACATGAGGAGGGACTGAGGCCACCCCACGGCCTGCCCAGCACTGCTGACCATGTGCTGAGGGCACCAGGATGGGCAGCCACCGGAAATCTCATCCAGCAAAACAACGGGGCTCCCGACAAACTCTCAGAATCTTCCTGCCATCGCTAAACACTGAGAAAGGAGGACACGACTGACACCCTGACACTTCTCTGGGGCACCCACCTCCCCGCCCCCTGCCCCCCCACCTAATACCCAGCACCAAATGAGAGGGAGTAGGTGGAATGGGAATATTTTAGGTGAGAGAGTTGAAGTTAGGAGGCAAGCTTTGCAGACCAGCAGGGTTTGGGGTGGGGAGCTGCAGCCCTTAAGAGAGGTCACGTTGATTGTCGTACAGGGGAGGACAGGGTGTGAAGGGAAGTGGGCAAGAGGGGCGTTACAAGGCCCTTTGGCTTTGAAAACAAAACTAAAAACTAAAAACTGCACAATCCTTCTCACCAATAATGGTCAACTGGAAGCTTTGAAATGGTTTTGGAGCTGAGGGTCGGGGGAAGTAGGACACAGAGATAGCGGGATAAGAAGGGACATGACAGAAGGATAAGGACTTGGACAAACACCCCAGGCTTCAGGGGACCAGCATGAGGTATGGCTGAGGGAATCTGGTGGGGAGGGAGAGGCCCCCCTGGGGAAGGGCGGCAAGGCTTGTAGGGGACACACTGGAACACGGGCAAGGTCACAGAAAGTAAGCCGTGGGTGAAGGAGACTGACGGAGCCCTAGGGGAGCTCCTGTGCGACGTAAACGAAGCCTGTCCAGTGCTCAGGGGACAATACTGACGGCGACCAGACTGGGCACGGATGTGCTGTGGGGACAGAGGGGGCATGACCTCTATTCAAGTTCTGTATCTTGGCCCCTGGCTGAGGTATTGAGTGTGAGGAAGGGAACTCTGGGCCACAGGAGTGAGTCCAACTGTCCAAGAAACTTAGTTACGAGATGGATGGACAGGGTGTTTGAAGGGACCAGGGCCAAATCAATGCTACATTTAGAGAGAAAACTGCCCCCTCCTCACTCTGGCCCAGTTTGGTTTTTGGGGTGCAATTCTGAAGAATCTTCTCCATGCCCGCCCCACCCCAGCCCGTCTCTGCCCGCTGCTGAGAAGGCGGGGACCAAGCCTTAGTCTTTTCTTTGCTCCCCAGATCTGAGCTTCAGCCTCACCAGGGAAGCCTGGGTCCCGGGTGGCCACAGTCCCGAGTCTGCCCTGCCCCTCCCACCATCTTTGGCTTCAGATCAGGATGACTGGGGAAGGCGGGGGCTCTTGGACATAACCGAAGGTGGTGGCAGACGGAGCACAGAGGAACCACGGGACCGGGGGGCACAGGAGGACAGGGATGCTCCCTCCACACACATGCAACACATGCCTGAGACACACAGGACATACGAGGGCTGTGGTTTTGAAATGGGCAGGAAATTAATTTGTTTTTTCCCCTAAAGGATAAAATGCTTACTTAAAAATTCATGACAAGCCTCAAAGTTAAGGAAGAGGAGAGACAGGGAGGGAATGGCCACAGGGTCTGCCCTCCCAAAAGAAGTTAAAGGAAAGAAGCAAGGTTAAAGTGCGTGTCTGGGGGGCAGCAGGGAGGGGCGGGCTGTGGGGGCGGACAGCCCTTGATGTGCATAAGAGGAGCCGGGGTGCAGGGCTGGGCCCAGGTACAGTAGTTACTGCTTCAAGTGTTTTGCATTTGAACCTTAGGGGTGATGAGTACAGAAGTGGGGGAAAAGCTCCAGGCCCCAGTGCTAAATATCCTCCCCCCTCGTCCTCTAGCTGCCCCTGAAGGGGGAGGGGACACCCCCAGAGTGCTCACACAGTACCAGAAATTAAGGCTTCTCACTGCTGGGGGATGGAGGGGGCCAGCCGAGCAGGGAGGCAGTGATGGGTGTGGAAGAAGACGGGGTCTGCCTGGCAGCAGGGGAAGGGGACACAGAGCAGAGTCGGAGGGGAGAGTGGGGTAGTTGGCAGCAGAAAGGGAGAACTGAGGGATGGGGTAAAAGAGGGGGAGCCAGGCATTGAGCAATCATTTTTGGACACTTGGCAGAAGGGGTCGCCCTGGGGGTACCAAGGGCCTGGGTGCTCCCGGTCGGCCCCAGACCCCTGCCAGGCCGGGACGGTGTGGCAGAGGGGTGAGCGGCTGCTCCCCAGTGCTTTGTCCCCTCCACCCCCCACCCAGTCGTGTTCTCCTTTAAAGTGCCCTAAATGTATAGACTTTTTCTAAATAAATAGAATAAGGTATCAAGCCACCAGCAGGGGAGGGACACTGGCGGGGCTACTCGGAGTAGCAGCCATCTAACCCAATGGCGCCATGCCGCTCCTGGCTGTAGGGGCAGGAGGCCCCGTGGGGCAGGGCGCCGCAGCCACCCACCGTCTTGGCCGCTGCAATGCCACAGTTCTTAAGCAGGCTGAAACCGAAAGGGCTGACGGCATCCTTGGGTGGGAAAGGCTTCATGGTGGAAAGGATCAGGGCCAGGCAGTCCGCCACATCTTTGTTAGGGGCGCAGGCCAGTGCCGGGGTGTGACCTACAGGGCAAAGGGGAAGCTGAGGCCCAGGGCCCTGCAGCCCGGGGTCCCCATCCATCCTCCCCTGGGGTCTGAGCACCCGGCATGATCAGAATTCAAGGGCTTCAGGGGCCCAGGAGGCTGGCAGGCAGACCGCCAACGCAGGGCAAAGGGAAGGCCCGGCGGACAGAGGCTGGCAGGCGGAGGGGCGCGGGGGGCCTGCCCGGGGCTGTCAGACTCCCCTCGGAGTGCAGCGTGTTGGTGTTGGGCCCCTGTTCTGATGAGTTCCCTCGGGAAGAAAATCCAGTTTATACCAAGGTCAACAAGTTACCTCCTGAAGAATATCCCTGACCCCAAACTTGGGAGAGGCAGGGGGTGTTTTGGACCCCACCCACCTTCTTCGTCCACTGCCAGCACTGTGGCCCCACGACTCAGCAGGGCCTGTACCACGGAAGCTAGTCCATTCCGGGCAGCAATGTGGAGTGGCCTGAGAAGAAAGGAAGAAAGGAGCGAGAAGCCAGTGGGACCCATGCCGCCCTTCCACCCCCAGCCAGGGCAGCGAGGTGCTGAACCCACCCTGTGAGCTTCAGAGCACCCTGGGAGGGCAGCTCTTTCTTCGCTCGCCCACCTCCCCCAGCAGGAAGCCTCTGCCCGGGCACTCACATCTGCAGAGCACTGTTGGTCGCATTGATGAGGCCGAGGTCTTGGGTTTCTGCCAGGATCATGAGGGCACATTTCTCATGACCCTGAGGGGAGGGACAGAGATGGGGACTTGTGGACTGCAAGCCTGACAGACCGCGGAGCAGGACTGGGGCGGGTGGCAGTGAGACGGAGCTACCCCGCCAGTCAGAGGACTTCGTGCCAGTCCTCTCCAGCCAAGCCAGGCCCTGCCCCGTCCGCAGCCCTGGCCACCAGCACACCGGGCAGTACCTTGCTACAAGCCAAGTGGAGGGCAGTGTTCTTGTTCTCATCCAGCACAGTGAGGTCTGCCTTCCCGCGGTATAGCAGAAATTCTGCAAGAGAAAGGGGCCAGAAGGGATGACGCTTTCCCAAGGGTAGCAGCCATCCCTCTCCACCCTCCTATCCTCAAATACTCTGCGTCCACATCCAAAAACACGCCTCCTGCTTCCTAAGCCCATCGTGCCAACACCCGGGGAAGCGGGCCCCTACACACCCACAGCGGCGGTCTGCCCGTTCTCGGCCGCCGTCATGAGCGCCGTGCGGCCAGCGTGGTCCGTGACGTCCACCTCGGCATGGTGCTGCAGCAGCCTCCGGAGCCCAGAGACATTGTCCGCAAAGGCAGCGGCGTGAAGGGGGGTCCTGGAGGGTGGGGGTCAGCCCGGAGAGAAACAGAGAGGGCTCACTCGCCTGGGCAGAAAGAGGGAGCCGGAGGCGGCTCAGGCCTCTCCCCGGCCTTCCACCACTCACCGTCCTTTGGCATCTCGGCTGTTCACAATCTTGGCACCCAGAGCTCCCAGCAGCATCTCTGTGGTGCTGTCCTGGTTATTAATTCTGGAGGAAGAGGAAGGGTAGACCACAAGGGCAAGACTTCCTGTCTTAAGCCCCAGTCACAGACCCTTGAGAGGGGCTGACACACAGGGAGGGACTTACACTGCACAGTGCAAAGGAGTAAAAGGGTTTCCTTCCAGGTATGAAAATGGGCTGTGTTCAAGTAACAACTCCAGACAGTCTTCATGTCCTGGGTATGAGGAAGAGTGGTAACGGCGGGGACAGACAAGGCTCCTGCATCTGTCCTGTCCCATCTCTTGAAGCGCCATTCCCCGATCAGTGCCAACCCTCTCTGAGCCCACTCACCCCTGGTCTCTGTTCTCATTTGCCCCCACCCAGCCCCACAAACATCCCTGTGCGTACAAAGGCCCCAGACCCATACCAGTGTAGGAGGCCCAGTGCATGGGTGAGTATCCGCTATAATCCACGCCGGCGTCTAGGGGGTCCGTGGACAGGGCGGCCTGTAGCAGGGTCCTCAGCACGGTGGGGTGCCCACAGGCTGAGGCCAAGTGAATGGGTGTTCGGCCCTTGAAGTCTCGGCACAGCACAAATGCGTCATGGTCCAGCAGGGCAGCCAGGCAGTCCTCACAACCAGTCACTGCCTGTGGGTGACACAGGAGTGTGAGGGCATGCAGAGCCACTCCCTGTCCGATGGCCAGTCGCTGGCACTGGCCCAGGAGGAAGGCCGCTTCCAGAGCCCCAATCCTTGTCTTTACAACAGGGATTCTAAGTTGTACGGGTCAGCACTTCCTTCCTTCACTCCCTGCCAGCAGACAATCAGGACAGCAAGAGCTAGTCCAGGCACTCTGGAGTGGGACACAGAAGGCCGGGTGAGGAGACAAAGTATCCCATGGCCTGAGAAGGCAGCTTTAGGACAGGCGGTCGTGTAGCAGCATCATTCTCCTGGGGCAACTGGGGTGCTGAGCATGTGGTTTTAAGGGATCACAAAGCAAGATCAGCCGCAGACGTCAGGGTCTCCTCCTGGGGCAGACATGGTAAGGCCCAGCACGGCCCTGGGCACAGACTCCAGGCCCGCCTGTCAGACAACCTCATGTCCTGAGGCTCCTGGGGCCTCTGATTCACACCCAGGCCCCCTGTGAGCAACCCCTCCCAGCTCACTCACCCCGCGGTGGAGGGCGGTGCGGCCCCGGAGGTCAGCAGCATCAGCCGTGGACCCTTTCTCCAGCAGCAGATGTACACAGTCCACGTGACCGTTCATGATGGCCAGCATCAACGGGGTTCTGCCAAGGGGGCAGGAAAACAGCGTGAGGGCCTAGCCAGGATGGGGAGACCTGCACCCCGCCCCTGGCCCACACTCACTGTCCACAGGCATCCATGACATCTGTGATGTCAGCTCGTTCCCCACTGTCAATCAGCAAGTGCAGGGAGTCAGTGTGGCCAGAGGCAGCTAGGAAAAAAGGGGGCCTGTGTCAGGGGGAAGGAGGAGGCCGGGTCAAGTGTAAGAACTTGAGGGTGAAGGTTATGGGGTGACCTGGGGCAGGGAGAAGTCTTGGGGGATAGGAAGCTACGAATCAGGACTTGGAGCCTGCATCCTCCTCACTCTACTCTGTGCCCAACCCCAGCCCCACTCAGGAGGGGCCTGGTGACAGCCTCCAAGGCCTGGCGTGGCAATGGGAGGGGGCAGCAGAAAGGCACACTGACCAGCAGCGTGCAGGGGTGTCCACTTGCGCTTGCGTTCCTTGATGAGGGCAGAGGCGCCATGGGCCGTAAGCACCTCCACACATTCAGTAGAGCCCCGCTCAGTGGCCAGGAAGAGTGCAGTCCGGCCTTTGTGGTCCCTCACATCCAGGTTCACCAGTGTCTCGGCCAGTGTCTTCAGGGCTTCACAGTGGCCGTTGTAGGCCTGAGGGTGCAGGCAACTGATGGGTACACTACCCACCCCTGGGGAACTCCTGGCGGCAATCCTGCCCACAAGCTCCAGGGCCCCTCAGGCTCTTGGCCTGCACCACGCCCCTTCCCGCCCCCACCCACGGCCTGCTCTGCTGGTCATGTGCCCACAGGAAGGCAGAGATAAGGAGAGTCACACATGCTGGCCCACGTATGTGGGCCTGGGGCACACAGGAACAAGGAACGCAGGAGGAAAAGGCCTGGGACTCACAGCTAAGTGCAGAGGGCTGACTGGAATGGTGCTCTCCACGTCCTCCAGGCAGTTAAAGGACATTTCTAAGAGCTGCAAAGGGCAGGATGGTAGGTGCTGACATTCTGTGGCTTCTGAGACACCACTCCCTGCCCCGGCCCACGGTTATCCCTACACCTCTGGATCTGGAGACCATATTGATTCAGCGCCCTCTGGTTTCAGAATCCCAAAACACAACGGTGGACTGTGTGTGCCCGGCCCCGGCTCCCCACCCAGGCCAATTCCCACACGTACCAGTTCAAGGTTCTGTCTGTTGCCATAGGCGGCTGCATAGTGCACAGCTGTGTAGCCCTGCCTGTCCCGCAGGGAGGGGTCTGCACCATTATCCAGTAAGAACTCCAGACAGCTGGGGGGGCAGTAGTAGACTGTGAGGCAAGGTGGGCCCAGCCCGGAGAGCCTATTGGAGGAGAGGGCAAGCGAGTCCTCCCTCCAGGCCTAGCTGCCAACACCTCACCTCTGCTCCAGGCAGGCTACCTTCTGCCCGTTACACCCTAGCTCTGGCCCACCACCTCCTCCAGGTCTGCCGTCCTGAACCAGGCTGGCTTCAATGCCCTCCTTTGTCCTTTGAACGCTTCCCAGAGAACTTACGGACAGCCCAGTCACCAACCTGCTCCTCTTCCCGCGCCTCCTGGCCTCCAATGCCTCCTCCTCCCAGCCCATCCGAACAGGTCCTGCTCAGCTCAAGCTCAGTCCCAGCACCCTCTCCAGTGCCCCTGGGGACTCTTCTCCCAGCTTAGGAGCTGCGCTGGTCCTGATGACAGCACCAGACCTGGCACTTAGTTCTAAACACTTTGTGTCTTAGATCATTTAATCTTCATAATGACCCCATGAGGCAGATACTATTCTTACCCTACTATGGTTGAGGAAATTGAGACACAGAGAGGTTAAGTTACTTGCCAATGGTCACACAGCTGAGCCTCTTGTGTTGTATCCTTTCTTAAGAAAAATAAACCTTTTATTTTACAAGTCTTAGATTTACAGGAAAACCGTAAAGACAGTACAGAGTTGCCATACACTCTGCACGCAGTTTCCCCTGTTGCTACCATTTTACATCAGAATGGGTACCTGCCCTTTCACTTATCTTTTCCAACAGATTACTAGCTTTCAAAGGGCAGAAATTTGGGGTAATTCCTCTTTTAACCTTAGTACCTAGCACACTCCTGGACACCTAATAAGTAGCTACTCAATTATTCTGTGGAAAAAATGAGACTTTTTGTTTGGCTTTTCTGATCCTCTCCAGACCATACCATGTGATCCTGCAGGGAAGGCACTAGGTCTCAGACGCATGTCATCACCCAGCGCTCAGGCCAGGATTAAACTCACGATGCTCCCCACACACTGCTGGCTGGCTGGCTGGCAGTGCACGGGTGGCAGAGGGGCGCAGCAGGGAGGGAACACCCAGACCCAGCCTGCCTGCCGGGAGAGGGCCCTGCAGACGTCTCCCAGCAACTCACAAGAAGGCCTCCTTCCTGCGCGACTCCTTCAGGGGCTCCTCGTCAGCGTCCTGGCTGGAAGGCGAGTGGGGCTCCGCTCTGAAGTGCAGAGAGCGCAGGAGTTGGGGCAGGATCAGGGGAGCGGGGGCGGGGGGGCTGAGGACGCTCAGGTGGGAGCCTCACCTCCGATAGGTGTCGGAGGCTGCGGCATAGTGCAGTGGAGAGCAGCCTTTACAGTCGGCCTCGTTGGCGCCTGCGCCAGCGGTCACCAGCGTGACTGCACACTGGTAGCTGCCATTGGCGGCTGCATAGTGCAGTGGGGTCCTGGGGACACAAGGAGCCGGGGGGGGGGGGTGTGGGTAACAAAGCCAGCAACAGATCCAAAGGCGGGCCGATGTGATGCAGGTGCAAGCTGCCTTCTGACTTGTCCCCAGCTCCCCCCACAATCTGTCTCTCTCATCAGACGTTCCCAAAATCGGCCCTGCACATGAACACACCTTCCAAACTTGTCTCTCCTCCTCAAGTCAGCTCCACTGCTCAACAGCAAATTAAGACATTCAACATTCCTAAAAGGAAGGAGGGTGAGGATTAAAGGAGCCAGAGCCCCAAGGAGAAGCCACAGGCACAGGGAGGGGCTAAGGAAGTGTGCAGCTAGACAGCCCTTCTGCGGCGCCTGCCCTCACTGGGAGAGCGGCAAGACGCAGCAGGAGAGGAGGGGGCAGGCCCTTGCCTAGTTCTCTTCTCAAGCCAGGGAGAAAGAAGAGAACTTACCCTCCAGAAGCAGCAGCATGAAGACAGGTACGGCCAAGGTTGTCAGGAGTGTTGATGTCAAAGCCAGCTGAGAGCACATGCTCGTTGCTGAGTGAGGACACAATGCTGTACAGCTGACCTGTGGGGCGGGACAGCCGCAGATTGCACTGCGGGCCCTGAGCAGGGGCAGGCACTGCTCCCCTCTGCTCCCCTCCGCCCTGCCCACCCCCACCCAGGCAGCACATACCTGAGGAAAGAAGCTTACGACAACAGTCGGAGAATCCAAAGAGAACAGCTAAGTGCAGGGGGAACATGTCATGGATGCCGCGCCTGGAGAAAGTCAAGGGTCCCGGTCCTTGGGTCAAGGAGGGGCCTCTTTCCTGAGCCCCACCGCCAGCCTAGGACACGGCAAGGTTCTCCGAGCTTCCCTTCGGAAGTCTGATGTGAGCAGTGCGTGCAGGTCTGAGACAGCCCAGATGTGGGGTAGGGGCCCTGACTCACCGGGCGGTATCGGCGCCGTTGGTCATGAGAGTGCTGATGAGCAGCTCGTGTCCATAGCGAGCAGCCACGTGCAGTGGCGTGTTCCCAAATTTGTCGGCACAATCGATCTCACTGCCTGCGAGAGGGTGCGCACACACAGCCTCAGGCAGGCCTCAGCTTCAGGCCGCGCACACTAGTTAGTTAGCATTTGGGCGCCCCTTCTGTGCTAAGCACTCCACATCTTGCCTTAGGGGACAGGAGGGCAGAGCACAGCCTTTCCGTGGTGCCCTGCTCAGCGCTCCAGGTGCCCATCCTGACTAGAAAATGGGGTAGGAGGTGGCATAAGGAAGGAAAAGGGTTTCTAGGGATGAGCTCTCTGAGGGAGGAGGAGGAGGAGAGAGCACAGAGGCTCTTGAGTCCGTACCATTCTGGATGAGGATCTGGGAGCGGGTGAAACGGCCATGGATGGCAGCCATGTGCAGAGGACTTTTCCCTTCTTTGCTCTGTGGAAACATGGCATGTTTTGTTTTTTTTTTTCAGTGCAAAGCACAGAGAATGCCCTGTTCTCCCTTCCAAAGGACACATCTCTGAGGACAGAGTGGTCATATGGACATCACCTCAGCCCACATTCTCCTGGGTACCTGGCAAGGTTTGATCAACCCTGGAGGCAGGTGGATAATTCCCGAGAGTTATCCAGAGGGGAAGGCATGGTCAGAACCCCCGAGCCAGGTTCCTCTCCCCACTGGTTGCAGCCCCATCCCTCAGGCACCTGGTAGTTGACATCAGCCCCGTTATTAACCAACAGCTCCAAGCAGAGAGCGCCATTGGTGGAGACTGCAGCCACGTGCAGCGGCGTGAAGCCCTTGTCATTTGGCTGGTTGACATTGGCTCCTGCGTTCACCAGCTCAACAGCCACAGCATCCTGGCCCAGGTAGCAGGCGATGTGCAAAGCTGTGTTTCCAAAAGCGTTGGGCTCATCAATCTGGAAATCCAGGGGTAAGGGTAAGGGAATACAGGAAGTATCAGTTTCAACAAAGTGGAGGCTGACAGAGATGGCCTCGAGAATCCCATGATTTCAATGACTGCCTCAAGACGTCTCAGGGTCCTGACTCAAAAAACCGAAGGCACTATTGCTAAAGATAAGCATTACTCTGACCCTCTCACCACATCCTCCCAACCTCCCCAAACCACACTGACAATCCCAGCACCTCCACATCTCTGTAACAGGCTTTGCCCGCTACTCCCTGCCCGTAGTCCCCAGGCCCTGTGCTGAGTGCCCTGACCTCAGCCCCCGTCCGGAGCAGGTATTTCACCGCTTCGACCTGGCCGCCGGCAGCAGCTGTATGGAGCAGCCCATAGCCCTTGCGGTCCTTGCAGCCAAGGTCTGCTCCTCGCGCCACCAGCAGTTTCAGGACCTCCAAATGCCCTGGGAAAAGAGGTGTGCTCAAGGCCCTGAGCACCTCTCTCCAGAGGCTGCAACACCCTCTCTGCCCTCAGAATCCTAAATGTCAAATTCTTCCTGTTCCTGGGAACCCTTTCTCACCTAGAAAAGCTGCCCAGTGCACAGGCTGCCGCTCCTTTTTGTCACAGACATGCAAGCTGGCTCCCTTGTTTAGGAGCAGGTTCACCGTCTGTATCAGGATAGGAAGGACTGTTCAGAGTCAACTTCATGCTTTCAATGTACCTAAGAGCAGAGGCCTCAGCTCCTGAACAGGCTGAGGCAGTCTACTGTCTTGTTCTTGAGCAGAACAATCTGGAGAACTAGAGGAAGCAGGGAAGCAGGCACTAACAAGGATGTCCCAGACAGATTTGGAAGTTTGGGGGAAACTCAAGGGAGTCTCTTCAGGTGATCTGCTTGGTGGTTCTTAAATTCTCTTTAAAAATCTTAGATGATGTGTTGAAAGACATGGACTCTTGCTTCAGAAAAAAGCATGTGTACAAACATTTTCCATGCTACTTCAGAGTCCAGGTCAAGAATTTCAATCTAACCTGACCATTCATTCAGTGCTTGAGCCCAAGTGTTTATATAACCATCTGGGCGGCTTCTCTGCAGGCCTAATGGCCCAGAAGCAGGGGAAGGTGGGCAGGAAGGGCAGGAAGGGGAGGGTGGGGCTGGGGTGGCCCTCACCTCCAGGTGCCCACTGTGTACTGCGTGGTGCAAGGCACTGCGCCCGCTCCTGTCAGCGACATTGAGGCTGCTCAACAGGGGTGCCAGAGCCTCAGCGCACTTGGTGGCCCGGTTGGCGGCAGCCACATGCAGCGGTGTCTGCCACAGCTTGTCCCGGGCATTCACATCTGCTGAATGTGCCAGCAGCAGTCCCAGCACCTTCTGTTGAGGAGCAAGGGATAAGAGAGAAGATAGAGGTGAGCAGGAGGTGAAACCACAGGAAACGGAGGAGAGAATAGGTCAGCATGGCACACACAGCCCTACCCCTCGACGCCCTAGCAGAGTCTCTTCTCATCTTTCCAACACACCTAGCTGCTCAATACTTACTTTCCATCTTCTGGATCTTCTTAGGCTTAAAATCTCCCCTACCTTGCTGAGGAAAACCTGGATCCCTTCCTTTTCGTCAAGCCACCTGGTATCACTCCCCACCCAGACCCTGGAAATCTTCACCCACACGTACAGCCACTACAGTGCAAATCCACATGCGTAGACAACTCCAATCCCCCACTCCTTCCAGGAAAAGTAAATGCTCCTGAGACCTTAATGTCCCAAACACCTGCCTTCAGCCCTTTCATAGGCGCCAAAATCATTCCCATCACCTCAGTAAGCAAACAGATACTGGATCCTCTCCAAAACCTTGGCTGTAAGGCCGAGCCTCTTCACCACCCATCCCATTCCCACTGGCTTCAGTTCCTCCCCCTGGTGGCTGGAGCCAGGGAAGTGACTGTCAAAACCAAGAGAAAGGTCTCCCTTTCCCACTCTCAGGGGTGGCGATGCCCACCGTGAGGCATGTTCTACCCGGTGCTGTCTATTTTCGTGCTGGCAGCAGATCACTCCCCCATCCCTCCATCACAAGAAAAGAAATCTCAGTGCCTAGAGAGGGGATCGCCTCCAAGGTGGCCCCCCAGGGAGGGATGAGTCACTCAGGCCTGGCAGCAGGGCCCCCTGCAGTCTGCCAGCCCAGTGTGAAGCTCTCCCCTGACATGACATCAACTGGCGACACTCAGCCCCCCTTACCCGCCAGTTTTATAGGGTTAGGAGGGAGGGGCCGAGGTCTGGTGTCTTCCCACCACGAGGCAGACCAGCTTATAGGGCGGGGCACTGAGGCTCTCCAACCTGGGACCTCCGGCTCCAACCAGCCCCTCCTCTCTGGGACGGTGAAAGGAGGTGGGAGGCCCGTACCTCATTTCGGGAGGCAGCAGCACGATGAAGAGGGGTCAGCCACAGTGTGTCCTTAGCGTTGACGTTAGCACCTGTGGGATATAATTGCCTCTCTTGGTGGGAAGCGGAGAGCAGGAGGGAAGGGAAGCCAGTAATCGGGCCTGGGAATCTGGATAGAGATGGAGCCTCGCCTGGAGCTGAGCACCAGAGAATCCTTGGTATGAAATCCTTCGGTATAAAAAAAAAAAAGAGGCTCCTCCTTCCGGCCCCCTCCCTGGGTGCCACACCTTCCAGCTCCCCACTTTCACCTGACATCAGTAGCAACTGGAGGATGGGGACATCGCCTACGTAGGCAGCAGCATGCAGTGGGGTTCGCCTCTCTTGATCCTGGGAAGGCAGAAGAGGGGAGCCGCTGCGGAGGTGAACTACCCAGGACCCTAGCCCAAGTCTTGGAGCTCCACACCTTCCTCCCAACCTCTTCCCACAGGTTCTGCGGCCTCCTAAATCCAACTCTAGGTCAAAGCAAGAGCCTAGGGCTGGCGGAGTCAGGGGGTCAGGGCCACCGCTGTGAAGCGGTCTCCTTCCTCCTGGAGGGGCGGTGGCGCTGCAGACACCGATGGCTCGGAAGACACCGTTTCTGGTCACCCTCGGCCCCACTGGTCTGGGCTGTGCTGGCCCTGCTCTCCCATCCTCAAAGGTAGAGCAGGCGCCCATCCAGGATAGGAAGGGCCGCCGAGCAGACACGGTGCCGCCCCACTGTTGGGGAGGGGTCCAGAACACCGGGGCCCGGACGACCGGCTCGCCATCCTCCCTGACCCCAGCTCACCAGCACATTGATGTTCTCCTTCTGCGAAAGGAGGGAACGCACTTCCTCCACATCTCGGCTAAAGATGGCCTGGACCAGAGGCGGCTGCAGGCAGGATCGGCGTTCAGGAAGTGGGCCAGGGCAGAACCGGGTGGGGGGAGGGCGGGGACGCCGCGTCTGAGTAGGGGGCGTCGCTGGCGGAGCTCCGCTCTGGGGTCCGGGCTGCAGGGGCGCCCGCGGGGTCCCCGGGACACCAGACCCCCAAGGGCCCCGGTTTGGTTGAGGGGAGCCCGGGGGGGGGGGGGGGGGGGGGGGCAGCTGCGGGAGCCCCGCGCTCGGGCCCAGCCTAGGCCGCACATCCCCGGGCTCGCGTGGCAGCGGCGCCGGGCCCTGTTAGGAGGAAGCGGGCAAGGGCACGCGGGCTGACCTGGTCCGTGATGCTGAGGATCCCCATGGCCCGGCCCGGGCTCCGTCCGCATCGAGCTCCCGGCGGCGGCGGCGGCGGCTCCACCGGGGACACGGGGCGGCCCAGGCGGCGGCTGCGGCGGCTGCGGGCAGAGCGCGGCCCCGCCTACCGGGGGGCGGGCGAGCGGGAGCCCGCAGCGCCCCCTGGCGGCCGCCCGGGACCCGGCTGCGGGGCTCCGGGCCGCGCTCCCCGGCCGCCACGCCCGGGCACCGCGCTGTGCTCTCCCCGCCCGGCTGGTGGCCGCAGGGCCCTCGCAGACCCCAGCGTCGGCCGGGCCTTGGCGCTGCGACGCTCCCGACCGGAGGGCCAAATGGCTGGCCAGGGCCCACCCGCCACAGCTCCTCGCCGGAGCGGACTCCTCCCGTCAGTGATCACACACCCCGAGGACCCCACAAACGTGGGGAAGCAGGGCGTGGAGGTCTGGGGATCACATATTTCAGCAGCCCCAGAGGGAGGGAAGGCGCCTATCTCCCCAGGCGGTGACTTGAGTTGGGTAGAAAAAAATCGCACTAGTGCACAAACTGCGGAGAGAAATCCTAAGAAGGACACTCTGGCTGCAGAAACCCCCGCAAAGAGGCCAGAAGAGCTGGCAGCTAACGAAGGTCTCCAAGGCCACCAGAAGCACGTTTCGACTCCCTGATTACCTCACTGCCAGGTTAAGATGATAGGGTGGCTACCCTTTAAAAGGCTCAGCAGTTTCTCCCAGAAAACGGTGGGGATGCTTCCCCTCCTCTGTTGGAGAGGCCAAAGAAGCTCTCCGAATCAAGAAAGATCTGGACGGGGTCATCCCAGCCCCAGGAGGCTAAAAGAGGGAAGAAGAAGTGGTTATTGGAGAAATTGGTGGAATTTATTAAAGGTGATTCAGGGTCGTATTCAAAGCTCTGCAATTCAGTATGTGTGTTGGAAGAAGGGAATACATTTATTTAGGAAGAAGAGTGGCATGTTGGCCTCCTGTCAAGACATAGATACCAAGTCCTCCCTTGGTATTACGACTAGTACACATAACATGGGGGAAGGGGGGCACGGGGAAGGCAGTACAACACAGAGAAGACAAGTAGTGATTCTATAGCATCTTTCTACGCTGATGGACAGTAACTGCAATGGGGTATGTGGTGGGGACTTGATAATATGGGTGAATGTGGTAACCACAATGTTGCTCATGTGAAACCTTCATAAGATTGTATATCAATGACACCTTAATAAAAAAAAAGTCCTCCCTTGCTCTCCAAGCATCTAGGCCCCTTGTTGCCTTCAGTATCTTGATTCCCACTGGAAAGATACATAGGACGCTGATATCAGTGCCTTTTCCAGAGAAACAGGAACAGGGAATGAGGTAGAAGAGGTAAATTTACCTCTCACTATATACCTTTAATCATTTATTTTGAATTACTATACTCAAAATGAAATTTACAGTATTACTTGAAACTTACCTCCTCAGGTCTTCCTTAGTTAACAGGTTCTTCTCTTTTCGTTAGGTCTCCTTAATGCTTTCACACTTAGTTTCCAGTGCTGCGGCCAGGTTTAAACCACACAACTTTGTTGCCCATTTCACCTAACACCTTTGATATACAAGTGTCCAACATTTGGAAATGGATTTTAAACTCCTTATTATGCAGGGTCTTCTAACAGAGGACTTCAGGGTTTTTTCCCCCCCTATGGAAAAAAAAGGATTTTGAGCTCTCTGAAGGCAAGGACATATGTTATTCTTTGTAGCTTTAGCGGAGCAGCACAAGGGACAGCACTTAACACCTGATGATGAAGGAGATGAGGCTGAGGACACAGAACTGCAGGCAGCTGGGGATCAGGTGGATATGGGTGCTGGGACATGTTGATGTGGCTATCAGGTATGATGGACTAAGCTAGGACATGGCCCAGAGGATGGGGAGGAGGAGACCATGTGGCCTCCATTGCCTGAAATAGCGCTTGGTAACCTGAGAAATTGGAGTCAGGGGTTGAGGTGGGGTCATGTGCACGGTTCTGGCACCGGACAGAGGGAGGTTGCCAGCCAGCTTCTTGCAGCAGCTGGAAGGAGGAGGAAGGGCTAAAAGAGTTATTTTTAATATTCTTCAGAGCACAGAAAGACGATTTTCCAGTAGGGAAAAAAAGAATATGATATAGATAACACAGATACTTCCAGGGCTCAGGGAGATGCACATAGTCGGGGAGGAGGAGGCAGGGAAGTGGTGGCAAAGCACACTTATGCAGACGGTCCTTCCGCGTTCGACTACTGGATTCATATTGGGTAACTCTATACCTCAGTCTTCATTCTCCTAACAAATGCTGATTAAGGACTCTACTATTATGTACAGCCCTATTTTGACTGGTTTGGAGGTAGAAACTTAAAAGTAATGGTGTCCATTTTTGTGAGCTTACAACTTAGCAGAAGAACATACATATACACATGAAACAAACTAGAGAATATAGGATACATGCTGCTTTACAAGGCATTATGTGTTCAGAGTAATGCTAAGGGATGGGTTAAGAGGGTCTTCCTGGAGGAGGCGTGTTTTGAGTCAGTATTGAAGGAAGTTATTGATGTAGAATGACAGGGAAATGGCAGGAAATTGACTGTTCAGGTACAGGGAATGAACTAGGAAAACTTTAAATGGCAGCAATTAGCTAATCTCATTAGTACAGGGACAGAAAGTGAATTGGCTGTGAGGCCTGTTGCGCCTTGGGGATTCGGCAGCATTTAACTCGGTTAAGGCATGGCGCTAATGAGGGCATAGCTCAGTCATGTATCCCAGTTGATTTCTGCCTTTTCTCCATCCAGACCCTTACTCCTTACTCTAAGCAGCAGTCTCACACGTGTAAGCCCTTAGTCAGTCAAAGGATGATGGCTGGACAAAAGACTGGGGTTGGAAAAAGTAAATCTGTCCCTCAAGGTCACATGCCCATCTGAGAGTGGTTCCAGATTATATCATCTTTGAACTGGAAGGGGGATACTGTATCCTGGTAAGTGGTGGGTAGGAGCTGGGGGTTGCGTGGTGCTGAGGGAAAAAGGAGGGTTAGGAGAAAAAAGCAAGTGAGGTCATTCCCCAATTTGGGGCTTCATGTATATATAATATAAATATAAAATAAGGACTAAAATGCCTTCTTTACAAGATGTTAAATGTAAGCTTGAGTTCAAGGGAGGGCTCCTATTCCATGAAATCCAGGTAAAATTAATCCACACTCATCAGAAATCCCCAAATTAAGGCCAATCTCAGGAATAGGGAGAGTTGAAGGTTTGATAACTGTTTCCAGGCCCCTGTTTCTGAGCAAGATGTCTTTCTTCCACACCTACCCCTACCAACATTACTCAAACAAAACTTTCTTGAATGTGGAAAAGTGACTAAAGATTTAGAAGGAAAACAGAGGGGTTTGCACTGTAAAAGCATAAACATCTTTAATGGAACAGCAGGTACCACTGTTCTATTTTTAAATGTCCTTCCTGTATGTAGTCCACTGTGGGGGAATTAAAAAAAATTTTTTTATTAAGGTATTATTGATATACGCTCTTATGAATGTTTCACATGAAAAACAATGTTGTTACTACATTCACCCATATTATCAAGTCCCTCCCATACCCCACTGCAGTCAGTGTCCATCAGTGTAGTAAGATGCCACAGAGTCACTATTTGCCTTCTCTTTGCAACACTGTTTTCCCCGTGACCCCCACACCATGTGTACTGGACAAAATACCCCTCAATACCCTTCTCCCTCCCTACCCCCCGCCCCCCCCCACACCTTCCATTTGGTAACTGCTAGTCCCTTCTTGGAGTCTGTGAGTCTGCTGCTGTTTTGGTCCTTCAGTTTTGCTTCGTTGTTATACTCCACAAATGAGGGAAATCATTTGGCACTTGTCTTTGTCCACCTGGCTTATTTCACTGAGCATAATACCCTCTAGCTCCATCCATGTTGTTGCAAATAGTAGGATTTGTTTCTTTCTTATGGCTGAATAGTATTCCGTTGTGTATATGTACCACATCTTCTTTATCCTTTCATCTACTGATGGACACTTAGGTTGCTTCCATTTCTTGGCTATTGTAAACAGTGCTGTGATAAACATAGAGGTGCATGTGTCTTTTTGAATCTGAGAAGTTGTATTCTTTGGGTAAAATCCTAGAAGTAGGGTTCCTGGGTCAAATGGTAAGTCTATTTTTAGTTTTTTGAGGAACCTCATATTGCTTTCCACAATGGTTGAACAGCTTACATTCCCACCAGCAGTGTAGGAGGGTTCCCCTTTCTCTGCATCCTCCCCAGCATTTGTTGTTCTTAGTCTTTCTGATACTGGCCATCCTTACTGGTGTGAGGTGATATCTCATTGTGGTTTTAATTTGCATTTCCCTGATGATTAGTGATGTGGAGCATCTTTTCATGTGTCTGTTGGCCATCTGAATTTCTTCTTTGGAGAAGTGTCTGTTCAGATCCTCTGCCCATTTTTTAATTGGATTATTTGCTTTTTGGTTGTTGAGGCACATAAGCTCTTTATATATTTTGGATGTCAACCCCTTATCGGGTATGTCATTTTTGAATATATTCTCCCATACTGTAGGATGTCTTTTTGTTCAACTGATTTTGTCCTTTGTTGTACAGAAGCTTTTTAGTTTGATATAGTCCCACTTGTTCATTTTTGCTTTTGTTTCCCTTGCCTGGGGAGATGCGCTCAGGAAGAAGTTGCTCATGCTTATATTCAGGAGATTTTTGCCTATGTTGTCTTCTAAGAGTTTTATGGTTTCATGACTTACATTCAGATCTTTGATCCATTTTGAGTTTACTTTTGTGTATGGGGATAGACAATAATCCAGTTTCATTCTCCTGCATGTAGGTGTCCAGTTGTGGCAACACCAGCTGTTGAAGAGGCTGTCATTTCCCCCATTGTATATCCATGGCTCCTTTATTGTATATTAATTGACCATGTATGAGTGGGTTAATGTCTGGGCTCTCCAGTCTGTTCCATTGGTCTATGGGTCGGTTCTTGTGCCAGTACCAAATTGTGTTGATTACTGTGGCTTTGTAGTAGAGCTTGAAGTCAGGGAGCGTAATTCCCCCCGCTTTATTCTTCCCTCTCAGGATCACTTTGGGTATTCGGGGTCTTTTGTGGTTCCGTATGAATTTTAGAACTATTTGTTCCAGTTTGTTTAAGAATGCTGTTGGTATTTTGATAGGAATTGCACCGAATCTGTAGATTGCTTTAGGCAGGATGGCCATTTTAACAATATTTATTCTTCCTATCCATGAGCACGTGATATGTTTCCATTTATTGGTATCTTCTTTAATTTCTCTCATGAGTGTCTTGTAGTTTTCAGAGTATAGGTCTTTCACTTCCTTGGTTAGGTTTATTCCTAGGTATCTTATTCTTTTTTATGCAATTGTGAATGGAATTGTTTTCCTGATTTCTCTTTCTGCTAGTTCATTGTTAGTGTGTAGGAATGCAACAGATTTCTGTGTATTAATTTTGTATCCTGCAACTTTGTTTAAGTCAGTTATTAGATCCAGTAGTTTTGGAGTGGATTCTTTAGGTTTTTTTTTTTTATGTACAATATCATGTCATCTGCAAACAGTGACAGTTTAACTTCTTCCTTACCCATCTGGAAGCCCTTTATTTCTTTGTGTTGTCTAAGTACTGTGGCGAGGACCTCCAGGACTATGTTGAATAAAAGTGGAGAAAGTAGACATCCTTGTCTTGCTCCCAAATTAAAGGAAAGGCTTTCAGCTACTCGCTGTTAAGTATGATGTTGGTTGTGGGTTTGTCATATATGGCCTTTATTATGTTGACGTACTTGCCCTCTATACCCATTTTGTTGAGAGTTTTTATCATGAATGGATGTTGAATTTTGTCAAATGCTTTTTCAGCATCTATGGAGATGATCATGTGGTTTTTTCCTTCTTTTTGTTGATGTGGTGGATGATGTTGATGGATTTTTCTAATATTGTACCATCCTTGCATCCCTGGAATAAATCCTACTTGATCATGATGGATGATCCTCTTGATGTATTTTTGAATTTGGTTTGCTAATATTTTGTATTTGTGAGCCTTTTTGATTTCTTTCTGAAATTTATTTCTAGTTTTATACCTTTGTGATCTGAGAAGTTGGTTGGTAAGATTTCAATATTTTTGAATTTACTGAGGTTCTTTTTGTGGCCTAGAATGTGGTCTATTCTGGAAAATGTTCCATGTGCACTTGAGAAGAATGTGTATCCTGCTGCTTTTGGGTGCAGAGTTCTGTAGATATCTGTTAGGTCCATCTGTTCTAGTGTGTTGTTCAGTGCCTCTGTGTCTTTACTTATCCTCTGCCTGGTTGATCTATCCTTTGGAGTGAGTGGCGTGTTAAAGTCTCCTAGAATTATTGCATTGCTGTCTATTTCCTCCTTCACTTCTGTTAGTATTTGTTTCACATATGCTGATGCTCCTGTGTTGGGTGCATATATGTTTATAATGGTTATATCTTCTTGTTGGACTGACCCCTTTATCATTATGTAATGTCCATCTTTATCTCTTGCTACTTTCTTCATTTTGAAGTCTATTTTATCTGATACAAGTACTGCAACACCTGCTTTTTTCTCTTTGTTGTTTGCTTGAAATATTTTTTTCCATCCCTTCACTTTTAGTCTGTGTATATCTTTGGGTTTAAGGTGAGTCTCTTGTAAGCAGCATATAGATGGGTCTTGCTTTTTTATCCACTCTGTTACTCTGTGTCTTTTGATTGGTGCATTCAGTCCATTTACATTTAGGGTGATTATTGATAGATATGTACTTATTGCCATTGCAGGCTTTAGATTCGTGGTTACCAAAGGTTCAAGGGTTGCTTCTTTACTATCTGAGAATCTAACTTAACTTTCTTGTTAAGTTATTGTGAACGCCGTCTGATGTTTCTTTATCTCTCCCTTCCTATTCTTCCTCCTCCTTTCTTTATATATTAGGTGTTTTATTCTTTGCCTTTAGTTGGTATTTGGATGGTCTGCTTTCTTTGCTATGCTTTTATTTTCTCTGGTGACATCTTTTTAGCCTTAGGGGTGTTTCCCTCTAGAGCAGTCTGTTTAAGATATCCTGTAGTGGTGGTTTATGGGTGGCAAACTCTCTCAACTTTCTTTTGTCTTGAAATTGTTTAATCCCTCCGTCATATTTAAATGATAATCGTGCTGGATACAATATTCTTGGTTGGAGGCCCTTCTGTTTCATTACGTTAAATATATCATGCCATTCTCTTCTGGCCTGTAAGGTTTCTGTTGAGAAGTCTGATGACAGTCTGATGGGTTTTCCTTTGTAGGTGATCTTTTTTCTCTCTCTAGCTGCCTTTAATACTCTGTCCTTATCTTTGATCTTTGCCATCTTGATTATTATGTGTCTTGGTGTTGTCTTCTTTGGGTCCCTTGTGTTGGGAGATCTGTGGGCTTCCGTGGACTGTGAGACTATTTCCTTCCCCAGCGTGGGGAAGTTTTCGGCAATTATTTCTTCAAAGACACTTTCTATCCCTTTTTCTCTCTCTTCTTCCTCTCGTACTCCTATAATGCGAATATTGCTCCGTTTCGATTGGTCACACAGTTCTCTTAATATTCTTTCATTCTTAGAGATCCTTTTATCTCTCTCTGCCTTAGCTTCTTTGTATTCCTGGTCCCTGTCTTGTAATTCCTTGATCGTGTCTTGAACCTGATTCAATCTGCTGTTGAGCCCGTCGATGGCTTGTCTCATTTCTGCATTATCTTTCCTCACTTCCCTCACTTCCTCCCTCAGCTCTTGCACATTTTTCTGTAGATCCGTCAGCATGGCTATGACTTTTATTCTGAATTCTTTTTCTGGAAGACTGTGCATGTCCATTCCTTCCGCTTCTTTTTCTGGGGTGGTGTTTGTCTGAAGCTTTGTCTGTATCATATTCTTCTGTCTTCTCATGACTATAGAATTAGTTGTTGGTAGTTGTCACGTATGTCCGCTGGGCTCTTTATGACTTTAAAAAGGAAAGAGAAGAGAGGAGAGAAAAGAAAAAAAGAAAACAAAGAGAAAAAAAAATACTTCCACCGCCTTGCTGGGACTCCCACTGGAGTGCTGGGGTGGAGGAGCGCTCAGGTCTCGCTGGGTCGCAGCTCCGTCCCGCCTTGCCGGGTGCCGAGTCCTCTCTCCAGAGTGTCTGACTGCCAGAGCTGTGTGGGGGAGAAGCGCTCGGTCCTGCCGGGTCACGGTTCCGTATCCCGTCCGCCTCACAGGCTGCCAAGTTCTCTCAGGTGTACCTGTACATTGTGCACTTTCCTGTGTATTCTGGTCTCTCTTTTAGGGATAGTTTTATTTGCTGTATTTTCGTGAATAAATATAATGTTGGGAGGAATTTTTCTGCCGGTCCGTTCACGTTGCCATTTTCCTGGAAGTCTTTTTTCTTCCCATTTTTATTAAGAGAATTTTTTTTCTCCTTGTATCATGATAAAAAGCAGTAGAATGTAACACAGAGAAGACAAGTAGTGATTCTATAGCATCTTACTATGCTGATGGACAGTGACTGTAATGGGGTATGTGGTGGGGACTTGATAATGGGGGGAGTCTAGTTACCATAATGTTGCTCATGTACTTGTACATTAATGATGCACCCCAAAAAGCAGAATATTTTTTAAATAATTTATTTTGGTATCATTAATCTACAATTACATGTG